>OX453279.1:29190261-29687761 GCA_949710005.1 Ricordea florida
TTCCAAACCGGAACGATAAGACTGGATTAGTCTTGATCTTGGTTGCGTACAAAACACTTGAAGTCTTAGCCTTTTAGCCAACAGGATTATAACTCTTAAAAATGGTACTTTGGAATCGAGAGTCACCCACGTCATAAATGTTATCAGGGATGAAAGCAACAGTGTGACCATTCTTTTGAAAGATCGCTAAAAAGAACTGTACTTTGGACCTGTTTGTTCGTTTTACTATATGAGGTGACTCATGCACTAATTACGCGGGATGATGTAGTCAGCCAGCGTATAAAATTCGGTAGCGCATTCCTTTCGTCGTCTTGGGAGTCAAAAATCGCCTTGTTTTTTTAACTTTCCCGTATCCCGAGCCCGTCCCGAAAAATTGTGTGATTTTTATTGGCTGTAACTCTGAATCACGTGCAAGTCAGGTTTTAAACCAACACATCCCGCGTAAACGCCTTCAGGCGTCTTCTTGTTTACAAAAAAAAGATGCAGCGAAACCGTTCGTTGATTGACGTCGGACCAGGTAGTTATGAAATTGTGCGAATGACGGAACAAGACAACAAAGGAGCTAGAGACCTGTTGGAAACGAATAATTCCACAAATTTAAGGTCATAAAGTACACCATTGATCCACCTGAATTGAACTTCAATAACGTTTCTGATATTTCATAAATGGGTTGTTACATTATGAGATGCTTTGCCGAGAAATAAATTCACTCAACATGTTTGCTTTTTTTTGTTTGTTTTTTACTAGCAGCGGTAGCTTTAACTATCGCTAAGTTTTAATTTTTAATCTGGTATCCACGTGAAGTTTAAACTTAAACACACACACACACACACACACACACACGCAAAAACGAACCCTGCAGCGATTAAAGATAAAGCAACAAACATGACAGCTGTTGAACTAAAATGTCAGACACAATCTCAAAAGTGGAGGTCTTGGAATTGCTGGCGCTGTGATGTTTTTCCTTTTCAAGAGAAATTTAGCTATCATATCTGTAAATTAAAAATTATCAGCCGAGATAACCTGCATGGAGAATAGAAGCTCCCTACAGAGAAATTCCACTTTGCATTGGAGGCAACAGAACGGCTAGAGGATGAAGCACGCACGCATCTGCGGGCCTATTTTTATCATCCCTTGCTACATTTTTCATCTGGCGTTGACACCAATTCTATGGCATCGTAGAGTTCACTTTCGGTTATGTTTTATTTCTATTACTGAAAAGTTGCCAAAAAAATCCAATAAAAGTTGCAGTTTCATTCGGCTGCATTTGCTTAATTTGCCACATTTACCCCTTAGTGCATCATTTATTCAAACATGTACATACGGAGCCCCACTATACGAGCAACGCTTGATATGACCAGCCAAATCAAGTGACTGCTTCTCCGTGTACCCAACAAATACAGGGCTTTTTGCTTCTTCATGTAATTTTTGAAGTATTAACTCTGTGTACTAATTTTGTTGCCACCGGAAGTGGAGCAGGTAGGCTATAGGGGAGTGGACCCGACTTCCCGTCGTTAGGACAGTTCATCTTTCTGTTTGAAGATCTATGCAAAAGTGCAGCTCACTTTCCAACAGTGAACCCGAAGTAGCCCGAGAAAATGGCCGTAAAGCACGGCTTATTGATCATTTAATCTTTGAACCGTCGACTTGAAAATAACTGCTATCATTTCCATCATCTACGAGTAAGATTTGCCAAAAGCAATGTTGTTTTCAAGGCTTGTCGTGGAATGTACTCTAGTTGCGCTCAGCTTGGTTCTTTCTAGATTGCTATTCGGTAAGTATTTTATTCCGCATAGATTCATCATTGAATTACCTTAAAAAGTGATTGGAATTCAGTGTGTCATAGGTTTTCTTTCTTTCAGTATCCAGTGCACAATATTGCATGATTTGTAGATGTACATCTTGAGTAATCGATGGTCAGCCTGGAAATGTGGTTTTTGAAAGTCACGTTGTATGAAAAATTACTGGCCTCTTAAACATTTAGATACCGGCGTGAACGCCTAATGTTTGAATTAAGACTGTAAAAGATGTAGTTGTAGTCCTTTTAACCAGGTAAACATCGATTTTATAAAAAACGCCAAACATGTTTCCATGTGCCCATCCTGTTTTTATGTTTAACAAGGAATTGATCTCCTAAACTAACGAGTTATTTTTATCGCGTTTATATTGCTGCGCTCAATAAGCAATGTTTGATTCGTTTTAATCTGTATTTTGTTCACGATAGTTTCTGGCTGATAGAAAGATCTCATTAATCAGATATTAATGGCTCAATAGCCGCAAAATAAATCAAACGTCATACTGCAGTGTATTTTATGTGCATACATCTGAGACATGCGATGACAGTCTCAAAGTTCATTTAAAATTTTAATTTACAGCATGATAATAGCTGTCTCTCTGTTACAATGACCTCAGACAGACAGAGGAACTTAATGAATTTTGAGTAAATAATGCGATTTAGATGTACTTGTCCTATATGGAAAGAATTTTCAAAACACGGTAACCTCGAAGTGTACCCAGCAGATACAATGTGTGGTATTCTCAGCTGGTTTTATTTTACCCAAGTTACGGCTTCATGTATGCCTGATACCCTAAACACAACAGCTTATTTTAGAAAAGCTTAAATTAGACAGTTCCGTTCATGGAAGCAGATGTCTATTGCAAAACGAAAAACCTGTCCTTTATGCAACTGAAAAGTTAGAGAGAAATAGAAATTTTAATGCAACTGAAACCTCAAATAAATCAATTTGACTTTTGTGGTCTTGGTGAATTAAAACGAATATTGTGTAATGAAGAAAGTGACTATGGATATTTTTAGCACATATATCAACCTTATGTTCAGTGATGAAGGAACAGGAAGCATGACTTATGGTATAGCATCAATTTAACTCATCTCAAAGATTCAAATGATAGAAAAAACTATTGTGTGAACTATTTTAACAATACAAATGCGCCAAGTATAGTTGCATATGTGTTGGTAGAAATGCTTTAATTTGTTTACATATGTTTTGTTTAAAAGGCCTTCAGACACTAAACCCCTTTCCTCTCATGTTCTTAACAGCTGTTCTTTTATGTCGTTGTAGTTGTATAGTATACGTGTGTCATACACATCTTTACATACTACCAAAGAGAATAAAATTGGATTTAAGTCATTTTGATGTAGAATTATTATATGATAGGAAAATAATTATTATTTTTAATCTGATGATATTTTCAATTATCTTCTGTTTGTTTTAAAATCTAATTACATGTATACCATTAGAAGATATGTTGACCAAGTCAGGGAATGAAAGGACTAAAGGACTAAATAAAGCACATTAGCTAATACTGCATTCTGTAGCATTCATGAAATGGCAATTGTGTTTATATTAAAAAGTCATAGTTATCCAAATAAGCTCATTTTTGTTTGTAAGCTTAATTATTATATCTCTCAGTTAGTATGTGTGCTGTGATTGGTCAATTTAGCGGGCGGTACTTCACTGTATGGCCGGCTAAATTCAAAAGTTTAGTTTGAGATATAGTAAATATCTTAAAAACCTCATTTTCTTGGTCCGTACTGTAACTTAGTTACGGATCCTTGTTTTTTTCTGTTCGGATTTATGGCCCGCACGCTTCGTGCTTGGGCCATAAATCCAAGCAGAAAAAAACTTGGTCCGTAACTTACAGTACAGACCTCAAACTCAGTTAGTAAGAGGTATTTATTTTACTGTCTTTTTTGTTTTGTCAAGTTAATGCCAATGAAGAAGAAACAACTGAAGAACCAACAAGGGAACCAAACCCTGAAGAAGGGACATCTTCACTTCTTAAGGCAACATCATTTCCATTTATTTTACCAAGCCCTTCATTTAGTATTTTTTTGAATCCCATCAGCAGTAAATCTGGCTTGTCATTGAGTAATAAAGTAGCCATAATGATTTCATCTGACTCTCGTGTTGCGGTGCTGAAAACAGGGAAAACACCAGCCAGTACTTTGAGCGGTGTTGTATTAAAGCACAGCAGCATTGCTCCTAATTCTGACCATAGCTCTCTAGCAGCAATAGCCAGCAAAACTGCACAAGTTGCATCATCTCCATCAAGTGACTTTATTTCTTCATCAGTTGATGCATTGAAAAGTCATCATTCACTGCCAAGTGTTTTATCAAGCACTGTCAAATCTGCATCATTGGCTGCAACTGAATTTCATCCATCACAGACAAGCATTTTGTTGACTCAGAGACAAAGTGAAATTTCCTCTTCAGTGCCAAAGAGAAGTACTTCAGTATGGGTCTCTTCTCAAGCTCTTGTTCAAGAATCTATTAGCTTTGTGATGTCATCTAAAAGTGAATCTGAAGAAGGAAGAGTAGTATCAAGCAGTGTGACGTTGAACTTGCATTCACTTTCACTTAAACCATCATCAACCAGAGGTACCACTATGGCACACAGTTTATCCAACATCATTGGCCAAACCGCTGTTGGTACTTCGATAGCAGTGGCAACATTTACAATGTCTTCTATTCAATCAACAGGGGTTCATTCTATTTCCTTAAAAGTAGATTCCACCAGGATGACATACCTTAATGCTTCAGCAACAGTCTCAAGCTCTTCACTCCTCATCCCGACAACACCCAGCTCCGCACTGTATCCTCAATCTACCCTGTTGTCTTCTCCATGGCAACCAAGTTCATACGTGCAGTCTCTACCTCCAACTACCCCTCCCCCACCAGGTGAGGTTTTTCATCACTTCCTTTACTGTGCTAATAACAATGATCATGAGAACTTGCACACACTGTTAAAATATTTGAAGCATACTTCTATTTTATTCTGTTTGTGTTCTGATGTCATATGTGGGCTGAGTTTGTTGGTTCTCTACTCTGCTCCGAGAGGTTTTTCTCCGGGCACTCCGGTTTTCCCCTCTCCACAAAAACCAACATTTGATTTGATTGATTTAATGTAATATGATTTCATTTCATTTCATTTGTGCTTTACAGTGTCCCCAATTAGCGCATCAGTGCTAAATACAGTTGACACTCAAATAAAGTTCATTATTATTATTATTATTATTATTATTATTATGTTTGTGTCAAAAATTGAGAGCCTGGCAAAATATGGAAACAGCATATCCTGTCATTGATACCGTTTTTACTGGCAGAAAAGCATTCTTATCTATTTTCTGCTATATCATTCAACATACCAGCCTCTAATTGTACGTAAGAAAAGCTAAATTATGTGGTCGCATAGAGGTAGACAGGTAGAGGTAGAATCTGAATCTGTAGGTACATGTAGTGTAGCTTGACTGAACATTACTGGGAGAATTAAAGTAGACTGTAGTGTTATTTTGAAAGTAGAATGTTTAACATTCATTTAGTATTAGTGTTTGCCAACTCAACAATCTATTGGCATTTTGAGCAATCAGATTATGTGTAGGTATCTTGCTGCTTTGCAGCTTAGTAAAAAATAATATTATTCTGCCTATATTCATATTGGTTTCAGAGAATAATTATTGTTAACTGTACATGTGTTCTTCTATTTTATACTGTAGATCCCCCTATCCTTGCGGAAGCCAAAGCACTTTCAGCAAACGTTGTGTACATTATGTGGAATGTCTCCATTGGCCAAACCGTAGATAACTTTACTGTGGAATTGAGTTTGGATTCTGTAACATGGAAACAAGCAACATGCAAATACTCATTACTGGAAGGAAAATGTGTTGTAGCACAACGCGAGGCTCGGATGAGTGAGCTGCAGCCTTATACAAACTTCACATTTAGAGTGTTTGCTGTAAATCAGTTTGGTGTTAGCAAAGCAAGTAAAGAATCTGTATGGGTGATAACTAATGAAACAGGTAAAGAATTAATTTAAGGTACTGTAGATCTCCTGGTGTATATGTACAATTACAGTACTTTAGGATTTTTCAAGTGATGATGTGCTACTGGGACCCTGGAACCCTTCAATTATACTAGATCTACTGTAGTTAAAGCTGTATATTGCATTTTCCTGAAAAGCTGGTGACTAAGTTTTAAAGTTACACTGTATGACTTGACTCACAATAGAATTATGCATTGTTGACCAAGTATGTGCCAAGATGGATGCATATTGGCCATGTTTTTTTTTCATCAAGCACAACAACAAATGAGGCCAATATGCTCCCATTTTGACCGGACGTGCTTGGTCAATAAAGAATTTATTATATGGCCATGTGTTTTTGTTTAATTTCATGGGATAACATGGCAAATCCTGATGGGGCAAGATGGGGCCATCTTGCCCTCTCAAAGAACCAGCTACATGTATATAATAAAAAAACAACAAAGAATTTAGTGTTCCACATCAACCTCTGAAAATATGAAATAAATATTTACAAGCTGATTTTCCCGATATTTCAGAGCCTTCTAAACCACAAAACATCTCCACCCAGAGTTTGAACTCACAAGAGATTTGTGTAATGTGGGCAGAACCACTCCATCCTAATGGAAGGATAAGATACAGATTGTCTTATCATGTGAGCTCTGAACCAAATTCTACAGCTCAAGTGGTCTTTGATGGAAATTCTATGAAATTCTTGGTTACTGATCTCAAGCCTTTCACGAGGTATACCTTCATTGTGGTAGCCTATAATGTGAAGCATAATTATTCAAGTCAGGCTGTGGTCGCTATAGGAACAACGGACTCAGCAGGTCAGTGGGGATGAAATGTAATCATGTACAGTTCAAAGTAAAATTAATTATTATGAATGTTTTTGGATTTTTTGTCGGTTAGGATTGCTCTATGTTATGCTCTATATGTTATGTTGACATGCATAATACATGCATAATCCCGACTATTGTATGCGTCTGTGCTGTTTTCCAGTCTGACATCCACTCAATTAATTATTATTCTTGAAATATTATTATTATTATTATTGTCATAGTCATTGTTATTGTCATTGTTATTGTTATTGTTATTGTCATTGTTATTACTATTATGAATGAAGTGTCCTACCAATCCAAAATACTTGAAATCCATGGACACCAAAACTTTGAGTAGTATTTTTTGTTCGTTTTTAAGTGTGACAAAAGGACTGATACATGCATTTCTTATTCTTATTATTAATGTTTTTTTACCCAGCTTTACAAACTTTAGTTACATGTTAGTGTCGTACACCGTTGCTACATTTATCTCCCTCTGTCTTCAGAATTGGCCAATAGTTTATCTGCACAGCTGACTAATTAGCATACTTTGCTGAGCCAATTAATTTCGCGGATATTTCAGCAGTTGGCCACTAATCTTGACAAATCTGTATCGAAGAAATTGGGTAAATCAAACGAGTTGATTCAGTAAGTTATACCACCGTAAGGTAAAAGGGAGGTGCTGGCGTTTCGAGCGTTGGCCCTTCGTCGGACGAAGAGCCAACGCTCGAAACGTTAGCACCTCCCTTTTACCTTACGGTAGTATAACTTACTTTATTACACCCATTTTGAAATCACAGGTGATCCCTGCAATTTGATTGGCTCATAGCAGTGTGATTTATTCATAAATTGCACCATTTTTTGCTCTAATCGGGCCTCCTGAAGTGGACAAATAAATAAGTAGTATTGACAAAAAACTGTGATTTCAAAATGAGTGTAATAAAGTGGTAATTGAACTTCGTGTCGTGCAATTTTGGTCTGAAATCATACTTGTGATTTCATATCGAACTCGCGCTATGCGCTCGTTCGATATTTAAAATCACGAATATGATTTCAGACCAAATTGCACCCCACTCAGTTCAATTACCATTATTAATCAACTCGTTTGATTTACCCAATTTCATGTATTTCAATTTCCCACCGACGCAGCACCAGTTTCTTTAGAAACTATCCCCACAAAATCTGTATCGAGTTGAACTGTTGTTCCAACGTACTGTACTTTTCCCTTCAGAGCCATCACCACCAAGAAATATCACAGCTAAAAGCGTGAACTCAACAGCTGTGAAAGTTACTTGGCTGAAATCTCTTCATCCCAACGGTGTGATACTCTACAGACTTTATGTACGCCTAAGCAAAGGTGAACAGTCAGCCAATCGCTTGGTCCATAATGGAGTGAATACAATGTTTGTGGTGTCACGCCTACAAGAGTTCACAGAGTACACTTTTGCTGTGGAGTCTTTCAATGTCAAATATAATTGGACGAGTACACCAGCTGTTGCCACGGAAACGACTCATCCAGCGGGTACGTGATTAGTTGTAAAGGGACTGACTCGATTTGATGTTGGGATTTTGGGTTATCACTCAAAGTTTTCGCACTTGAATCTGTGCTCAGACACTCTGCCACCTTCTCAGGCGGGCGATCTTTTGAGAGCTGTGAAACTTTACGGGCTTTTATAAATACATGTATAAGAGAAGGTTCCTCAGTCGTTTTCTGCCTCGTCACGCAATACTTTCCCCCCACCAAACAGATATCCAAGGAGATCAGTATCAGAGTGCCTTTTACAGAAGATTATCAGTTATAAATTGACAACCGACTCCTCCTATTTTCGTGAAGCCAATTCTAGATAACCAATTGGGGCGCACGTTAAAACTAGGGACATTTTCGATATAGTAATTTCTAGATATAATTGGAGTAAGTTTATTAGTAAAATATATCATTTGCACTGTAGACGAAACATGACGTTGACGATTTGAGCGTCAGAGTCTGGAGCAACTTTAAGTGAATGAGAATGAGGCTTGAAAACAAACATAACACAAACAGGCTTTAACGGGACTTGAACCCTTGAGCCGTCGTTTCGGATTCCACTCGCATTGCAAATGTTTGATTTATGTTCTTAAATATCGCAGTTATACGCGGACGGAAATGAACCCTCAAAGGGCCTGGTGCCCAGTTCAGTAAACAGATGCATCGGACTTAGTAACGCGAGACTCAAGGATTTATTTACCATTTAACCTTTTCCATTTTTATTTCGATTTGTATTGGCTTCAGTTTTAAATTGCGTTAACGCAATCGAAAATGATAAATAAACTTACAGAAAATCGATCGTCAATACCTGATAGAGAATTACCGAGTGTGTTTTTGTCTTCATTTTCTGTAGTTTACTCTATTCGGTTGTTTCCCATGTTGTTTCTGACTTATTTCATCACTCGATCAGGGAGCGGGAAGGAGGGGAAGGGGGGTTGGGGCGTCATGGCCGGTTTTCTTCGGTGCATATGGTGTACGCTAACATGAATGTTCTAACCAGTAAATTGAAAAGTTGGGAAGATTTCCGCACAGGTCCCTACTCATTATGCATGCAGCAGATGAATTGTTTAGGGTAATGCACATGTAAACATTTCTTGTTCTTGTAGAATGAAACAGTATGGCTACAGCATGCATAAATGAAGTAGGGACCTGTGCGGAAATCATTCCGAACCGTTTCCATTTTTTTTTTTTTTTTGCGCAGCTCCTTCTGGTTCTCCGCAGAACGTTCAAGCCACAACGAACTCGTCATCCGCTATCATTGTTCAGTGGAGTCCTCCATTAGAATCAGAACAGAATGGAGTAATCACAGGTTACGACCTCCTCATCACTAGTCTTTCTGGACCAAACAGCAGTGAGAAAACCGGTTACAATGCTACGTTATTAGTTGTCACAGATCTACAGGCCTTCACAAATTACTCATTTGCAGTAAGGGCAGAGAATAATGTTGGTGTTGGACCATTTAGTGGTTCTGTGTCAAACGTAACCTTCGAAGCAGGTAATTGTTATAATATTATATGTCGGGATTGCAGATAAGGGACGGACCATTAGAAAAGTGATGTGGGGGGGGGGGGGGTGGGGAATTTTCAGCTTGCACGAATTTTTTTTTCGCTCACTGCTTGTGCAGGAATTTTTTTTTCAGGTTAACCTCTCTGCACGAATTTTTTTTACTACGTGTGAAAAAGTCATAAGTGGACCTTCCTTCTGCATGAATTTTTTTTTTTACCTTCTTCTCTGCATGAATTTTTTACTTGGCATTTTCCCTTGCATGAATTTTTTTTGGTTCCCCCCCTTCCCATCACTTTTCTAATGGTCCGTCCCTAAATGTTTAGCTTTTACTTTAGGGTGCGTTCCTTTGCTATGATCCGGATCTGAATTCGTGATCAGAGGTGTAGTATGTAGAAAACGAATGCGAGGGTTTGATCGTGGTATCCAAATATCGAGAACGAAAGGAAAGCACGAGGCCGCTTGTTCCGTACTTTGCATTAATTGCATAATTTTGGACATCATTATCAGCTAGCATTCATCTGTTGTCTCTTTGGGGTTCAAGTCTTTGGGGAATTCAAAGTGTATGCTAAATTTATGGTAGTTTCGCTCATTTAGTTTGTAGCTCAGTGTTTTGGTGGAGCTTGATTATGGCAGAAAGTAATGCAGTTAACCGTTTTCGTGTTCCAAAAAGCGGCGAAGAAGAAAGTAAACTGCTAAAGGATAGTGCTTCCAAATCAACCGTTTACAAGAATAAATGGACTGCGAAAGTTTCCCGAGAATGGCAAATGAGTCGTGTAGTGCAGGTTACTGTAATAGATTCTGGTGGCGTGTGGCGTGTTTAAAGATTGAAGTAACTGGCATAAAGTTAATACCGTTACAGCAGATATCACAAGCATGGGTGCCGATACCCTGAATTATTGGCCCAGTAAATTTGTGCTGGAAGTAGCAAACAGCGAGGGGAAGAGATATCCAGCCAGAGCAATTTATGATTTAATCTGTGGTTTGCCAAGCCATTTGATGGACTTTGTTGATTCCGAAGCACAATTTTGGAATTTATAGTTTATTAGATCAAAATAGGTGTTATTCATTTGATTTAATGAATGGGTAGTTTTTCTTATTTGCATTTCATGCTATGCAGGAATCTAGATATCCAATGAAAACGCATCCAATGAAAACATATCCAATGAAAACGCATATCCAGATCACCAGATTCTAGTGTTCTGGATATGCATTTATGATCTAGATTCATGCTTGATACTTAACACTTTGCCCTCGCTGGCTTATAACCTCATGAATAATTAAGGAGTTCGAGAACACTTGGATCACGGTGCATCAAAGGAACCGATGAATCCACTCGGTTCTTTTCATGAGTGATTATGTTAATGATTGCGGGTCACAAATCCTACCAAAGGAACGCACCCTTGATATCACTTTCAGCTCTCGCGTTGCCAAATGTCCAATGTAGTATAATTCAGTTTTTGGTAAGATTTCCGCATAGGTTCCTACTTCATTATGCATGCTGCAGTTGAATTGTCTTGGGAAGTGCGCGTGTAAACGTTTCTTGTTTTCTGAGAACGAAACCGTACGGCTACAGCATGCATAATGAAGTAGGGACCTGTGAGGAAATCGTACCCAGTTTTTCTTTCAGTGAGACGCTCGGCTGTTTGCAAGATTTGCCTACATGTACATTTTTGATACCGTCAAGTTACGGACTTGAAAACTTTTCACTTCTGTTTTTGAGAGCTTCAGCAAGACAACAACAAAATGTGAAAGAAAACTGATGTTGTTTAAATGATATGTAAAACAATCATAGCTTCGCAAACTTTAGTTATACGTCATTGTCGTACACCGTTGCTACTTTTATCTCCCTCTGTCTTCAGAATTGGCAAATATTTTATCTGCACAGCTGACAAATTAGCATACTTTGCTGATCCAGTAATGGTTAATCATATACGATAGTATTATTATTACAAGTCAATTAATTTCGCGGATATTTCAGCAGCTGGCCACTAATCTTGACAAATCTGTATCGAAGAAATTGGGTAAATCAAACGAGTTGATTAAGTAAGTTATACCACCGTAAGGTAAAAGGAAGATGCGTTTCGAGCGTTAGCCCTTCGTCCGACGAAGGGCTAACGCTCGAAACGTCAGCACCTCCCTTTTACCTTACGGTGGTATAACTTACTGAATCAAGTCGTTTGGTTTACCCAATTTCTTGTATTTCAATTTCCCACCGACGCAGCACCAGTTTCTTTAGAAACTATCCCCACAAATCTGTATCGAGTTGAACTGTTGTTTTAACGTACTGTACTTTTCCCTTCAGAGCCATCACCACCAAGAAATATCACAGCTAAAAGCGTGAACTCAACAGCTGTGAAAGTTACTTGGCTGAAATCCCTTCATCCCAACGGCGTGATACGCTACAGACTTAATGTACGCCTCAGCAAAGATGAACAGTCAGCCAATCGCTTGATCTATTATGGAGTGAATACAATGTTTGTGGTGTCACGCCTACAAGAGTTTACAGAGTACACTTTTACTGTGGAGTCTTTCAATGTCAAATATAACTGGACGAGTACACCAGCTGTTGCCACGGAAACGACTCATCCAGCGGGTACGTGATTAGTTGTAAAGGGACTGACTCGATTTGATGTTGGGATTGTGGGTTATCACTCAAAGTTTTCGCACTTGAATCTGTGCTCAGACACTCTGCCACCTTCTCAGGCGGGCGATCTTTTGAGAGCTGTGAAACTTTACGGGCTTTTATAAATACATGTATAAGAGAAGGTTCCTCAGTCGTTTTCTGCCTCGTCACGCAATACTTTCCCCCCACCAAACAGATATCCAAGGAGATCAGTATCAGAGTGCCTTTTACAGAAGATTATCAGTTATAAATTGACAACCGACTCCTCCTATTTTCGTGAAGCCAATTCTAGATAACCAATTGGGGCGCACGTTAAAACTAGGGACATTTTCGATATAGTAATTTCTAGATATAATTGGAGTAAGTTTATTAGTAAAATATATCATTTGCACTGTAGACGAAACATGACGTTGACGATTTGAGCGTCAGAGTCTGGAGCAACTTTAAGTGAATGAGAATGAGGCTTTAAAACAAAAAAAACACAAACAGGCTTTAACGGGACTTGAACCCTTGAGCCGTCGTTTCGGATTCCACTCGCATTGCAAATGTTTGATTTATGTTCTTAAATATCGCAGTTATACGCGGACGGAAATGAACCCTCAAAGGGCCTGGTGCCCAGTTCAGTAAACAGATGCATCGGACTTAGTAACGCGAGACTCAAGGATTTATTTACCATTTAACCTTTTCCATTTTTATTTCGATTTGTATTGGCTTCAGTTTTAAATTGCGTTAACGCAATCGAAAATGATAAATAAACTTACAGAAAATCGATCGTCAATACCTGATAGAGAATTACCGAGTGTGTTTTTGTCTTCATTTTCTGTAGTTTACTCTATTCGGTTGTTTCCCATGTTGTTTCTGACTTATTTCATCACTCGATCAGGGAGCGGGAAGGAGGGGAAGGGGGGTTGGGGCGTCATGACCGGTTTTCTTCGGTGCATATGGTGTACGCTAACATGAATGTTCTAACCAGTAAATTGAAAAGTTGGGAAGATTTCCGCACAGGTCCCTACTCATTATGCATGCAGCAGATGAATTGTTTAGGGTAATGCACATGTAAACATTTCTTGTTCTTGTAGAATGAAACAGTATGGCTACAGCATGCATAAATGAAGTAGGGACCTGTGCGGAAATCATTCCGAACCGTTTCCATTTTTTTTTTTTTTTTGCGCAGCTCCTTCTGGTTCTCCGCAGAACGTTCAAGCCACAACGAACTCGTCATCCGCTATCATTGTTCAGTGGAGTCCTCCATTAGAATCAGAACAGAATGGAGTAATCACAGGTTACGACCTCCTCATCACTAGTCTTTCTGGACCAAACAGCAGTGAGAAAACCGGTTACAATGCTACGTTATTAGTTGTCACAGATCTACAGGCCTTCACAAATTACTCATTTGCAGTAAGGGCAGAGAATAATGTTGGTGTTGGACCATTTAGTGGTTCTGTGTCAAACGTAACCTTCGAAGCAGGTAATTGTTACAATATTATATGTCGGGATTACAGATAAGGGACGGACCATTAGAAAAGTGATGTGGGGGGTGGGGGGTGGGGAATTTTCAGCTTGCACGAATTTTTTTTCGCTCACTGCTTGTGCAGGAATTTTTTTTTCAGGTGAACCCCTCTGCACGAATTTTTTTTACTACGTGTGAAAAAGTCATAAGTGGACCTTCCTTCTGCATGAATTTTTTTTTTACCTTCTTCTCTGCATGAATTTTTTACTTGGCATTTTCCCTTGCATGAATTTTTTTTGGTTCCCCCCCCCTCCCCCCATCACTTTTCTAATGGTCCGTCCCTAAATGTTTAGCTTTTACTTTAGGGTGCGTTCCTTTGCTATGATCCGGATCTGAATTCGTGATCAGAGGTGTAGTATGTAGAAAACGAATGCGAGGGTTTGATCGTGGTATCCAAATATCGAGAACGAAAGGAAAGCACGAGGCCGCTTGTTCCGTACTTTGCATTAATTGCATAATTTTGGACATCATTATCAGCTAGCATTCATCTGTTGTCTCTTTGGGGTTCAAGTCTTTGGGGAATTCAAAGTGTATGCTAAATTTATGGTAGTTTCGCTCATTTAGTTTGTAGCTCAGTGTTTTGGTGGAGCTTGATTATGGCAGAAAGTAATGCAGTTAACCGTTTTCGTGTTCCAAAAAGCGGCGAAGAAGAAAGTAAACTGCTAAAGGATAGTGCTTCCAAATCAACCGTTTACAAGAATAAATGGACTGCGAAAGTTTCCCGAGAATGGCAAATGAGTCGTGTAGTGCAGGTTACTGTAATAGATTCTGGTGGCGTGTGGCGTGTTTAAAGATTGAAGTAACTGGCATAAAGTTAATACCGTTACAGCAGATATCACAAGCATGGGTGCCGATACCCTGAATTATTGGCCCAGTAAATTTGTGCTGGAAGTAGCAAACAGCGAGGGGAAGAGATATCCAGCCAGAGCAATTTATGATTTAATCTGTGGTTTGCCAAGCCATTTGATGGACTTTGTTGATTCCGAAGCACAATTTTGGAATTTACAGTTTATTAGATCAAAATAGGTGTTATTCATTTGATTTAATGAATGGGTAGTTTTTCTTATTTGCATTTCATGCTATGCAGGAATCTAGATATCCAATGAAAACGCATCCAATGAAAACATATCCAATGAAAACGCATATCCAGATCACCAGATTCTAGTGTTCTGGATATGCATTTTTACTAGTGATCTAGATTCATGCTTGATACTTAAGACTTTGCCCTCGCTGGCTTATAACTTCATGAATAATTAAGGAGTTCGAGAACACTTGGATCACGGTGCATCAAAGGAACCGATGAATCCACTCTGGACATAGTTAATATATAAACTATGCTCTGGACAAGGATTCGTCGGTTCTTTTCATGAGTGATTATGCGAATGATTGCGGGTCACAAATCCTACCAAAGGAACGCACCCTTGATATCACTTTCAGCTCTCGCGTTGCCAAATGTCCAATGTAGTATAATTCAGTTTTTGGTAAGATTTCCGCATAGGTTCCTACTTCATTATGCATGCTGCAGTTGACTGAATGAATGAATGAAGGACTTTATTAAAGTGTCAATAGTATTTAGCTTGAAAAAAACTAATTGGGGACACTATTTACACATTAAAATATACTTAAGCTACATAAAGTTTAAATTATTAAAACTTTAAAAAACTTTCAAGATATCAAATATACATAGAATATAAAAAATTAATTAAGAATTAAGAAATTAAGGCGGCCTAGCAGCATATGTCACAGTTTCTACAATTATCTATCAAGAGTGATAGGTCTTTGCTCTTAATACTGTTTTTAAAACTTTTAAAATTAGGATTTTCTCTGTCACTTTGTTCTAATTTGTTCCAAAGATGGGGCCCAAAATATCGTAAAGAATGTTTTCCATAGCGTACTGTGCGAAAACGTGGAATATTAAAATCAGCGTTCCTCAGATTATATCGTTTTTTGGGAAGTGCGCGTGTAAACGTTTCTTGTTTTCTGAGAACGAAACCGTACGGCTACAGCATGCATAATGAAGTAGGGACCTGTGAGGAAATCGTACCCAGTTTTTCAGTGAGACGCTCGGCTGTTTTCAAGATTTGCCTACATGTACATTTTTGATACCGTCAAGTTACGGACTTGAAAACTTTTCACTTCTGTTTTTGAGAGCTTCAGCAAGACAACAACAAAATGAGAAAGAAAACTGATGTTGTTTAAATGATATGTAAAACAATCATAGCTTCGCAAACTTTAGTTATACGTCATTGTCGTACACCGTTGCTACTTTTATCTCCCTCTGTCTTCAGAATTGGCAAATATTTTATCTGCACAGCTGACAAATTAGCATACTTTGCTGATCCAGTAATGGTTAATCATATACGATAGTATTATTATTACAAGTCAATTAATTTCGCGGATATTTCAGCAGCTGGCCACTAATCTTGACAAATCTGTATCGAAGAAATTGGGTAAATCAAACGAGTTGATTAAGTAAGTTATACCACCGTAAGGTAAAAGGAAGATGCGTTTCGAGCGTTAGCCCTTCGTCCGACGAAGGGCTAACGCTCGAAACGTCAGCACCTCCCTTTTACCTTACGGTGGTATAACTTACTGAATCAAGTCGTTTGGTTTACCCAATTTCTTGTATTTCAATTTCCCACCGACGCAGCACCAGTTTCTTTAGAAACTATCCCCACAAATCTGTATCGAGTTGAACTGTTGTTTTAACGTACTGTACTTTTCCCTTCAGAGCCATCACCACCAAGAAATATCACAGCTAAAAGCGTGAACTCAACAGCTGTGAAAGTTACTTGGCTGAAATCCCTTCATCCCAACGGCGTGATACGCTACAGACTTAATGTACGCCTCAGCAAAGATGAACAGTCAGCCAATCGCTTGATCTATTATGGAGTGAATACAATGTTTGTGGTGTCACGCCTACAAGAGTTTACAGAGTACACTTTTACTGTGGAGTCTTTCAATGTCAAATATAACTGGACGAGTACACCAGCTGTTGCCACGGAAACGACTCATCCAGCGGGTACGTGATTAGTTGTAAAGGGACTGACTCGATTTGATGTTAGGATTTTGGGTTATCACTCAAAGTTTTCGCACTTGAATCTGTGCTCAGACACTCTGCCACCTTCTCAGGCGGGCGATCTTTTGAGAGCTGTGAAACTTTACGGGCTTTTTTAAATACATGTATAAGAGAAGGTTCCTCAGTCGTTTTCTGCCTCGTCACGCAATACTTTCCCCCCACCAAACAGATATCCAAGGAGATCAGTATCAGAGTGCCTTTTACAGAAGATTATCAGTTATAAATTGACAACCGACTCCTCCTATTTTCGTGAAGCCAATTCTAGATAACCAATTGGGGCGCACGTTAAAACTAGGGACATTTTCGATATAGTAATTTCTAGATATAATTGGAGTAAGTTTATTAGTAAAATATATCATTTGCACTGTAGACGAAACATGACGTTGACGATTTGAGCGTCAGAGTCTGGAGCAACTTTAAGTGAATGAGAATGAGGCTTGAAAACAAACATAACACAAACAGGCTTTAACGGGACTTGAACCCTTGAGCCGTCGTTTCGGATTCCACTCGCATTGCAAATGTTTGATTTATGTTCTTAAATATCGAAGTTATACATAGTCTAAGTGGGGGAGAAGCGTTGCGTGACGATCCTAATAACGGCTGCGGAGGAGACTAAGTTATACACGGACTGAAATGAACTCTCAAATGGCCTGTGCCCAGTTCAGTAAGCAGAGCATCGAACTTAGTAACGCGAGATTCAAGGCTTCATTTACCATTTAACCTTTTCTATTTTTATTTCGATTTGTATTTTCTTTTAAATTGCGTTAACGCTGTTTCTAGAAATACTGAATAATGATACTTAACAATTATTCACCAAAGGCGAAGTGATTATCGGCGAATATGCACCGAGACGAAGTCGAGTTGAATATTCTCCTGTAATCACTGAGCCTGAAGCGAATAATTGTTTTAGTATAAATACACAGGTGATTATTTCAAAAAAAAAAAGAGAAAACGCATTGTAGAACACGAAAAAATTTTATTTCATCAAAAACGCGCGAACGACTGGCAGCCATTTTGTTCGTCAATGTGATTATCGGCTGATATTCCGAGATAGCGAACCAATCAGAGCGCGCGATTTTGTATAATCACCTGAGTATTTATTACTAATTTGTATTACTTGCTGCTTTTGTACAGAGCCCAGTGGAACCCCACAAAACGTTCGCGCCCTGACTCTCTCATCAACGTCAATTTTGGTGACGTGGGATCCGCCTCTTGAATCTGAACAAAATGGCGTCATAGTTAAGTATACTGTTCACTACACATCACAGGCCAGCGGAGAAACAAAGAATCTCAATACAACAGGCAACGAAACCAGTTTAGAATTGAAGAACCTTTCTGTGTATACCAACTACTCTTTTGCTGTCAAAGCCTGGAATATGATTGGCAATGGACCTAACAGTGAACTAGTTATGAACACAACTCTTGAAGGCCGTAAGTTGTTACTGTTTTGAGCATGGTTCGAAAATTGGAGAAGTTTACTAAGCAAATAATCTTTGCCGACCATTTATCTTCAGAATACCTTCAAAGGTGCATAAGACAAGAAGCAAAGCCCTCAGTTTGGGAGAGATTTGATGTGAATCTTTCCGAAGAATTTTTGCACTGCATCGTTTGATCCACAGATGAAAAAGTTAGAACCACACTGTGTAGTAAAACAAACAGTACCACAGTAAAGTACTGTTCAGTAGCTTTACAAAGAACGGTTACACTGCATGGTTTCATCCATAGATGAAAAAGATAGAACCACTCTGTATAGTAAAACAAGCAGTACCACAGTACAGTACTGTTCAGTAGCTTTACAAAGAATGATAACACTGCATGGTTTGATCCACAGATGAAAAAGATAGAACCACACTGTACAGTAAAACTAACAGTACTACAGTACAGTACTGTTCAGTAGCTTTACAAAGAATGGTTACACTGCATGGTTTGATCCACAGATGAAAACGTTAGAACCACACTGTACAGTAGAACAAACAGTACCACAGTACAGTACCACAGTACAGTACTGTTCAGTAGCTGTACAAAGAATGGTAACACTGCATGGTTTGATGCACAGATGAAAAGGTTAGAACCACACTGTAGAGTAAAACAAAGAATACCACAGTACAGTACTGTTCAGTAGCATTACAAAGAATGATCACACTGCATGGTTTGATCCACAGATGAAAAAGTTAGAACCAATCTGTATAGTAAAACAAGCAGTACCACAGTACAGTACTGTTCAGTAGATTTACAAAGAATTGTTACACTGCATGGTTTGATCCACAGATGAAAAAGTTAGAACCACTCTGTAGAGTAAAACAAACAGTACCACAGTACAGTACTGTTCAGTAGATTTACAAAGAATGGTCACACTGCATGGTTTGATCCACAGATGAAAAAGATAGAACCACACTGTACAGTAAAACAAACAGTACTACAGTACAGTACTGTTCAGTAGCTTTACAAAGAATGGTTACACTGCATGGTTTGATCCACATATGAAAACGTTAGAACCACACTGTACAGTAAAACAAACAGTACCACAGTACAGTACTATTCAGTAGCTTTACAAAGAATGGTTACACTGCATGGTTTGATCCACAGATGAAAAAGTTAGAACCACACTGCATAGTAAAACAGGCAGTACCACAGTGCAGTACTGTTCAGTAGCTTTACAAAGAATGGTTACACTGCATGGTTTGATCCACAGATGAAAAAGTTAGAACCACACTGTACAGTAAAACAAGCAGTACCACAGTACAGTACTGTTCAGTAGCTTTACAAAGGATGGTCACACTGCATGGTTTGATCCACAGATGAAAAAGTTAGAACCACACTGTACAGTAAAACAAGCAGTACCACAGTACAGTACTGTTCAGTAGCTTTACAAAGGATGGTCACACTGCTTGGTTTGATCCACAGATGAAAAAGTTAGAACCACACTGTACAGTAAAACAAGCAGTACCACAGTGCAGTACTGTTCAGTAGCTTTACAAAGAATGGTTACACTGCATGGTTTGATCCACATATGAAAACGTTAGAACCACACTGTACAGTAAAACAAACAGTACCACAGTACAGTACTATTCAGTAGCTTTACAAAGAATGGTTACACTGCATGGTTTGATCCACAGATGAAAAAGTTAGAACCACACTGCATAGTAAAACAGGCAGTACCACAGTGCAGTACTGTTCAGTAGCTTTACAAAGAATGGTTACACTGCATGGTTTGATCCACAGATGAAAAAGTTAGAACCACACTGTACAGTAAAACAAGCAGTACCACAGTACAGTACTGTTCAGTAGCTTTACAAAGGATGGTCACACTGCATGGTTTGATCCACAGATGAAAAAGTTAGAACCACACTGTACAGTAAAACAAGCAGTACCACAGTACAGTACTGTTCAGTAGCTTTACAAAGGATGGTCACACTGCTTGGTTTGATCCACAGATGAAAAAGTTAGAACCACACTGTACAGTAAAACAAGCAGTACCACAGTACAGTACTGTGCAGTAGCTTTACAAAGGATGGTCACACTGCTTGGTTTGATCCAGAGATGAAAAAGATGGAACCACACTGTACAGTAAAACAAGCAGTACCACAGTACAGTACTGTTCAGTAGCTTTACAAAGAATGATAACACTGCATGGTTTGATCCACAGATGAAAAAGATAGAACCACAAGAACTCTTGAAGACTGTGAGTTGTACTGTGTCGTGGAACGGCATTGATGCGACTTCTATTAAACAATTAGATTATGGGCTCGAGATTTCTATCGCGTGATAGTTGAAGAGGGCGCAGCTCGAGTCAACTATCACCCATAGAAATCGAGAGCGAATAATCTAATTGTTTTAGTATAAATCTAGTAGTCGTTCAAAACTTTGTCTTTTCTGGAACAGCCTCGACCAGTAAACTGTGAAAATCTTCATCAGGGACACTTCAAAAACGTGAAGCGGCCACCATTTTGTTAGCAAGGGCACACTGCTACGCTACTCACTATCTATCACAGAATAGATAGTGGGTAGCGTAGCCAATCAGAGCGCGGGATTTGTGATAGAACGCTAGCATATTTATACTAATACGCGATATAAGTTGGTCGACGCGTCGGACAACCAAAACAATAGTTCTACTTTCGGACGATTGAACGTGACTAACAATTACTGATATTGTGGGGTAGTTTTTGAATAAACTGGTGCTGCGTCGGTGGGGAATTGCAGCACAAGAAATTGAGATATTCAAACATCCCAATTTCTTGTGTAACAATCACTGAAACTACTTGGTTCAAACCATTTACATGTACAAAACACTGAAATAATACATCCTGGCAAAACTGCGGAGTTTGTTTTCACGTGTACTTTGAATCTCCATTTATGCTAATTTCGTCGTTATATTTCTGTTTCAGTGCCTGGCGCTCCAAATATAACCAATGTAGAAAGCGCTTCTTCATCCTTAGCGATCACGTGGCGCGCCCCATCAGAAGCAAACGGGGTTCTTACCGCCTTCACTTTGTGTTGGAGTCTCGAGAAGTCGAATAACCGCAGCTGTACATCACTCCGTATTGACGACACTGTGTACAGCATAACTAAACTCAGTAAGTCTCTGTCCATGCAGATTGGCGATGTCTCACTACATTTAGAACAGATATTTTGTGATACGAATTCCAGTATCCATAAAACATGATATCCGCACATGTGTGGTATCACTGGCGGGTTAAGGTTTTTGTCGATTTGCTACCACTCGGTACTCGTCACACCACTTAATTTTATTTAATAAAGAGAAAATTGCATGTTAGTTCATGTTAGTTCATGTTGAACTGAAAACATTTCACTCGTTCGCTGCGCTAACTCGAAGAGAAGTTTCTCGTCTACGAGCGGCATTTGTTACATGTGTTTCAATTGCAGAACCCTACACTCGATACAACGTGTCACTATCAGCTTTAACATCAGTTGGGTCTGGTCCTCCGTTCTCCGGAATCTACCAAACTGATGAAGGAGGTATGTGAACTTTTTGTATTCTGTTGTTACATACGAAACGAAGTACTCATTTATGGAGCAGTTTAACTGTTTTAAATGAAATTATTTTATTTTTTGACGTCATTGAAAGGCAAGTTTCCCTGCATGTGTATCGTTAGAGACGAAAATTTAAGATGGCTGTGTTAAAAGACCCCTCGGGGCTGATAAACGAGCAAGTTAGTGCGCTACGGATTTTGAAGTGTTTTTTGTTGAGTGTGTGGTTCAAATTCAAATTTTACGAAGTTGGGTTATTTCTGTTTGGAAATATTATTGATAAAGAAAAACACTCTGAAATACCCTGTCATAGTTTTTCCCACTGATGAAAAATGTAGACTGAGACATTTATGATATTGCTAGACAACTATTGTGGTTCTGGAGTATATGTCAGATACTGTTTGAATATCGGTGTGAAACGGGATATTCCTACGGACCTAATTAATTATTTATTATTAATAATTTGTGTTTATTAATTAATAATAATGATTCTCATAATTATGATGTTAATTATTAGGATTATCCTTATTATTTTAAACATTGATAATTATTATCATTATAATCATTATTATTATTATTATTATTATTATCGCCATTACCAGTGCCTTCTGCTCCTCTCAACGTGCGGGCGTGGAACACCAGTGAGTCTTCTATTTTTGTCTCGTGGGTGGAACCGACCGAGATAAATGGTGTCCTCTTGGAGTACAAGGTAACTTCAATAAGTGTATTTATTTCGTTGTGCTCAGAAAGGTATTTATGTCGTGGGACCAAAACGTAGCTGCTTCCAAATTGTAAATGCGAATTTTAAATACGTAAAACTTATAAGGCGTCGCATCGAAGAAGACTCGATTGTTTCTTTTCTCTTTGGTCTTAACTTGGGTCTTAACACTATCGCGTTCCAACGACAGACCCCCCTGTACAAGGCGGGCGCCTTAAACTTAAACTACTCAAGAAATTGGGATAATCAAACGAATTGATTAAGTAAGTTATACCACCATACGGTAAAATGAAGGTGCTGACGTTTCGAGCGTTAGCCCTTCGTCGGAGCGAATTTCTTTAGAAACTATCCCCGGAAGCGGATTCACTTTTGCCCACACGGCAACATCTCCCTAGGTCCTATACTGTGTTAGTATCACCCAACTAGTGGACTAATGCAAATGCCGCAATCTGATTGGCTACGCTACTAGTGGTCTATTAGTAATAGTCCTCGAGTAGCAAAATTCGTGGCGCTTTCTTTTGTTTTATTCCCAAATAAATCTTTCTTCAACTTGCATTTGCTAACTTTATTATTGCTTTTGCTGTCCGACTAGTTGGGTGATACTAAAACAATTAGACCCTTCGCCCTCAAGGGCTACGGATTAATAGCCCATTCGGCTTCGCCTCATGGGCTATTGACCCGTAGCCCTTGCGGGCTGCGGGTCTAATTGTTAATTAAAACCAACATTCTCTGACCACATCAAGTCGTGTGTCTTTCCGCAAGGCCAACCAAATGTATCAGTCCAGTGCGAATTTATAACGTAGGATACGGACCATAAGTTATAGACCTCAGTGATTGGGTGCTCTTTATAACGGTCGGATTGTTCAGGGTTCGTAGTTAATCCAGATTTTGTCTCTTCCGGCACAGTTCGTGTTTATTTTATTTCAGGTAGTGAAGATAACATGTCTTATCATAAAAATACGATTTCATCGATTGTGATTGGTTCAAATAACTCCTATTTTCCACTAATTCACTTGCCAAGTGGACAGTTTGTTATCGGACAGTTCAATAAGCCAATCGCATTCAAAGTTGAAGCTTAAATCAACCAATCACATTCAATGTTGAAGCTTAAATCAACCAATCAAAACCTTGGAATGTACATACTCCTAAATTGGGGCTTCAATCAACATTCAACGTTTGGTTTAGATTTCGGAAGTTTGGTTTGTCGAATAGAACTGTACTTTCAGAGGAACAAACTCACTCCAAGTTCCTGTGCTTTTCCATACCTTAGGCGCCATTTTCGGAGAGAATGCCAAAACAGAATTGAATTGACCAATAGGAACGCGCCGGTCGGGTCGGAAATGAGCAGTTCAATTTGACTTCCAGCCTTAATTTCCGGTTTTTCTGATCGAATGGTAAGCGCCCCAATCTGACTCTGTTTGTGAAGCATTGCAAATCTGTCCTCTTTCCACGCGTTTTACCTGAATCAGTATCAAACGGCTCAGGTTTGCGCCGTCCTGTTTAGCGTCCCATTTACTGTTGTTGTTTTTCTTCTGCAGGTGTATTACATCGAAACAGAAGGGGGCGCAGTATCAGACGAGGAAGCAGTTGTGAATACCAGCATATCACTCACAAACCTCAAGCCCTATACTCGGTATAACATTTCTGTGCAAGCTTTTACCGGCAAAGGTGGTGGAGGGAAAAGCAGTCAATTTTCCGTTGAGACTGATGAAACAGGTAAGCTCGACCATCTGATCCTACATATCCATCCATCCTCCTCCATCAAAAGCCGTATTTTCTGCGGAGTCAGTAATTAATGCGTAAACAAGAAACTTCTTAAGTCGAAATAACTACACATTTCTACTTGTCTGTTAAAGTGTCGGAACATGAACAAATTAGTGTATCTAATATCGTGGTATTACAGATTATAGGACTTCGTTGATCTCACCACACCAGGGCTTACAACTGCTTATTTTATCATGTGCTTATTAGAATGCATCTTAGGTTACTTCTATATTGCCAATTATTTTTAGTTCCAAGTGCGGTGAGCGACGTCTGTTTTCGCCACATCAAAAAGACTGCAGTCGAGGTTGTCTGGAAATCCCCTGTGACTCCAAATGGTAAAATCGGTTACCGCTTGTTGTACTGGCGAATCTCGGTCCCTGACACAGTCATCGAGAGCTTTTTTCTACCGGGAAGTGACACTTCTAAGTTGGTAGAAGGTTTGAAGCCGTATGTCAATTATACATTTTCTGTTATACCCTACAACTTGAGGAAAATGTTGATGGGACCTTCGTTCAATAAGAGTGTTACCACAAAACCCGCTGGTAAGTTTTTTTTTTTTTTGATGATATATCTCAATTTTGCTCTCCGTTCCAACGCATTTTTCACAGTATTATGCGTGTTTAAAGAATTCATTGCTACTGCTTTGCTAATTGGGGCACTATAAATAGACGAAGTAAATAATTCAAATGAAGCATAACAAGAATCCCAACTGGCTGAAGGCAGACCAGTTGGCTATTTTCTAACGTGGTGGAGGGCGGGGCTTGAACTCCGGTTCTCCTTGTTGCAAGTAGTTTAAGGTGGCTGAACACAGTTTTGGCAGTTTGTGAGTATATGTCATTTGCCTAATCATGGCAAGAGAAAGGTTGCAGCTCACAAGCTGAAACTTGGCGAGTGAAAAATATACTGATGAACGATTTTGATTGACAGTTAAAATTTGACGTTTTCGTAGTCTTCATGGCAACATGTACGATTGAATACAACCTTAAAATTTCCTTTTTGCTCAGTTTACATAAAATGCGCTCGTTAGATTTTCCTATAAACTTAAAACACGCGCCGTGACGCGAGTTACCGCTGACCTCCTGCGAAACTGTGTTCAGCCACCTTAATCGCTCGGCTTAGCTGTCTCATAGACATTTCTTTACATTTCGCTGGCTTATTTTCCAGCTCCAGATGGCCCGCCGATCAATATCAAAATCACAAATACATCATCCACTTCCATCACTTTAACATGGGACCCACCACGTGAACCCAACGGTAAGATTCAAGAATATATGGTGAGGTACTATGGGAAAGACCCTGATAAGAAGTACGTTCATGGCAAAGTTAAGAAACGGCTGTTCACCCTGTCAGACCTCAAACCATGGACCAACTACAACCTGTCTGTAGCGTGTAAGTCTACTGGTGGAATAGGACAATATTCTGATTGGATATCTCAGCAAACTGATGAAGGAGGTAAGTACCAAGGTCCATTGCATATGGTTTGAGCCCCAGTGTCTCAGTAGTTGGTAGATCGTGCGGCTGTAGTTTGTTCTAAAAAGAACTGTCTTGGTGCCATTATTGAAGTACCATTGCTGTCTATCTGTGAGAGAAGCCAACTCACCTAACCTTTTCTTTTTTGGTGCCAGACTATTCTATTGGTACTTAACTTGCACGAATCCACTCTGGACTGATGAAGTTGTCTACAGTGTGGACGTAGCGTGGGTCAGCTATTAAAATGCTCCTGTATTTGCACTCGAGTGAATTTCGCGTTCGCTCCATAAATTACTGAATAGATCGGAACTGTTTAGTAATGGTAATAGGACTGAGTGGAGTCCAATTCGGTCTGTAATCATACGAGTGATAAACAAAATCTGACGACCGCGTAGCGGGAGTCCGATTTGTTTAATCACGAGTATGATTGCAGACCGAATTGGACGACACAAAGTCTTATTTAACAATTAGACCCGCAGCCCGCAAGGGCTACGGGTCAATAGCCCATGAGGCGAAGCCGAATGGGCTATTGATCCGTAGCCCTTGAGGGCGAAGGGTCTAATTGTTTTAGTATCACCCAACTAGTCGGACAGCAAAAGCAATAATAAAGTTAGCGAATGCAAGTTGAAGAAAGATTTATTTGGGAATAAAACAAAAGAAAGCGCCACGAATTTCGCTACTCGAGGACTATTACTAATAGACCACTAGTAGCGTAGCCAATCAGATTGCGGCATTTGCATTAGTCCACTAGTTGGGTGATACTAATACCAATTAATCATAACTTAAACAAAATTTGTGATGTGTAAACTTCTTTTTTTTTTAATCAAAACACATGAAATTCCAAGATTTTTTATGCCAGAAGTGAAAAAAAGCCATTTAAGCGCGCGCGTGATGACGCGTACTGTCCAATTACTCAGGCATGACGCGTACTGTCCTATTTAACTGTCCTATTAAGGCTGAAATCAGGGCAGTTGATAGCCAATCAGATTTGAGAATTTTGTTATAGTTATGATTACATGATTTATTTCAGCGCCGCCCCCGATTGGCACGCTAGCTCCACCAAACGACGCAGAAGTCAAAAGCAACACGTTCGAAGTCGTGTTATCAAAGGCATCGAACGACAATGGCAAAGTCAGGTGAGATGTCGGGAGCAACTGCAGAATACCCCGGCACTCGATGCGACGGTGTGAAAAATATAACATTATCAATCACTATCAATAATAATAATAATAATAATCAATCACTATCAATAGATACGCGTCTACGTGTCCACGCGTATCTGCGGATATACAAAGAATGGTCGGAGTGCCATCGTATTCTGCAGTCTAGCCAGATTTCGTCTTAACTCATTACGTTATCCCCATTTACAATATTTAGATATAGAGGATATTACACAGCGGCCCGAAAATATAGATTTTATCTTCAGGTGATGTAGATGATATTTTACAAACTAGTGCAGTGAGTCAAATATTGTTTTCATCACGAGAAAATAAAGTTCGTATCTTCAAATCAACGTAAAATTTTCTCTTTATTATACAGACATTGCTGACTTTCGCTTGTCATTGCAAACATGAGCGGTAAAACCTTCACTTATGAGGCTTTGGAAAATACCTCACTCAGTCTCCGGATGTAATCTCGCATAAATATTATAAGTGGTGTATTTTAAAGTAGAACAATCATGTCTGCGTAATTAACGAAGATATTGCATTTATACTGAGCAAAATTGAAGTCTGTTCTTTTTCAGCTATTACCAGGTGATAGTTCGAGAATTAGCCAAGGATGACACTGGCGGGCCTGTAATGCCTGATGAACCTGACCGTTACAAAACCAACGATCTGCACACATACGACCAGGCCCGAAGAAAGAAACCTACATTGGTGCCCTACATCGCTTTCCAGTTTGACGTCGCTGAATTTGATAAGTACAAGCGCTTTACTGTGGGCAATCGCGAGGAATCACGTGACTTGACAGTGAACAGCTTCGTTCGGAGGAGCCGACGTGCTGATGGGCGTTCAGTTTATTACAACGGTCCCTTGGAAGAGGAGACATTTTACACTGTGTTTTTGCGCGCTTACGTCAATAAGGTGAAGAATGAACTCCCCCCCCCCTCCCCCCTACTTCACTCATCCCGCAAGGCTTGAAACACTGAACCGATTGCTTCGTTTAGCCTGCGTAGCCAGCAGGGGCTTTCCATTCACCAATAATTTTCGGTTTGAATAGGCCCTTTGCAACAACTCGTCACGTGACCTTTTTTTCATAAACGTGATGATGCCGCTGGTTTCGTGAAATTGTTTTGACAGAAATAAAAAGAGGAGCTCAAAATTTGCTACCGTGACAATTTTCCTTGGTATATTGTTAAACTGGTGTTGTTACAGTTGGAAGAATTAATGAGGATTTGTATGGGAAAAAGACGCTTTGCCACCCAGTCACGCTTCGATGATTTTCATACAAATCATTGTATTTTTCTAAGTTTTCAAACCGCTATAAAATTTTTTCTATCAAAATATGAAAGTCTGAAAATTTCTACCCTTGCACATTTATTCTCACTTTATTTGACCCTTGGTAAAAATAGGAATCTGAGCTCTGTTTGTAGCGCTTAATTGGGAAAAAACACTGGGTTGCAAGAGCTTTTCGTTCGTAAACAAAAGTGTGGAAAATTTCGAGTGTTGAAATGGTCAAAAAATCTTTACCTGAAGAGGTGTTTCTCTGAAAATTTGTATTCTGGCTAAAACAAACACGATCTTTCCATTTCTGGAATTGATAAAGTCCCATATTTAAGTTCACCAATTATCAGTCGTATGACAAGTTTGTGGCAAAAGGCCTATTCGGAAATTTCGGTCTCGAATGGAACGGGCTTATTCTCGGTCGTCGCGTGGTCAGTTTTTGCCCCAGGCTTCTTGACGTCGTTTATCGTATGTGTTCAAAATGGCGGGTGTTTTAAAAATTTACGTAGCAACCGACTATGATCCCGATTTCATTTTCAATTCGTTCTTGTTCGATGATGAAAACGAAATACTCTTACTGGCTGCAGTTTCGTGCTTCATGCGGAGAAGTCGGAACCGTATAAATGGTTTCATGCGAGAAACGGTTCCTTTGTATTCGCGGAATTTTCTTTTCTTTTCTTCTAAAGAGTACGCGAGGAGACTAGAGATCAGTCCGACTGGAAGCTTTTGAATTGAACACGAAAATTTTCGAAAGTACCGAAATTTCCACTTTTCGGGAACACTGAAAAGGTTGTCCTAAATTTTCGAAAATCTTTTCCGGAAAAGATCTGTTCCATTCGATTCCCACGAACCAATTTCCTCGAATGGAAAGCGCCCAGCATCCCAAGGGAGGAGAGTAGGAGCGCCCTCGTGCCTCTCCCTCCCCGCACTCGAACTGCCGGCTACGCAGGCTACAATCCTGGCCAAAATTATCTGGTACACTGAAGGAATCACCGGCCTCAGATGCAGATATGTAAATACCTCTTACTAACCGAGTTCGAGGTCCGTACTGTAAGTTACGGACCGAGTTTTTCCGCTCGGATTTATGGCCCAAACGCGAAGCGTAACTTACAGTACGGACCGAGAAAACGAAGTTTTTAAAATATTTATTATATCTCAAAACAAACTTTTGAATTTCGTGGGTCGTACAGTAAAGTACGGCCCGCTAAATTGACCAATCACAGCGCGCGTACTAACTGAGAGATATAATAAGGTGTATTAACATAAGAAACCCGGAAATATTGTTCGCCGTTTTTATTGTTATTATACCCGGCACCCCCCCCCCCCCCCTCCCTCTAACAATGTTGATAGGGACTGTCATCATTGTAGTATTAGACATGGTAACAAATCAACATTGAACAGTGGGGGAGAGGGGAGATACGGCCTTTCGATTAACTTTTTTGTGCGATTTAACTTTTAAGTGCGAATCATTGTAACAGCCTACTTTCTGTCCAACTGCTTGTAACCATGTAACCGTTGTAATTGTAATAATAAAGGTCACATGGTTACGAGTAGTTGGAACAGGAAGTAGACTGTTACAATGATTCGCACTTAACCCCCCCCCCCCCCCCCGGGGTGGGGAGAGAGTTTAAATTTCGGATTTTGGTCTCACTTAGGGTGTTTTGGGCAAAACGCCATTATATTTAGAAGGTCTCGTTTAGGGTTGCACACGAAGAAATATAAAAATATGTAGAATCAATGTAAGTATCTGGACAACTGTGCACCTACCCCTCCCTTAACCTAACATTGACGCTAATGTTCTAACTTATTATAACTTGTTAGGTTAGAGGAGGGGTAGGTGCACAGTTGCTCAGATACTAACATTAATCCAAACTTTTTATCGTTAAAAAATATGTTTTAATTTAAGGAATGTTTGCTGCCTGGTTATTTACTGCATTTATTAGTTTCAGTCTTAACGTGCTAATTTGTATGCAGACTATCAATAAATATGTATTCTGATTGTGTTAATTTTAGGATGCTTACACGTCAAGCCCTTGGATTGAACCTGTTGAAACATGTTAGTAGAACCTGGCAGGATACACATTTTATCTTTTATTTCTGGCTTTCACTCTAAGGGTCAAAAGTTAAGTCGTAAAATGTGGTTCCATCTTTAAACTCTTTTACTCTCAGATTCAAACATAAAGTCGTAAAATGTGGTTTTCGCTCTTCTAGATCTTTCACGCCCAGTGTCAAACATTAAGTCGTAAAATGTGGTTTTCTCTCTTCTAAATCTTTCACGCCCAGTGTCAAACATTAAGTCGTAAAATGCGGTTCTCTGTCTTCTAAATCTTTCACGCCCAATGTCAAACATTAAGTCGTAAAATGTGGTTTTCTCTCTTCTAAATCTGACGGCTGGTTACAAAGGTTTTAGAGGTACTTAGTTTAATGTGGAGTGTAAATGGTGAAAAATGTAATCGTTTTCTCTTTAGCGGCGGCAGATCACAGTCCCAAAACACACAGCGGAGGCTATTCATCCACAAAGGTTGGCCTAATTGTGGGTCTCGTCATTACGCTCTTGGTCTTTCTTATTTTGGTGTTAGTGGGAGTCGTCTACATCAGGTTTGAATTCATAATATAATTTTTTTTTTCACGCCGTTTAAAATCTTTTTAGTAGAATTGCTCAAGTGATTGTAGAGGTTCTCACCGTGCCATTGGCTAGACTAAAGACTTATTGAGACTGGGCGTTCAGCAATACTCCGCCAAGACAATGGAATAACCCTCCGCTCAACATTCGAAAATCCTCATCAGTAGCTACTTTTAAGAAGAATTTGAAATTTTACCTTTTAGAAGTTGCATATGAATTTTAACTTTTATTTTAGACCACGTTTTCATGATTTGGATTATTGTAAGTATCTGGGCAACTGTGTACCTACCCCTCCCCTAACCCAACAAGTTATAATAAGTTAAGAAGTTAGCGTTAATGTTGTGTTAAGGGAGGGGTAGGTGCACAGCTGCGTAGATACTTACATTGATCCCATGATTTTTAGCTATGTAACTTTTATTTTGGTAGACGTATTAATATTTTTAAAGTTAAATAAATTTATATTTGTATCTTTAAGTTTCCTTTTGTACCTTAGCACGATTGTAAAACGCTATGAAAGATTAGCTCATATAGCTCCATATAAATTAATGTTATTAATATTATTATTATTGATATTATTATTCTCGCCTTCTGATTGGTCAAAGCTTATGTCATACGCCGCCATAATTACTCTGCAAGTGGTGATTATAGTATAGACGCTAAATTTAAAAATTTTGTTCTCCTTTTTTGTCCAGTGGCAAGACGTCAATAGTTTGCTGATAAAAACAGACAAACTTGTTAACTTAAATGAAAAGTGTTAAATCTTAATGGAAGCTGGCTGCTTTTCTCGATATGGATATTCAAAACAGTCGAGACAAAGTCTGGGGATGTTCCACGATATTCACTTCGTCTTCGCGAAAAATACTTAAAAAATCTCCAAAATAGACAAAATACAGCGCTGCGATTTTCTTAGTGGCAACGTGCATCTTTGGGAAGAATAACACTTTTTTCTCCCAAGTGATCAATGTACAAATTCCCCTTACGATGTCAATGTCACTGTCAAGAAAAATATGAGATTTGAGAAAATGATCAACTCCAGGGTTCGCACAGTCTTGAAAAGTCCTTGAATTTTAGGGGGAGTCCTTGAAAAGTCCTTGAACTCAATTTATCCTTGAAAAGTCCTTGAATTTCTTTACAAGTCCTTGAAAAGTCCTTGAATTTTCTCAACCTTCGAATGCGGTGGAGTCGAAAGCAAAGTTGCATTGCATTGTTGTTCTTTTTCTGATTTCAAGGAACTTGGAACACGGCAAAATAAGCTAACTAAGGATAACAGCAAGTCAAGTGCGAGTCCAAATGCGAGCCAAAACAAAATTGACCAGCGGTTGTGTATGTAATTTTATGGTCTTGTGCATGTCACATGTATTTTTTGAGTCATTCTATCATTTGTGCTTTGGTGGGCTCTTCCGCAGCAAATAATGCCAGGAAAGTTTTGTGTTAACACTCGTTGGTTATCAAAGACAGAATATAAATGAGCCAGGCAAGTAAAAGATGATTTACATAAAGCATTTTGCATTATGTGCAACAAAACTATCAACTTAACAAGGATGGATGAGATTGCATTACGCTCACACATGGCGGGAAGCAAACATCAGGCGAACATAAAGTTGGATGGAGGCACGACTGGGGAAGTAACTACTGTATATTTCAAAGGAAAAGGATCTGAAGGTCAGATGAGCACTTCTTTGGCAACTCAAAATGGCGAAAATGTTGATACTGGGAGCACTAACAAAGATACCATGATGAGCATTCCCTCATTCAGGAGTACACCAGGTTTCCGGACCACATCCCAGCTTTTGGTTCTGAGAAGGTTTCTAACTTCAAACTCAGTACTTACAGATTGGATGAACTGTTCGGCACTTAAATGAACACTGAGTCATACCAGAAGTTGTTTAAACTTGTACAGCTACTTTTAGTCCTTTATCATGGTCAAGCTTCGGTTGAGAGAGGTCAGTAAATAAGGGTTTGAGGTTGAGAATCTGTCAAATGAATCACTTGTGGCCCAACGAATTGTGTGATCATATTGATACAGTTGGTGGCATTTTGCCAGTGGATGTACCAATCATTCAGTCGTTGCTTACCTCATGTGCTTCAGCTAGAAAATGGTATGAAGGGTATCTGGATCAACAAAGACAAAACAAGAAATCAGAAGAAGGAAATCGAAAGAGGAAGTCTTTGTTGCATGAAATTGAGGAACTGAAAGAAAAGAAGAGGAGATTGACTGAAGACATTGATTCTTTAGTTAGGTCAGCGGATAATTTAGCTGAAAAGGCTGAATCAACTGGAATTAAAGGTTTCATGACACAGTCCAATTCTCTCAGGAGAACTGCCAAAGAAAAGACCAGTGTACTGAACAACGTAGAGAACGAGATGGAGCAAAAACCTGTGGCCTTGAAAACCTGTTAGTTTGGAATATGCGTATGTCTATTTGTATTTGCCATCCCTAAAATTACATTCCTGTTTGGGGTCCTTGAAAATCACATTTGATCCTTGAAAAGTCCTTGAAAAGTCCTTGAAAAATGGTTGCAATTTTTTGTATGAACCCTGAACTCAAGACATTGAATTGATCTAACCCCGGATTCTCCGAACTATCATTTCTGGAAGTCTATGGCGCTCTTTTAGGAGAATTGCAACTCGGATATTGGGATTTGAATGGCGTAGACAAGGCGTGTGGTATCCCTTGAGAAGCTTTCTTAATCTGTACCCTGGATTACCCTTGGAGTGTTTTGGCAACGATCGCTCGTCAGCTATTGCTAGCGTTGCTTGGAATATTTGCTTATGCAATTTTGCGAACTTTCAAAGCAACTCTGAAATCTGTTTATAACGAACGTTAATTGAAGGGGTATACCAAAGCGGTTGCCAAAATATGAACTTCAAGTCTGTTAACGTATAACGTAGCTGTTGTACGACCGTTTCACGTCAAAAGAACTAAATCCCTACCGATTGTTTAGTCGATTTTCAAGATTTTCAACTTAGAAATGCTGTGAGGAAAGTGAAAATTATTTGTTTCGAAATGCCGTCTTGTTTGTTTCTTTTTTTTTTTTTCGTTTGATTCTATTTGCTTGAAAGTTTCAACTCCAAAGAAAGTTAAACTTAGTACCCAGCCGCCTAAAAGGAATGCTTAGGCATTCTTTTTTTTTGGATTCAGTCGTTCCAGTAATGAGTTCTCTAGTTCGTTTGGGAGATAGGCAGGAATATGAGGCAGCTCGTGGAGTTGGTTGGTTGGTTGATGTTGCGTTAACTCCAGCCCCTTTTGATTTGAGGTCCATTTCTCTAGCTTATAACCGGTTATTAAAGTGCGATATTTCTGTGGCAGGAAGAAACGGTTGGATTTATTTGGTGCACCCCTCGATGACAGGGAGGATTACTCAAACGGAGAACCAATGAAACTCAAGGCGAGACGGAAACGGCGTTCACTCCAAAAACGTTTGATGGGAAGTACGGACTCGTTGGAAGGACTTGAAGAGTTGTCTAACAGCAGAGCAAGTAAGAACCACAATCACTAGTTTGTTGAGTTTGTACTAAGCTCTAAAATCCCCTCCTAACCCCCCCCCCCCCAAAAAAAAAAAAAAAAAGAACAATACAACAACAGCAACAACGGAAATATATCAACATCAAACTTTTTGAAAACAAATATCGTTGTTGCTTTGTTTCTTCAAAAAATCGGTCTCCTTTTATTTACAGTACGCATAGTATTTAAGGTTCATTTATCCTACCACTTCTATTTTCTTATCGGCGAGCTTCATGTGGAGCCCGTAGACACTATGCAACGTTTGTCTAAGTCCGATTGTAAGTAACAATAGGACCTTTCCGCAATTAATAGCTATCCCTCGGATTCTTTTCGTTTTCTCTGGTTCTTTTCACCGAGCTGCAATGTACTCCACGTGTATTAGCTTTGTATCGTTTGTGAGCCATCCTGTTGATAACTTCTTATTTCTTGATTTTATGGTGTTTTTGTGTAGGGCGTCAACCCGTACCGATAGACGACTTTGAAAGACACGTGGATCGAATGCACATGGATGGCGATCATGGCTTCTCAGAGGAGTATACGGTAAGACGCTAGCTACTTTTTCTCCAACCTCTAGTTTTCTTAGCTTGTTTACTTTAATATTGAACTAACATCTGAGTTAGACTACACGTGATTTTTTTAATGATTTGTTTGTTTTCAACGGTCGCCGTTAGTAGGCTGCGATAGAAAGCGAGTCGTACCATCTTCCACTAGAAGACTTGATTGAAAGCTCTCATCCCATATCAACCTAACTTGTGTGACCCACTTAAAGATGACATAGGATAACAGGATAGAAGCGCTGATGAAAACTGAATTCTATTTGTTCAAACTCTCCAATTTTTAGGTATTTTTTCAAGCTTTATCAACGTGTCATTTTGTTTCTTTTTGACCGAACGTTCCTTGATTTTCCAGGGGACGAACATCTCTCCAGTTCTTCATTTTCGGAGAACAACACAAACGGGATGTTTTTTGAGGGCATAAATCCGTGAAAGATTGACTCTTACCAACACATAATCACCTTTTTCCTTTGTTTGTTTTAGCTTGTTCAACCAGAAGAGGAATTTTCATTCCAGCAGTTCCTTAATCCTGCAAATAAATATAAAAACAGATACGCCAACATCGTCGCATGTGAGTTTTTGTGTTCAAATTTATTGTTGCCTTCATATTTAAGTGACATAGAAATCTTATTTGCGCCTGCGAGGAGCCACAGGACCCTGACTTGTCAGCAGTTTTCACAACAATGGTCACACTGCATGGGTTGATCTACAGATGAAAAGGTTAGAACCACACTGTATAGTAAAACAAACAGTACCACAGTACAGTACTGTTCAGTAGCTTTACAAAGAATGGTCATACTGCATGGTTTGATCCACAGATGAAAAAGTTAGAACCGCACTGTATAGTAGAACAAACAGTACCACGGTACAGTACTATTCAGTAGCTTTACAAAGAATGGTCATACTGCATGGGTTGATCCACAGATGAAAAAGATAGAACCACACTGTATAGTAAAACAAACATTACCACAGTGCAGTACTGTTCAGTAGCTTAACAAAGAATGGTCACACTGCATGATTTGCTCCACAGATGAAAAACTTAGAACCACACTGTATAGTAAAACAAACAGTACCACAGTACAGTGCTGTTCAGACGCTTTCCATAGAATGGTCACACTGCATGGTTTGATCCACAGATGAAAAAGTTAGAGCCACACTGTATAGTAAAACAAACAGTACCACAGTACAGTACTGTTCAGTAGCTATCCATAGAATGGTCACACTGCATGGTTTGATCCACAGATGAAAAACTTAGAATCACACTGTATAGTAAAACAAACAGTACCACAGTACAGTATTGTTCAGTAGCTTTACAAAGAATGGTCACCTTGCATGGTTTGATCCACAAATTGATCCCCTGTAGTGTAAAAGAAACGGTAAAACAGTGGAGTGCTGATCATTGCTGAGTTTTTTGATAAATGGTCACAAACACCGTGCAAATGTAAACCTGGAAAGCTAGAAGGAAACTTTCGTCCGTTTTAAGGGGTTTACATCGGTGTAAAAACATGTGAAGTTTTTCTTTGTTTTTTCACTGTTATAATCCTAGTCTCTGTTGTTTTGCCTTCTTTATTTTCTTTGTTCTACGTCACTCGTGAACGTAACAGGTTTTTACACCGAGGATGAGCCGTTTTAAGTCTTATTATTTAAGGAACTTTTTCCACAGATGACCATACTCGGGTAATACTCAGTACCATAGAGGGCATGCCAGGCTCTGATTACATCAATGCAAACTTTATTGATGTGAGTATTAACGCTTTTTACTGTGTTGTAGGATTCTTTTCTTATACAATATTTGTTTACCAGTTTACCATCTTCGTTTCTATTGTTTATTGTGTATTACTTTTATTATTCCTGGTGTGTACGTGGTGATTTAATAGATAGTTTGCACAGCCCCATTTAAGATTTTGCGGAATTAGGGATCTTTGCTATAATGGTTTGGATAGAAAGAAATTATGGGAACTGTATCGAACGTTTTCTGGCTATTGAACAAAACAAATAATAAAATAAACAGTTCTCGCCTTGATGGTGTAGAGCGTTCCGCTACCTAGGATTTGCTCTCTAACTTACATACAGCATTATAAAGAACTATGAAATGACAAAACATTTGAGAAGTAAGAGTCGCCAATTTCACTATTCTGTTTCTTTTTCTAGGGTTATAACCGCCCTCGAGCATACATAGCTGCTCAAGGTAGGTGATTTTACTTAAGTTCCTCTTAAAAAAATATTATAATATATTGTAAATTAGGGTTCTTACAGAAGGGTTTCTTTATTATTATTATTATTATTATTATTATTATTATTATTATTATTATTATTATTATTATTATTGTGAAGTGTATTTATATCCTGCTATTTTCTTTTATGTTAGTTCTTGTGGTGTTTATAGAGTTTTAAGGAATTTTAATAAACAGCAGTTTGTGTTAAGCCAATTGCAGCAATACGGCTTCCGTTCCGTCCAATATTTCATCAAGGCCTTTTTCGTTGTTATCTGCTCGTCCAATTCTGTGTTATTACTACTGCTAAGATAAAGTGTTTCCTATGTAGGTCCGCTGATGGAAACCTTTGATGACTTCTGGCGCATGGTTTGGGAGCAACGTTCGTTGGTGATTGTGATGCTAACAAAACTTGAGGAGAGGGGAAGGGTAGGTCGCGTTTGTCAATTAACAAAGAATATATACAGCATCCATAATAATAGATAATGACACCTTGAAAAAGAATGGAGATAAAATGATATTGAAATCTTTAATCCATCCTTTTTAATCCAGGGGTCAATTCAATTTGAACCTTTGCTATTGTTTTAGAGCAGGAGCCCGTCACTCCTGTTAAAAGTTTGAAAACAATAGTTTTACTTCAGTGTAAGTTCAACTTGTAAGAGCATTATTGAACTGACCCTAGTTGTTTTGTTATGTCACGCATTGTACCGTAAAAAGCCTCGTTTAGTAACGCAGTGTTTTTATTCTTTTGAATAGTAACGCAATGTCTGTTCTTTTTCATAGAAAAAATGTGACAAGTATTGGCCTGATCGTGGAGCTAAGACGTACGGCCAAGTTCAAGTTACCTTGAAGCAGACACTTAACATGTCGTATTATACAGTGCGTAAAATGACCATTTCTCACAAACAGGTGAGAGGGTTGCCTTCAGTTAGGGAAGGTACGTTTTTAGCGGAGCTCCACAGCGGCTCGAAGAGCCGCAGAGCGGAGCCCCATAACTACCGTGCGAGGATAGAAATTGAGAAAACCATGCGTTTGAGTTTTCATGGTCATCGTGGCTAGCGGCATGGCTCGCGGGCGCGTGCGCCTAGCGACGACGACGACGACGTTGCCCCAACATGGCGGCCATAGTCATCCGGGATATTTAGAAGGTCTTAAACCGAAACGAGGCTTTGTTTTTCGCGCGCTTTTCGCGGCTTGCCGCGACTACACAACCTACAGCCAGCAGTCTACAGCAGTCTACAATGTTTTGCTGAAGAAACGGATTATTCATAGCGGTTTTGGAGGAAAAATTTTCTTCCTACAAGTTTTCAAGCGTTTTTGGAGGGACATAAGCATAAAGCTGAGTTCTTTCTACAAGTTTTCAAGCATTTTTGGAGGGACTGTGTGAAGAGCTCCGCTTTTAGGCTTGCCTAATATTATATTACTTGGGTGGGGGAGGGCTGGGGAATTTTGGTATTTTTTTTCCAAAACAATGTTGGCCCTCCCTCGCGTTTTAACGAAAAAAACTCCTGACCCCCCCCCCCCTTCCCCCCACCTTTAGGTGACTGACAAAAGTGCGACCCTCCCCTCGCTACTACATGGTGTGTTCCATGCTGTAGAAACCTATCACAATTGCTCACATGAAGTATGGCCCTCCCCTTTTGGTGCTAACTTTTATTGATGACCCTCCGCTCTGAGGCCCCAGCCCTCCCCCCCCCCCCAATAAAAAACGTACCTTCCCTCAGTGTGTGTAACTTTCCTTGTACTGTACTACAGTGAAACGTGAAACCTCTTTTAAGCGGAAACCCTCTGGACCTTGAAAACTCTCCGCTTGATCGAGGGTATCTGCCTAATATGGGTTCTTAAAAATTAACACTCAATGGTTTGAATTCTCTGTACTGTAAAAAGAGTCACCACTGGTTAACTTTAATAGACCATTTTACAGTTTTCTGCATAGAAGCTTAGCCTTTCAATAGAAACGAGGCTGGAAGTTACAAACTTGCCCGCCTTTCATGTGCAAATCATGTTATTTACATATGAAGAACAGGAAGGTTTGTAACAAAACAAGGTCATGTCCAGCCTCACTTCTATTCAAAGGCCAGGGTACTAAGCACTCAACTGTAGAATGGTCTATAGTGGATAATAATCATAGAGATATCGGTGTAATCGACAGTTTATTGACCTAAGTGTCTTATTACTATTCAATCGGATTCTTCAAAGACGTAATCCAGTACTCTATCGTAAATTCATTCCGGCGTCCGCTTAAGAGAGGTTTTTAACAACAGAAATTATCGAAATATAACTCAATTTGTCCATTGAATAGAGGTGTCCGCTAAATCGGAGTTTGGTACAAAGGTAAGTACGAGGTGCTAATTTCGAGACCAGACGTAGGTCGTGTTCTATTGGGATCAACCATTTTTCGTTGCTTGGGTAGGTTGGGTTTTTTTCGTGTTCTATTGGGAAAAACCCGTTTTCGGTTGATTTGGTTGGTCGACTCTTTCAACCAGCTCAGAACTCGGTTGAAATGGTTGAAAACGATGGGTAGTTTCCGCTGACAAGCTAGCACGCATAATTGTTGCGGTGCTTGTGGGCTTGCGTGTCCGACAAATTAGTCAAATTCTCATTCTCAAAATAACCCGCAACGCCAGTGACAGATGCCCTCTCATTTTCCAAAAACAAAGCTGCTAGGGTTTCTACTTCATCGTCTGCTTCGTTGTTTGGAAGAACGTCGTCTTCTAACAGTTCTTGAAGGTCAACCGCGGCAGTAACAATCCGCGCTTCCTCTGTGTTGACAACCTGACATCAAGAAGTTGAAGAAGTCTGGTGACAAGCATCCTCAGACCAAACCGCGTTTCAGCCAGAAATGGTTGATGAAGCGTTCTATTGGAACCTCAAGTTAATCAACCAAAACCGGTTTTAGTTGAAACGGTTGATCCCAATAGAGCACGACCTTTGCGTTCGCTTATTAAATGGTATCCGTATAAGTGGGTGTCCGCTTTATAGAGGTTTCGATGTCGTAACAGTAATTCATAACGAAGGCCAAACCCCTCTTACCCGTCCTCCATTTCAAGAGATTTGCATTGGTTTGGAGTATTTCATTGTTGAAGTGTGGTGACGAGTTTACAGATCTTGGCTGTTGCGTTGTTTTCGCTGAAATGCACGCGTAACTCTAGCATACATATATGAGTGATTTTGTTTAGTGTCGTGATGATTTTCCAGAGCGTAAGGGAAGGTACGTTTTTACTTTGGGGGGGGAGGGCTGGGGAATTTTGGAATTTTTTTTCCAAAACAATGTTGGCCCTCCCTCCTGCCCCCCCCCCCCCCCCACCTCTAGGTGACTGACAAAAGTGCGACCCTCCCCTCACTACTACATGGTATGTTCCATGCTGTAGAAACCTATCGCAATATTGCTCACATGAGGTATGGCCCTCCCCTTTTGGTGCTCACTTTCACTGATGACCCTCCCCGCTGAAGCCCCAGCCCTCCTCCCCCCAATAAAAAACGTACCTTCTCTAACTGGATCGCTTTGTTTTCATTATCCCATGGTCACATTCTTTTGATCTTTATTTTAGATCCCGGATGAAGAGCGTAACATAAAGCAGTTTCACTTTACTGTCTGGCCCGACCACGGAGTACCATCCCACCCCACCCCTCTTCTTTCACTTGTACGTCACGTGTCAACTTCTAATCGTGATGCCTATGGTCCCATGGTAGTTCACTGCAGGTAAAGAGAAACAAAATATTCATCGACATGTTACATGTACAGTGTAATACAATTGCGTGTTGTGCAATAGCCGTCTTATTTTAAACGTTCGTCAGGATAAAAATTTAAAGGTTGCCTTCAAAGAACTTCTAACAATGTGGCACAGCCTCTTTTAGATTATATCATCCTATCTCTTTTGAATAGATTTAATCTTCCATCAACCCAACATTGACCGACATTATTTCGTAACATTTTATTATTTGTTCTTATTTTAGCGCTGGCGTCGGTCGTACGGGAACTTTCATAACGCTTGACGTGATGTTGCAAAAGATAAGCGAAGAGGACTGTGTTGACGTGTTTGGTTTTGTTCATCAGATGAGATTTCACAGAAATTACATGGTCCAAACAGAGGTAGAAAATACAATTGACCATTTTTGTTGCTACTGCGCATGCGCGAGTAGCTACAATGCTATCGTTTTGATGGATAGAGTCGATTTTACGAGGGCTTTCGGAGACCTTCGGAGACCTTCGGATTTCGATAGACTTTACAGGTTATGAAAACACAAACAAACTTATTGTTTAGAGCTCTTCTTACTTTGAATCTGGTGGTACGTCTTTTTAGCTCGTGGAGCTTTAGCTCAAGAGTTATTGTGGTGCGTGATGGGATGTCAGGCGTAAACAATAGAATTTTCAGAACTCACGTGATCTTTGCGTGTTCGGTTCGGGTTCGGAAACGAGCCGCAGAACATGATACGTAGCCATTTTTAGCTCTTGGAGAGCTATCGGGATCGTCCGGGAATCAGGATGTCAAGCGTAAACAATAGAAAATATTCTATCGATTCTCGATCGTCTCAAGTTCAAGGTAACTAGACGGTCTCGGGAGCGTTCACTCGGGCTACACTTTATAATACGGCTTCGAACAAGCGTGAATGTCAGTTTACGCCTAAGGTTTGTAACTGTATGTTGTATACTATATGGCTGTTTCCACGACCGCAAGAAACCTACCAGACTGTATATCGCATCTCAATTGTTGCCGACGTCATGTTTAAGCTGAGCAATTTTATCAGAAAGATTTCTAAGGTTTTACAGAAATTTCATTGATAATATACACTTAATGTATGGTCCCGAGGGAAACAGTTAGTTTTGTTTTCCCGAGAGCCCTGATGTTTCTCGAGACGAAGTCGAGGGAAACATCAGGACTTGAGGGAAAACAAAATTAACTAGTTTCCCGAGGAATCATACATTAAGTGCTTTGTTATATGTTTAGACTTTCCCTTAGCAAAAGCAAGCAAACAAAGACGGTACACCGGCGCGCGGGAAACAACTGCAAAATTGTATCCCAATCGGGATACATTTGAATTTGATCAAGGGCACGTGACCAAGAATCAACCAATCACAGTGCTCGCTTTGTTGAGTGAAAGTCTAAGTGTATAACAATTGGGTTTGTTTACTAATCGGATTAATGTTGACCAATCAGCTTTCTTGGTTCCCACGGTACAAAAACAATTATGAAACTTGATCGTGATTCCAAGTTATCGAAGGCAAAGAAGCGATATGTGGGAAAAACAACACTATTGCGCCTAAATCGGATATACTATTCTTCCGATTTAGCCTTATTGGCCCTGTTCCCGCTAATGTCTTTCCACACGACCCCGCAGGACCTGTGGTAGTAGCCCGAGTAATAAAATAGAACAAAGAAATGAAATCGTAATTCAGTAAAGTGTATCGCACGGAATTTGAAACTACTCCACACGCTTGATAATTCGCAAAATAAGATCCCTGACCCAACATCGTACCCATCGTACTCCACGAGCTCACCACAGGATGCCTTTGATTGATGGATAGAGTCGATTTTACAGTTAAACAAGGAGTTATATCTTGATAAGAAAACAATGCATCATGTTTATGTTATTGTTAGCCGCATCTACGGCAGATTATTTTTGTACCTCATGAACAGCAAATCGGACGCCACTTACACAAGCACTTAACTCTTTTTTTTTTATTTTTTTAATAAATCAAATCTTTATTGAAACACAGTTTACAGTATTAGTACAACAATACAGAGAGAGAATTAATGTACACATAAATTGAAGAATTACATTTTTAACCCAAAAATTATAACTGAACTAAGTTGCTGCACATAACAATATAGTCACAGAGGTAAAGGAAGGAAAAAAGGGGAGGCGCTAAAAAAAAAGAAAAAAAAACATCAAGCTAATAGGTCTACTTTTAGCGGGTCGGTACATTTCGCTGACCCCCAGTCCATGGACTACCACGATGGACTACCAAAATGGACTACCTGAATTCATTGTTCTTGTTTAATTATTCAAAATGGCGGCTAAAGGGCAGGTTGCAACGACGCACGCCATTTTGAATAATTAAACAAGAACAATGAATTTGGGTAGTCCATTTTGGTAGTCCATCGTGGTAGTCCATGGACTGGGGGTCAGCGAAATGTACCGACCCACTTTTAGCTGCAAATGGAACTTGGAAATAAATTCTATAGTGTCTATTTTCATCTGCATTGTTTTACACGCGTAGGAGTATTGTTTTGCATATAAAAGAAGAAGACGCAATTCCTTGGACTGTTTATCAGATAGAGTGGACAGAGGGGTAATAAGGTTAAGAAATATCTGGAGAGGAGTAAGATTTATATTAGTTTGGTGAATATCATTGAACCATTGAAGAGATTCGACACATAGTTTCTTTAAAGATTGGCATTCAAGGAATGCATGTTCAATTGAATCGAATTAATCTGACATAGCACATTTTGTAGCATTTGTTATCCCAAAATACTTTAGTTCCTTGTTAGTGACGAGAATTCTATGCAACAATTTGAAATAAAATTGTCTTAGCTTATTATCACGCGTTATTTTGTAACTATTTTGGATGGACGTCGTCCACTGATCTGCGATCTCAGGGGAATGTTTCCGCCAAGATTTAATCGCTGTTGGTTCTATATCGATCTTCTCTACAAATAGCTTATAAATTTGTTTGCAGTAGATCTTAGATAAGTCGAGAACTATATCATCAGATAACTGGTAGACAGGGCTTTCAAAAGGTAGCTGTGGTTGCCGGAGGTCCGTACAGGCCAAGGCATAATGTTTAAGCCATTGTGGAATTGCCGAAATGAGCTGATAGTATTTCAAAAAATTGACGTCAATGCTGTATTTTTCAGTGAACCCTTGAAAAGAGAGGAAGTTGCCTTGGCTATCCAGCAGGTCTTGAACAAAAACAACATTTTTTGTCAACCAAGTTTTCCAAAAAAATGACTTGTTTTCAATCATTATCTCTTTGTTGTTCCACAAAATAAATTCACGTTGGAGCGGATCATCGTAAAGGCCACGGAGGTCTTGGAAGAATTCCAGGAGTTTACGATAGAAAAGGGGTATTTTGGTGTCTAAATTCTTAACGCTATAGTTACAATTCAGTAAAAACAAAAGGCCACCATGTTTATCAAAATAATGGTTTGGAATGCCTTGCCATGTGTCTTGAGTTATTTCAAAGTCTTCCTATCCAGCTGAGACGAAGCGCTTTAATAGCGGTTCTGAAACAAGGGAAACCAAGACCACCCCTAGAAAGAGGCCGACACAATACTTGTCTTTTAATCTTATCTCTCTTATTTTTCCAAAGGAAAGAAAATAATTTACGTTGGGTCTGTTGAATTGCTAATTCCGGAACTGAAAGCATGGAAGCAGTGTATATTAACTGGGACAAACCTAAGGATTTTGCCAGCATCGTTCTGCCAAAAAGCGTCAAGTCTCGCGACAACCATATATTAAGCTTCGTTTCCATTTTCCTTATTCTGATAAAGAAATTGTTGTTGTTATTTTGAGCTTCACTGTGAGACAGGAAAGTTCCAAGAAATTTAATAGGATCTTTAGGGCACTGGAATTTTAGGGGTTCTGCAGTGTTATTTCTCGAGGCACCAATCCATAGGGCTTTTGTTTTCTTCTCATTTAATTGCAAACCAGAAATAGAACCGAAAGAATTAATTGCATTCATGGCAGCTTTAAGTGAAGCCGTATCTTCGACAATTAGAGTCGTATCGTCTGCGAATTGTGAGATTTTAGCTTCCTGTCCATCCGGAAGTTTGATTCCCCGGCAGAGTTGATCTTGGCGAATTTTAAGGCCTAGTAATTCAACTGCTAATACAAATAAGAGGGGACTAAGAGGGCATCCTTGACGGACTCCTCTAGAGACTTTAAAATAATTGGTCATGAAACCCGCATTCATCACCCCACTTTCGACATTGGTGTAAAGGATAGATATCCATTTTCTAATGTTTGGGCCAAAGTTAAACATTTCGATAGATTTTTGTATGAAGTCCCATTCAATAGTGTCGAAAGCCTTTCTAAAGTCGATAAAGAGCAAAATACCTGGAAGATTGTTTGATTCTGCGTATGTCATAAAATCATTTAAAAGACGCATATTTTGGCCAATAAACCTACCCTTAATGAAACCTGTCTGATCAGAATGAATGAGAGTTGGTAAAACTGATTCGATTCTTCTTCCGATTATTTTGGCCAAGAGTTTATAATCTACATTCAAAAGGGTAAGCGGGCGCCAATTTGACAACTCGATAAGATTGGAGTCATCTTTCGGAATCAGACAAATGACTCCTCGCCTTTGGGATATTGACAATTGACCTTTACAAAAGGCTTCGTTGTATGAGTTAAGAAGGTGTATCCCAATTATATCAAAGAATGTTTCGTAAAATTCCTTGGAAAAGCCATCATCTCCAGGGGATTTGTTGTTCTGAAAAGAATTCAGAACAATTTTAACCTCATCAATTGACAGTTCGGATTCTAGAGGAGTTGACTCCTTAGGCGACAGTTTCGGAATTTCCAGGTTTTGGATAAATTTGTTGTAGTTCTCATCAAAAGCAGTAGGTGGATAACTGTTTGGGAGCTTTGTTCCAAGCAGGTCGCTATAAAAAGATTCTAACTCTTTGTTTATTTCTTTCATGTCCGTAATAATCTCGCCATTCTCGATTTTCAGCTGTGCGATAACCTTTTTTTCAAAATTCCGTTTTTCAAGGTTGAAAAAATAATTAGTAGGTTTCTCGCCCTTTTCAATCCATCGAGCTTTTGAGCGGAACATGGCCTGTCTAGCCTTGTTATCATAGATTTCCTTAAGTTCTTTTTTAGTGGCATCGTATTCATCCAGCAGGGGTTGGTTCAGACCGCCATTTCCTTGGCAAATTCTATTGTCTAGTTCATCAAACTTTCCTTGCAGAACGGTTTCTCTCTTATTTATTCCCTTTCTCTTAGTTTTGGAGTAGTTTATTGTTTCAGAGCGAAACTCCATCTTGATAAGTTCCCATAAAAGTTGATAACTCTCGACTTCATGATATTTTTCAAGAATCCTTGGTAGAGATCCTTTAATTAGTGTGATGTAGTTCTCGTCTTCTAATAATTGGTTGTTGAATTTCCACGTTTCTGGGCCTCGTTTAAAAGCGTCGTCAATTTCAACACTAAGGAAAACAGCTTTGTGATCTGTAGAGATTGAAGAACGAATTTCAGCTTTTCGTACCTTGTGCTTTAGACACTTTGCAGTTAGAAAAAAGTCAAGTCTCGATTTTAGCTTTAGAGCTTTCCACTCGTAAGTGTAGGCCTTTTTCTTGGGGTGTAAAGCTCGATAGACATCGTCAAGTCCTAGTTCGTCCATAAACGTGATGACAGAATTTCTGTAGCTAGTTGGTTGCCATGGGCGCCCACCTCTCTTATCTACTGATTGTAGAGTAGTGTTCCAATCGCCTACGATAATTGCTTTAGATGTGTTTATTTTGGATGCAATATCCATACATAAATTTTGAGTAAAGGATGATTGTTGTTGAGGATCGCACGGAGCATAGACCGCTGTTAGAAAAAGTTCGTCATCTCCTATATTGATTTTTGCAAATACAAATCTACCGTTTGGATCGATAAGTAAAGATTTCAAGAAAAATAACGAATTGGGCCTTTGCATTATACAAGTACCTTTCGAATGCTCTGTACCGTGTGAGAAAAGTATTTTGCCACCCCATTCTGAAGCCCAAGGGATTTCGTCTTCCTTTTTTTAAATTGATTTTTAATATAATATAAAAATCCTTTTTATAAAAAGGTCAACCAACAACAAACTCAACACACATGAGACCGCTGGAGTTGATCCCGTGACAGATGTGGGAGACGAGTGCTCTCACCACTGCGCCAACTTTGCTCCTCAGTTTTTATTTTCTACAAAGAACACCATTTGGAATTTGTCATAAGTGTAGACATGTTAGGTTCCAAAAAAAAAACTGACTGCTGCGTCGGTGGAGAATTTATTCATGGTCTTCATAATAAACACAACGAAGTGTTCCGACTGTTTCGTCGCCCCAAAATATGTATAAAGCATTATATACTACTTATTAACCGAGAGTGAGGTCATTTCAAGGAAATCTCGGACCGAGGCCTTGGTGTATCGACCGAGCGATAGCGAGGTCAATACATCAAGGTCTGAGATTTCCTTGTAATGACCGAACATACGAGGTTAATAAGTTATTTATTATATGAGCTTTTTAGCACTGGAAAAAGAAAAACGGAAGGTTTTTTTATGTCCGCTTGCGCGCGCAAGAGGTCATTTGAGGCAGGAGCCCAATGGCTCCTGTTTGAGGTCATGTTCACTGAACCGAAGCACATCTGACCGTGCAATCGAAACAAGAAGAGACAGAAAAAACAGTTTCTTTGAAAACGAGACAAGTTTTGTCTATATTAAAGGAGAAAAAAAATTAAAAAAATATGCCCGGTCATTACAAGAAAATCTTGCCCGCTCAGCAGCCAATCAGAGCGCGCGTACTATTATGACCATATAATAAGGATTCATAATCCGTCCTTACAATATGAAGAATGTATATATGTGAGTGAATGTCATAGAGGGTAAACGTTGTCCCCTGTTCATGTATCTTGTGGTGGTGGCTGCACACAGCATTTTTCAGTGCTTCCTTACGGCGTTTCCTTTCAACATTTTGTTTTCAGGCCCAGTATGTTTTTATCCATGATGCATTGCTGGAAGCGATCTCATGCGGTGTTACCGAAATGGAAGCGAAAGACCTAAGTACGCGTCTGAGAGAACTTCGTCAAGTGGACCCAGAAACCGGTTACACGTACTTGGAAAACGAGTTTTGCCGGTTGGCTAAAGAGGAGAACCACCCGATTGCGTTCAAGAGCGCAAGTCTGACCTGCAATGCTATGAAGAATCGCTATGCAAATATCCTACCGTGTAAGTACTGCAGAGGGACAGTTAAGTTAGAATACAGTTCTTAAAATGTAACTGGATACTTATGCTTTAGTTTTTTTGGAGACGATATGTTGCCTTAAAGAATGAGGTAATTTGCGCGTCGCTGATATATCACAAGAGTTGAAGGGTAGATGAGTTTTACTGAGTTGGAACCAACGTCCTTGTTCCTCAACACCACTGTTGGTCTTTCTTTTCTTTTTTTTTTTTCGCTATAGTTGAGAGCACTCGTGTTCATTTGAAGATGCGACCAGGCGAGATGGGGTCTGACTATATAAATGCTAATTACATTGATGTAAGTAAATGAATTGCTATTTATATTTCACAGCACGAACGATTATTTACAAGTTTTAGTTTTACTCCGCTAGCATTTTTAGCAGATCCAATCAACACAGGACTGTCTTATACATACTGAAATTCATAACGATTTAACTCGAGAGGAAGGAGTTTAAGTTAAAATGCTCTACAACAACGATCAACTTCACACATTTAAGAAATTGCTAGAGGATATTACACGGTAGCGAGAAGATATGAATTTATGTTCGAGTGGCAAGAGGAAATAAAAATCATATCTTCGCGCTAACGTGTAATTTTCTTTTTATTATATAAACAAAAACACACTAAGACGTTCTTTTGGCAGCTTTGTTCACAAACTGAATCGTGCAAGAGGGAAAATGACGTCATCGATATCCTCTCTATGGGTATCCTCACATATGGAAAATACGCCACTTCGGTCCATTTTCGTATGAATTTTAAATTACGAGGGTATAATTGCCTGTGAAACACTCACGTCTATATAAAATAGTGTATTTGTAAGTGTAGCAACTTGTGGAGTTGAGTCGGTCTGCTTCAATGCTTTTGGCAAAACTGGAGTGGAGGAGGGAGAGGGGAGGGTAGGGGCGATGGGATTTGCTTTCACGTACGAGAAGCACATTTCCAAATTGTCTCACTCTACCCCTGTAAGGATACGCTTCTCAAACTGATCATGATAGAAATCGAGTCTCGGTCTTTGGAAGGATTTAGGGCAAAAGTATTAGAGTATATAGTTTATGATGAATTTTGGGTTAAGATTTAACGTTTAGCCGTTCAAGGATGTTTTTGTTTTTTTAAAGCCGGATTTCATTTGCTGAAAATTTCATTAATAGACTTTTTCAAATTCTCATGTTCGTGCCATCGGCAGTGCAAATCTTTGATTTATTTAAAATAAATTTCATTTTTTTTTCTTGCCGTTTCTTATAACAATCTGGATTTTTTTAGGGGTACTGTCAGCCGAAGGCGTACATTGCTACCCAGGCCCCTGTTCCTGACACTTTTGAAGATTTTTGGCGTCTGATCTGGGAACACGATTCTGCAGCTATTGTCATGTTGACAATGCAGGAAGAAAGAGGAAAGGTGAGAATTAAAGACGTTAGTCGGATCTGCATGTTGTACTATAGCATTCTTCATTGCGTGTCTGTTTCATTGCCCATATTTACTTTTAGCATCTTTATTTATATATACAAAGACATAAAATCCAAAATCAATGGAGTCACAGTTCTAAGAAGTCATTTCTCTGGAGAGAAACGAATTCTAATTTTCCCGGAATATCGAGAGACCTAAGTGACAAAGTGTAGTATTGAGTTTGCAGCTTTAGTTTATATGTCCCGAAGATTGTCTAGGCCTTCTCTGGGACTTTAATTCGCCGTAACTTTGGGCGACTGTAGACGATTTACGGCGACTTAAGAAAAACAGAAAAAGCATGGCGACTTATGGAGACTTGAAGCGACTTTAGGCGACAAAAGTCGATTTAATGCGACTTGAGGCCTATTGTCTGTTGATAAATTTAGTGATAAAACTGCATGAGTTAATATGTAACCGATTTTGTTTTTACAGGTGAAGTGTCATCGTTATTGGCCCTCTGATGGCTCTCAACTTTACGGTGTTATTCTGGTGGAAATGATCGAGGAAGAAACGTGCAACGACTGTATCACTCGCAAGTTCAAACTCACCCACACTGAGGTTAATGATCATAACACGTAACGTTTGCTTCTTGGGATCGCAAATTTTGTCAAAGATGTATTTTTCGGCACTGTCTCAGGCAAACTTGGAATAAGCAAATCCAGGTTCTCCCAATAGGAGTCGAACCTGCGACCTTCCATTTACCATTTCGGATGTTCTATCACGGAGCTATAGGAGACTCGTGGGAGCAAGGCCATTAGATTTGGTTCATGCGTGAAATCTCGAATGCTGATTGGTCGACGTTTATGTTGTATGAGAGCATAGACCACCAAATGGCCTAACTGTGACGGAACGCGCAGTCGTTTTCGAAAACTGAGGTAGTTACTTTCAAGACCTCAAATGATCATATTTTTGTTCCACTATAAGGTTTAGGGTTACCATCATTTAGAGGAAACTTTTGGCGGAGGAGATCACCTACTAGAGTGCGAAAAGACATCCAGCGGACAAAACACAAACGCTCCTCTTTTTTGCTAGCAAATGCCTGTGATTTTTGCTGGAAAATTTCACTTTTATGATTCGATAGCTTCCTTCATCTCTCAATGTTCTGTGCCGCACTAATGTTTGTTCTCCTGGTAGGAGAAAGACACCCGCACCATTCGACAGTTTCAGTACACTGATTGGCCCGATTCTGGATTTCCGGATTATGGAGTTGGTATAATTGATCTTATTGGTCAAGTGCAAAAATGGCAGCAACAGAGCGGAAACACGGCCATTGTGATTCACTGCAGGTACATTTTAACACCCAGTTCTCATTATTATTATTATTATTATTATTATTATTATTATTATTATTATTATTATTATTATTATTTAAGAAATAGAAAACATGTACCGTTTTTCTATCGAGTTTTAGTATAAATCTACCAGCGTTCTATCACAAATGCCGCGCTCTGATTGGCTACGCTACCCACTATCTATTCTGTGATAGATAGTGAGTAGCGTAATGGCGGCCACTTCTTCACGTTTTCGAAGGGTCCATGAAGAAGATTTAGACAGTTTACTGGTCGAGGCTGCAGAAAAGACAAAGTTTTGAACGACTGGTAGATTTATACTAAAACAATTATATTATTCGCTCTCGATTTCTATGCGTGATAGAAATCTCGAGCTCATAATCTAATTGTTTAATAGAAACACGAGTGAAAGTTTGGGAGAACGAGAAATGCTGTGGGAACACGAGCCGCAGGCGAGTGTTTCCACAGCTTTTTCACGCATAGAAATCGAGAGCGAATAATCTAATTGTTTTAGTATAAATCTACTAGTCGTTCAAAACTTTGTCTTTTCTGGAACAGCCTCGACCAGTAAACTGTCTAAATCTTCTTCACGGACACTTCGAAAACGTGAAGAAGCGGCCGCCATTACGCTACTCACTATCTATCACAGAATAGATAGTGGGTAGCGTAGCCAATCAGAGCGCGGCATTTGTGATAGAACGCTAGTAGATTTATACTAAAACTCGATAGAAACACAGAACTAGCACGAGCTGTTGACGTAATAATGACGCGACCAAAGAGAATTTACATTTTGGTCATCAAAATTAAAAAGTTGTTTTCCTTTTTTTTGTCGCAGTGATTTCTAAAAGAAATAGAAAACATGTTCTTCGTGTTTCTATCGAGTTTTAGTATAAATCTACTAGCGTTCTATCACAAATGCCGCGCTCTGATTGGCTACGCTACCCACTATCTATTCTGTGATAGATAGTGAGTAGTGTAATGGCGGCAGCTTCTTCACGTTTTCGAAGGGTCCATGAAGAAGATTTAGACAGTTTACTGGTCGAGGCTGTTCCAGAAAAGACGAAGTTTTGAACGACTAGTAGATTTATACTAAAACAATTAGATTATTCGCTCTCGATTTCTATGCGTGATAGATCACGCGATATAAATCTCGAGCTCATAATCTAATTGTTTAATAGAAACACGAATTCTAACCAATCAGCGCGCGTATTTCTTAGGGCTGTTTTCTAAACATTAATGTCACTATCTCCGTCCTGATTGGCTAGAAGCACCCAGCTAATTCATTCTGGTACCGTTTCGTTGCGTTACACCTGCAGACAATTGTTTTCAGATAGGTGGAAAATATATGTAGGTGAAACTGAACATATGTATGTGTGTGAAAAAAATCTTTCACTAGAACTGGTGTGTCTATTCGGAATTCTATCCCACTTTCTGTTAAAACTCTCAATAAATTAAATTTTCATAAAAAATAAAGTCAGTACTCATTAATGTACTAGATCTTGATTATAGCTATATGAATGTCACTCGTTTGTTAGAATATTTTACTAAGTTATCGTGATAATTTGTTGTTTATATGTGTGGTGGTAATTTAAGGTTAGTCACTACTATATAGAATTCTATATTGTTTTATTTTGTATTCTTTTTTTTTTTAATTTTCCCACCTAGATTAGCTTAACAGCTATTTGCAGGGCATCTGATATTTAAATTTTATCTTATGCCAATAAATGAATTAGAATTCATTAGAATTCATCGAGTAGAAATTACGTCATGCGTAGAGATAACAGCTTAAAAATAAGCTCAATGTATTGTACAATGACCTCTGAGTTCTCGTGTGCTTTCTCTCGACTGGCACTCAGGCATATTTAGCAATTATTCCACGAAGTCGAGTCGTATATGAGCTAATAGCAAACGAGGCGCGTAGCGCCGAGTTGGCTATTAGCTCATATACGACGAGATTGAGTGGAATAATTGTTTTATTATATCTCTTAACCCTCGCTTATGAGACACTGGAATTAGTTTGTACGACAAGAATTGACTTTGTTATTGTTTTTGAACAGAACCATGTTGTTGTCGAGCCGACATATTGTAGAGCCGATGTGTAAAAAAGTTTCAAACACGAGTCCGGCTCATTTTTAAACATCTCTTTAATGTACTTGTCAATTTTTTTTCGAATTAGCAAATTAGTTTAAGAATTTTAAAGTGGAAAAAGTAGGCAGAAATAAAATAAAAACTCAGTTTACGGGCTTCACCGATCTTTCAAAATGGCGGCTGTTTGTAAGAGTTTCACTTTCGTTCGTAATAAACAATTTCGCAATATAATTTGCTCACTTACCGTCGAATAATTTCATCCCATATTTATTTGCTTCGGTAGTATTTCTTTGGTGTATGATTTTTGAGCTTGACTTGAATTTCTCCCTGTCTAATTCAAGAAATCATCCCTCCATGATGGCCGTTTTCCGTGCCAATGGTATATGAGCTGATATACTATGAGTAGGGAACCAATCAGAGCGCGCGTTTGCTCATATACAAGGGTTGCAGATATAATAAGCATAATTATAACAATGATATTATTGAATTCGGTTTTCATATATTAGCGGCAATTATCAAGGCCTTGGTTTATGGTACCCACGTCAGGCTTCGGCTTCGGCAGATAACTCAGCCCTCGAACTTGAAAATTGTCATTATCGTTTAAAAACCGAATCCAGTAATTGTTTATTATCAGCATCCTAAGGTTTATTTTTTTATTTGGAGGAACACAAAGCCAGTATGATCTGCGTATTATGTCTAGGATTGATCCTTATTATTAATGTAGCGCGCCTATCTGATGATAAAACGTCATGTCTGGCATGAAATATGTCCGTACTAAACCGTACTAATGGTCAGTTCTGGACATAACTGGCGAAAGCCTTGTTTTTGATAAAAAGTTGTCTGATTTGTACAGTTTTAACACTAAATGTTTTGATGGTGTTTTTGTTTCTGTTGTTTTGTTATGTTAGTGGTGGAGTTGGTCGTACAGGTGTGTTCTGTGCAGTGAGTATCATGATAGAGAGATTGAAGGCTGAGGGGGTGATAGACGTGTTCCAGACGGTTCAAGCAATGAGACTGCAAAGACCAGCCATGGTTCAAACAGCGGTAAGGCAAGATCTATTATATAATTCATGACGGTTTTTTAACCTTAATCATAAAAATTCCATTTTCCTTGATGGTGATTGGTTAAAAAACTCCTATTTTCCTCTAATTCATTTGCCAAGTTGTTATCGGACAGTTTATTATCGGACAGTTCAATACCCCAATGACATTCAAAGTTGTAGTTTAAATCAACCAATCATTGTCAAAGTTGTAGTTTAAATCAACCAATCACAACCTTGGTTTCAATCACCATAGAAACCGTGTACAGATTGCTTAAAAGGAGCTTTCTTCAAAATGGAGAGTTTTTTCCCCCTTGAACAATGACAATATTTTCTTTCATAACTTGCGTTTGGCTCTTCTTTTCTCGGAAATTGTAATTTTTTATGATGAATTAGTAATAGGACTTCGTGTCGTCTGATTTTGTTATCATTCGTATGTTTACAGACCGAATTGGACTCCACTCAGTCCTATTAGCATTACTTATCTACAATTCCTCACTCGCTTAAAAACTGCGTGTGAACAGTTAGCCAGTAAACATGCGTTATTGACTAAGCGCGAGGTCAATATGGCTGCTTATTTTCCGAGTTCTTTTTTGCGTTTTTATTGACCGATGCGTAGTCGATTTCCAGTTTCCAACCATCTTGACCGATCAAGCTTGGTCAATGTTTGGATGGCCATTTTGTTTTGTTTTGTTTCTCGGGACAACGCGGGAAATCGCCGAGCGAAAAGTTATTGTGGGATCAATGTAAGTATCTGGGCAACTGTGCACCTACCCCTCCCCTAACCCAACAAGTTATAATTCGTTAAGAAGTTAGCGTTGATGTTGGGTTGGGGGAGGGGTAGGTGGACAGTTGCCCAGATACTGACATTGATCCCATAATAACTTTTCACTTAGCATGCCTTTTAAACCGTTTAAATCTCTTTTTTCAGGACCAATACGAGTTCTGCTACACAACGCTGCAAGAGTACCTGGACTCGTTTGATTTATATGCAAACTTTCAGTGACTTTAGAGTAGTAAAGTTTTTTCAAGTGATTGTTTCATAATTAAAAATGCAGCTTACGTATTAAACACGAAAACGCACTGTAAAAGCTCGAATTCACCCACTTAAAATTTGTACATGGCATTCACACAACGTGTTACACCCACGCCTCAGAGCGCCAACTAACCGAGGAAAAGTCTGTTCATTTTGAAGTAAACGTCATAAGATTTTTATCTGCCTAAGGAATCAGGAGTTAAAACTCGCCGCTTTTCTATCGCCTTGCATTGGCGTTCAATTGTCTTTTCTTTTGCAGTTCTTGGAAACCATTACGTTCAGTAAAATTTACCAAACATTATGACGACATCAATGAGTATATCGATGGATAATCATAATCATTGAGTAACCAACTGATTAGTCATTGATTATTAGCGATAATCAATGGGTAATCGATGACCAAAAATTTTAAGGGTCTATCGATTTCTCATCGATTATCTATTGATTATCCATCGAATCGTCATTGATTACACAAGTTAATGCAGCACATTTTCTTTATCATGACTTACTGCCTGTAAAAAATGTACATTAACGGTCCATGACGATAATAATCGGCAAAGAGGAATTGAACATGCAAGGTATGTTTGCTTGAAAAGTTGTGGCCTATCGATTATCTATCGATTACTCATAGATAATCGATTCAATCAGTGACTAGTCAGCTGATACACCATCGATTACCTATTGATTACTCATTTATTTCATTGCTGTCATCAGTTTATTACGGCTGGAACATACAAGATTTAAAGACACGACTGGTCAGTAACTTTCCACTAATTCATTTAATTCCATCGTTCTCTACTGATTGAAAAATGCTCACGGGATACCACAGGTACCCCAACTTTCACAGTGCGTTTTTCTGTGTAACAAAAGGCTTTGATTAACGAGTTATAAATTAAGAACTTAAAAAGACATTCCTAGTTATGATAGAGAAGAAAAAATAGTAACATGAAAAAAGGTCTATTTTTGGATACGAGCCTTAGCCCAAAGTGTGATTTCATCTGATAGTTATTTTGTAATTAGAAACTGAGATTAAACCAAGCCAAGCAATAAATAATTTAGAGGTAGCCTTTATTACTTAATGCTTCATACCAGTGACGAGGAATGGAAAAGATAATAGGGTAATAAGAGGGTAGACAGGCTCCGTTGGTACATTGTGTACCCAGTCGGGTGGGGTGCGGTAGGGTATTTGTCAATTTAATAAATTCTTTAGACTTTTAAACTATTTTTACGTAAGAAGTTTGAAACACAATTAATACTGTAAGACAGTCTTTTACATATCAAGTTGTCTGTTTATCGTGTTTGATGGGAAAAAGGCAGTTTGGTAATATTATTTGTTGCCGGTAATCTCTTTCTTGAATCAGCTACCACGGAGGGAGCTGGGCATCAGCTAAAGCGTTCAAGGAAGATCGATTCACCGTACATAACGAATATTACAGCCTATTTTGTACAAGGTCATTCCAGATCTAAACGAACTTCTTCCAAGTAAATGTTCACAAGTTAATAGCGACTCAGTTTTAGAATTTGTAGTTAAATAAATGTATAAAATTTAATATTCTTCAAGTAACGTATTTTCTTAGTGTGCAAACGCGACTAGGTGGATTCGCTGGAAATGGCTTACAAAAACAAGTCTCCACTTCGTCTGATAATTAACAATTGTTATATACCTAGACTTTCATTCATCAAAACGAGCACTGTGATTGGTTCATTCTTGGTAACGTGCCCTTGAACAAATTTAAATGTATCCCGACCGAGAGACAATTGCGCAGTTGTTGCCCGCGCGCCAGTTGTACCGTCTTTCTTTGCTTGTTTTTGCTAAGGGAAAGTCTAAATATATAAGTCCCCTCGAGTCCTGATGTTTCCCTCGACTTCGTCTCGGAAAACATCAGGACTCTCGGGAAACAAAACTAACTGTTTCCCTCGGAACCATACATTAAGTGTATATTATTCCACGAAATCGAGTTGGCTATAGTTAATGTACGACGAGATTGAGTGGAATAATTGTTTTATTATATCTCTAAACCCTCGCTTATGAGACACTGGAATTAGTTTGTACGACAAGAATTGACTTTGTTATTGTTTTTGAACAGAACCATGTTGTTGTCGAGCCGACATATTGTAGAGCCGATGTGTAAAAAAGTTTCAAACACGAGTCCGGCTCATTTTTAAACATCTCTTTAATGTACTTGTCAATTTTTTTTCGAGTTAGCAAATTAGTTTAAGAATTTTAAAGTGGAAAAAGTAGGCAGAAATAAAATAAAAACTCAGTTTACGGGCTTCACAGATCTTTCAAAATGGCGGCTGTTTGTAAGAGTTTCACTTTCGTTCGTAATCATAAACAATTTCGCTGTATAATTTGCTCGCTTACCGTCGAATAATTTTATCCCATATTTATTTGCTTCGGCATTACTTTTTGGTATATTTTTTTTAAGCAAGACTTGAATTTTTCCCCGTCTAATTCAAGAAATCATTCTTCCATGATGGCCGTTTTCCGTGCTAATGGTATATGAGCTAAGAGCCTGTGAGCAGGGAACCAATGAGAGCGCGCGTTTGCTCATATCCAGGGATAGGTGCAAGAGAACCATTCAAGCAAGTTCCATGCGTGCACCGTGAATAAAAGCTGTTTGGGTGAAATATGAAAATATTTGCAAACTGAAAAAAAGCAAGCATCTTTAATAAGCTTCCATAGCACATGTGTTTATAGGTAATCAAATGGTTTGGAGTGCAATTTGGAATAAATGAGCTTACGTTAAAGACTGAAAACATTACACAAGCCTGTTGGACGGGTGCAATTTGTTGTCTTGAAAAATTTATTACATTGAAAAATTTGAAGAATTTTATGGCAAAATACAAAATTTAAATTTTGGGGTTGTTTCTATAATGAAAAATGTTTGAGATACAAAATCTTCTTGCCCCTTCCCCAGGGGATTGTGGGATCTCTTCACCATGGTAGAGGATGCAAGCGAATCGAGTTTCAGGGCAAAGCTCATAAGTAGTCCTTTTGGCATTGAGCAGACTCGAGGAGCGAGTGGTATAAACTTAAGACAATCGAAGCCTGGCGATGGTATGATTCTAATTTTTAAGCAGAGAAAAGTATAAATTTAACACTGCATACAGGAACAGGATACAAACCGCAGTGCTTTTGGGACAACGAAAAGATCCGCAGTTTGTCTTCTTAGTATTTAACTGGCAGGTAAGTTACTTCCTATTTTTAAACGGTTCACTCCCGAAATATTAAACATCTGTTGATCAAGTCTCAATATAATTCAGTCAAATTGAGAGTCCTTAACTTATAGAGGATATTGGTCGAATCTATCTTCTTTACCAGCAAATGTAACAGCATACAAGTTGCTGTTCTGTAGAATATTTGATCACTAATAAGTTATTCACTCAGTCTCGGACAGAATTTGTATTAAGTGAAGCATTGTCGAGAGGGTAGAAATTTCGATACTGAATGTGAATCAGATATTTTGCGCCGGGCGTTTCGCACAGTGTTCCACTGGGAAAGCTGAAAAGGCCGTGAATAATTTTGTTGCCTTGTAACGTGTGAGTTCAGACGGTGTTAGTCAGGACGACTCTGCCGATGTAAAATTAGCGATCTTGGCTGAGCATCGTACCATTTTAATGACAAAAGATAGGTGATGCGAGAATCCTAAACATAGTGCTTCGTTCGTGGAACATATCGCAAAATGGAAAAAATTAATTTTGCTTAGTAGCCGTGATTCACTGTACATCGCATCTTCATATCGACTGCTGTCTCAAGAGTGCACAACGGTTTGTTAACATAGCACACTACGTAACCACATTCGAGGGTTTTTAAATCCTTTAATCAGAAAGGCTACAATATCCTCTTATTTAGCCTTGGTGGCGAATCCAAATGTATGAGTAAAAACTTGTGTTTTTGTAAAGTGGGGTTAAATAGAAAATTCGGAAGAGGAACGTTGTTTTGTTACGAACAGAAGGGCTGGCATTTAGGGAATTGGGTCTCGACTGTTGAGAGAACATATTCCCTATTCCTCTAAAATGGTGTCGGAACTCGTACTGTGTACTAGGTGGATAACAAAAACATTTCTCGCTTAAACGGTGTTTTGAACAACAATGAAGCTGTATTTTATGTTGTGCCTGTTTCTCCTGTTGGGTTCGTTATTTTCTCCATTTGTGCTCTGTATTGTGTACAAGTCGTATCCGCACAGATTGTTTTTTCATAAAAGTGGCAAAGTTTTATGTCAGTCTGATCAGTCGTAATTATCACCACGTTCGACGCTAAAGGAAATAACCGGGAGAAAATGAATGGGTGGGTTTTACCAAGGTGATGAGCTCCTGGTTTTACATATCACTGGGTGTTTTTTCATCATGGCAGATCGACAGGTTGGACACTAAAAGAAAAAAACAGAGTGATTGAATTGGACCATTAGACCAAACAACGCTTTCTCCCAAACTTCAGCTCAGCAATTACAACAGTTTCCATCTGAATGAAGCGTTCCATAAGACTTCTTTCGACTGAAATATTGCGGAAATTTTGGATTTGTGAAAAGCTTTTCAGTACTGTCGTTCAAAGAACATCTAAATATTGCTTATCATTATACACGCAAAAGAGTCACATGACAACTGACATGAAGTACGGAAGGAAGTCGAAGCCAACACTAAATTCTTGGAAGCTGTGACTCTTAAATTACACAAGGAAGTAGTTTAAGTTTATTGCAGATGTAAAAGCTTTGAAATTTGTTACATTTGTCTACTGCGTTGCGTTTCAGTATATACTTGAGGAATATAACTCTTCTTATCTTGAATTAAGTTGGTCAATGAGTCTTAAATAAAGTTGCTGTTGAGTCAATGATCGATTGAAAGCAAAGTTTGGTACGAAATCAAATTCATAAGTCGAGAGATCGATTTCATTTCTGCCCCTTCCATACTTCTTGGTTCTCCGGCGCTGGTGACTCACTGTCAGCTTTCAACACAGGCATCAGACATTTCCTGCCACAAGTGTGACAAGTGTGACTACCATGCATCACATATGTTTTGCTTATTGGTGCGCTCTAACGGATAGGTATCTCCGTATTCACGATCAGCTCTGTTCAGCCGGGAAACACTACGCTTATTCACTGAAGCACATGCAAGGGAAGAACCGTTTATTAATTACTGTTAAGAAGAAGTCTGTACATTGCTCAGTTGCAGTCACTGCTTCTCTGATTGATCAAGTTAAGTAAGGTGTTTTCTTCTCAGGTCAGTATCAAGCAAACATCAAGCAATGTCATTGGAAGTTGATCAAGCAATGTCATTGGAAGTTGATCATGGAAAAAACATTGACCGCCATAGGGTTCGGCTCCTTCAAGACATGGATACAATTCCTGTGTTAAGGTACTTTACACAGGAAAGTAACCTTGACTCGTATGAGATAGAGCAAGTAAAAGCGGGAACAACACGAAGTGATAAGTGCAGTATATTACTAGATTTGATAACAAGAAGTGGTGTCGATACATATTATGTTCTGGTTAAAGCTCTTGTGCAAGTCAAACCACATTTAGCCTGCCTTCTCCTGCAGTCAGGTGGGTCGGTATGAGTAGTAGCTTTCGTGTAATTTAACTTGCCACGATACGGCTAGCTTTTTTGGTGAAATCTATTAGATTGTCAGTTTTAACTTTCTTTTAATACCAATAATTCATATGTGTGCAACACAATCTCTTCTTTGGCCATGGGTTATAATTAGAATCTATTGTACTAATCACGTTACGATAATAGTGTTTACTTTTCATTGAGTACGAGTAAAAACCAGAACGGGAATCGAGCAGTGTCGGGAAGACCTGCCCGTGATACCTTCCATTGCTTTCCCTAGGGAACTCAGTTTTTGCGAATTAAGTTCAGTGTTTTGTAAAAGCCGACACTCTTAAACCAGATCTTAATTCCCATCTCTATAGTCTAGAGGATTATACGTCCTCTATAAAGCCACCGTCGTGGCTTATTTATTCCATGAACCTTCTGGAAAGAGTTTATTAGGGACGGACCATTAGAAAAGTGATGGGGGGGGGGGGGGAATTTTCAGCTCGCACGAATTTTTTTTTTCGCTCACTGCTTGTGGACGAATTTTTTTTCAGGTGAACCACTCTGCACGAATTTTTTTTTACTACGTGTGAAAGTCACAATTGGACCTTCCTTCTGCATGAATTTTTTTTTATCTTCTTCATTGCATGAATTTTTTTTCTTGGCATTTTCCCTTGCATGAATTTTTTTTGTTTTTTTCCTCACCCCCCGCCCCCATCACTTTTCTAATGGTCCGTCCCTTAGGGGAGGGGGTGGGAGCGTAATAGCTGCAGTTGCCTTTATGGAAGATTTACAGTATATGTATTCAGTCTCATATTTGAACAAAGGCAATAGTTTTTTGCTTGTATTTTTACTGAAAATGTGTTAAAGTAAACCTAAAGTACAGTCAAATCCTCAAGTTTTCTCTTATTAAGCAACCATGCTTTTTGCAAGAAAAAGTAAGTAGAGACGTTCGCTTAATAGAAAAGTCAAGAAAAGAAGGCAAAACCAGCATGGATCCACTGATTATTAATATCTATAACCTTATTAATTAAAATGAAGCTAATGTACAAAGTTTCTCTAAGAAAAAGGATAATTTTTATTTGTGTTCCATAGCTTTATGTCACTAACCACAATAAAATTATTACTCTGCTAAAAAAACACCCGTTCACTTAAGAATATTATATAGTAAGTAAACTCAAGCACTGATAATACAAAAAGTTGTATACTCTCTCTTTCGGCAGAGAATGAAGAGTTACGCGACAAGCTAGCAGTAGCGAACAGGGAGGTAAATAAGCTGAGGAACCAACTGAGAAGTGAGAGATTGGGACGAAGCGTCCAAGCCAATAACATGAATGAAGCTGGGACAGCAGAGAATGCGACTGAAAAGCATGACAAAGGAGAAGGATGTGGAGGTGGGGCTCTTGCAGAATCCGCTGACCTAATTGAACGTGTGTCCCAGTTGCAACATTTTATTGTTGACAGCAGTAATGAGCTGAAAGAGACGTTAAATTTTCATGTCAAATTGAAAGATGACATAGAAATGTTAGAGAGTACTGCGCATAAACTAATTAATGCAACTTAATGTAACTTATAGCCTTAAAGCTTATTTTTCTTTAACCTTTTCCCCGATTGCATGCATAAAAATATAATTACTGACTGCATGGTTGGTACTGTTCAAAACTCAACTAGTGGACGTTAGGAACTGGGGTGAATTCTTGTTCGTATTGCGCTTTTCAAGATAATGGTGTGATTTGTATATGGAAAAGCTTTCAACTCAGCGACGTTAAACCGGAAAATCCCTAGTAACTATATTGGCCAATCACAGAGATCTACGAAATCAAATCAACCAATCAAAACTAAAAAAAATATCGCTAGCACCAAAAGCCAAGCGCTGTGAACAGAAACGCGTGCCAGCTTGTAGGCTGCAGCGATAGCCAGTCCGTTTGGTTCTGGTTTTACTTATTGTCAAACCAATAAAACGAAATTTTTCATTTAAACATCCGAAAGAAAACACATAGTCAAATCACAGTAATTACTTTCTACGTACAGTGGATAACAAAGCAGGGAAACTTGATAGCATACACTGTTCAGCCAATCAAGAGAAAGGAAAACCCGTGTATACTGATTGTTAGTATATACCAGCTCAGCAACCTTGGCATTTTGAGCAACCTTATATCAATTGACTCTTCCACCTCCTAGGAGGTGAATAGTGTAGGGACTTTTGGGTAATCCTTGTGCCAAAATGGCATCCAAGATACCAAAATATGGCTGCCGTCGATTCACGCTTTTCAGCTTTTCTGAAGAGGTTTTACAACTGGGAAACCAAGCAAAACACTACCACGATGAAACGTTGACCAGGTCAGGACCAAACAATAGCGCAAATAAACGACACAAGGAAACTGCACGTGCAAAATAAAGTCCAATACGTCTCATGTCGTGCGAATTACGCTTCCACAATTACATTTTTTCACCAGTTGTGTTATCCTCGGCGTGTTTGCTTAAACTCCCTACTGAGGTTGCATCATTGGTATATATTAAAACAATTATTCTCTTCAATCTCGATGAACAGTGGCTTTAGGAATATTCTGCCACTATCCACCTCGATTTCTGGGAATAATTGTTAAGTATTCCATGCAATACTCTCATTGAACTCATGCCTTTTGGCTGATTGATACGGCATAGTTTTCCAAGGTTTACTCAACTTGCCCCAACAGTGATTTCACATGAAAAAAATAAGACTTAAGTGCTGTTTTCTCTTAATTTTCGGCTTTCAACAGTAACGTATGTGACAAATCGCTCTGTGTCAGGTTTTCTATTAAAATTGGCATATTGACTTTCATTGTTCCCGAGGTCTTTTCTTTTGCCCGCTGTTAAGGAGAGTGGGGAAGAGAAGAGACCCTCGAGCTCAGAACAAGGTTGCTTATTGCATTGTATGGTTATCAAGTGCTCACACACAGTTTAGTCAGCAACCGCGTTTGTGCCATAACACTTCACTGGCTCGCGTTTCTGTACGCACGCAAAGACGCCAACTGTCTTCTTCGGATGTTCGCGTGAGGAAGCAAATCGAAGGAAGCTAAGAATAGATAACAGATGACAGTGGTGGAGATGATTGGATCTCATCAGATGTGGATGCAGACATCATAACTTGAAAGATCATATTATTTTATATGATATTTTGCCTTTGCTTTTTGTGGCTGATCCATGCATTTTAACTGTGAGGCAACAAAAGCACCATTCAAATCATCTTCATCCTTGTGCTCCTGTCCAGCTTGTGGTTTTGGCTGCTGCAATGCTACTGCACATGCTCTTAAAACTTTCCCCAGAAGTTTTGATCATCTGTAAATGGCTTTGTTCCATGGTTGCTTGAATGGCACTCTGTTTGCTTTTGCGAGTGGTTGCTTCTTTTCTTCACGGTTTAAAATGCTTAGAGTATGACGTATCTGTCCCACTCTCCTCCATTTCCTGTATCAAAACACCATGTGTTGAAGCACTATCACTTTCTGTGTCTTCGCTGACTGTACTTGCATCCATCAGGCTGTCATGATCATCTTCATTGTCATCCTCATCACTAACTTCTTGTGTTGGCGAATCCTTCATCAAATTACTTTTGGTCGCCCTGGGTAAAATATACTTATCCAAGGAGTGCAGATAGGCAAACGTATCACTTGTTTCTTTGAGAACATCACGTACTTCTGCGCAAGAAGATCCTGATCTTTTCGCTTTCTTTATTCAATTCTTTTTCCGAGTGTAGTGAGCTCTTAGATTTTCAAATTTCTGCTTGTTACCATAACCTTTAGATGTCGGCAGAACAGGTGAAGCTGGTTGTCAGTCGTTCAGCCTAACTTGTTGAGTGTATCATCGAAATTTGGCTCGTCTTGTAAGCTAATTACTCACCTGTCTCCAAACTAAGTTGCTGAGCCACTTGATTCCAAGCATTCTTTTTTTTTTCGTTTCCGAGTGTCTTTAAAGTCTTTCATCGATTTGTTGTATAATATGGGTAAATATTCCACCGCACTTGCCAGTCTAATTTCAAAGGACGCCATTTTGAAAACACTGTGACGCGAATGCACTTGAACTAGATTTTCATGATCATTGGCTGGAGAACAATAGGACGCCTTCATTGTTATGGTTATAATTAATAATGGTAATTGAACTGAGTGGAGTGCAATTTGGTCTGAAATCATACACGTGATTTCAAATATCCAACGAGCGCATAGCGCGAGTTCGATTTGAAATCACAAGTATGATTTCAGACAAAAAATTGCACGACACGAAGTTCAATTACCACTTTATTACACTCATTTTGAAATCACAGTTTTTTGTCAATACTACTTATTTATTTATCCACTTCACGAAGCCCAGTTGTTGAAGAAGAGTAACTTTTTAACAATTATGCGATTTAGAGCAAAAAAATGGTGCAATTTGGGAATAAATCACACTGCTATGAACCAATCAAATTGCAAGGATCACCTGTGATTTCAAAATGGATGTAATAATGTCACTTATGTTTTCACGTTCGCACTACAATCGAGAGCGATAAAATCAAAAGCAAGAGCATAATCTTAATCATAAGGAAATTTGTCGATCATTTATGATTATGATTATGTCGATCATAAACGCCCTAATGATTATGTTTTCAGGCATTCCCACTCTGACATAAGCGACACAACGCTTCTTATGATTATGATTATGATCGTTATGTCGCTAGTGGGAACCAAGGCTTAGCATTACTTATATACAGTTCCTCACGCGCTTAAAATACTGCGTGTTAACAATTAGCCAGTAAACATGCGTTATTGACCAATCGCGAAGTCAAGATGGCTACTTATTGCACGAGTTCGTTTTTGCGTTTTTATTGACCGATGCGTAGTCCATTTCCAGTTTCCAACCATCTTGACCGATCAAGCTTGGTCAATGTTTGGATGGCCATTTTGTTTTGTTTTGTTTCTCGGGACAATGCGGGAAATCCCGAGCGAAAAGTTATTGTGGGATCAATATAAGTATCTAGTCAACGGTGCACCTACCCTTCCCCTAACCCAACAAGTTATAATTAGTTAGCGTTAATGTTGAGTTAGGGGATGGGTAGGTGGACAGTTGCCCAGATACTTACATTGATCCCATAATAACTTTTCACTTAGCATGCCTTTTAAATCTCTTTTTTCAGGACCAATACGAGTTCTACTACACAACGCTACAAGAGTACCTGGACTCGTTTGATTTATATGCAAACTTTCCGTGACTTTAGAGTAGTAAACTTTTTTCAAGTGATTGTTTTATAACTAAAAATGCAGCTTACGAATTAAACACGAAAACGCACTGTAAAAGGTTGGATTCACACACTTAAAATTTGTACATGGCATTCACACAACGTGTTACACCCACGCCTAAGAGAGCTAACTAACCGAGGAAAATTCTGTTCATTTTGAAGTAAACGTCATAAGATTTTTATCTGCCTAAGGAATCAGAAGTCACTCGCCAAACTTTTCTATCGCCTTGCATTGGCGTTCAATTGTCTTTTCTTTTGCAGTTCTTGGAAACCATTACGTTCAGCAAAATTTACCAAACATTATATATGACGACATCAATGAGTATATCGATGGATAATCATTGAGTAACCAACTGATTAGTCATTGATTATTAGCGATAATCAATGGGTAATCGATGACCAAAACGTTTTGGGGTCTATCGATTACTCATCGATTATCTATTGATTATCCATCGAATAGTGATTGATTACACAAGTATTTTAATGCAGCACATCTTATACAATTCCCTAGCATTTTCTTTATCATGACTTACTGCCTGGAAAAAAAAATGAACATCAACAGTCCATGACGATAATAATCGGCTAAGAGGAATTGAACATGCAAGGTATATTTGCTTGAAAATTTGAGGCCTATCGATTATCTATCGATTACTCATAGATAATCAGATTAAATCAGTGACTAGTCAGCTGATACACCATTGTTTACCTATTGATTACTCATTTATTTCATTAATGTCAGCCGTTTATTACGTCTGGAACATACAAGATTTAAAGACACGACTGGTCAGTAACTTTCCACTAATTCATTTAATTCCATTGTTCTCTACTGATTGACAAATACTCACGGGATACCACAGGTACCCCAACTTTCACAGTGCGTTTTTCTGTATAACAAAAGGTTTTGATTAACGATTTATAAATTAAGAACTTAAAAAGACATTCCTAGTTATAATAGAGAAGAAAAAAAGTAACATGAAAAAAGTTCTATTTTTGGATACAAGCCTTAGCCCAATGTGTGATTTCACCTGATCGTTATTTCGTAATTAGAAACTGAGATTTAAACCAAGCCGAGCAATAAATAACTTAGAGGTAGCCTTTATTACTTAATGCTTCATACCATTGACGAGAAATGGAAAAGATAATAGGGTAATAGGAGAGTAGACAGGCTCCGTTGGTACATTGTGTACCCAGTCGGGTGGGGTGCGGTAGGGTATTTGTCAATTTAATAAATTCTTTTAAACTATTTTTACGTAAGAAGTTTGAAACACAATTAATACGGAAAGATGGTCTTTAAGTTATCCGTTTATCGTGTTCGGCGGAGAAAAAGGCAGTTTGGTAATATTATTTGTTGCTGGTAATCTCTTTCTTGAATCAGCTACCAGGGAGGGAGCTGGGCATCAGCTAAAGCGTTCAACGATAACGAATATTACAGCCTATTTTGTTCAAGGTCATTCCAGATCTAAACGAAATTTATCCAAGTAAATGTTCACAAGTTAATAGCGACTCAGTTTTAGAATTTGTAGTTTACATAAATGTATAAAATTTAATATTCGTCAAGTGACGTATTTTCTTAGTGTGCAAGCGTGATTAATATTACGTGGATTTGCTGGAAATGGCTTACAAAAACAAGTCTCCACTTTGTCTGATAAAACCTGATAAGAACGATAGGTACAAGAGAACCATTCAATCAAGTTCTATGTGTGCACCGTGAATAAAAGCTGTTGGGGTGAAATATGAAAATATTTGCAAGCAACTGAAAATCAAAGTAGGACTATGGTGAACTCGTGGATATGTTTACAAAACAGAGAAAAAAGAAATAATTTAAAAATTACCGAGGTGTTTTTTCAGAGTTGTGATTGAATGAACTTGAAGATAATTTTAATAATCTATAATCACAACATAAAAGTGACCAGGGAGCTGAAATCACACTTGCCATCATTAATACAGCAATACATCTTTGTTTTTATCCTTATAACTTCTTGTTTTTACAATGTAAATATGATGAGTCACACAACAGTAAGCAAAACAGGTAAGCCTATTTTTCCAACATGTCTACTTCAACACAATCTAGTTCACTTCAAGGTAAATTCGGAAATCAATACACAGAAAACTTTTCATTGTAACGGCTTGTGGTGTATTGTATATAATATAACACTAAATACATTTTCTACATGACTTACTCTTTTCGAACCCTTTAATGACTTTCTTTATACATTGTAATCTTCATGGTTCTCCGCCATGGCATGCGCCTCCATATTTAATGGTAAGCGTTGACATACTTCTTGACCGTCCCAATACTTCTCCAACTCCATTCCTGTTCGTACTAACACTTAAATCAGTAGAAAAGTCCTCCATGCGATGTTTCTTATCCAGGTTGGCCACAGAAGTTCTTCGGTTTCACATCATGGATTCGTCAATTTATTCTGTTTTCAGTAGTAGTTTCGTTCAATAACGAGTACTCATTTCGCTCATATGAGTTCTCATTCAAGTGCTAATTTCGCTCTATGAGTTCTCATCAAAGCTTACTACATTAGCAAGAGATTTTCTCATCTTCAGATCACTTTCGAGCTAACTGAAATTCATATACTGCTTGTAATCTTGGGGGCGGTCGATGGCGGTCGATTTCGGAAAAGCGAATAGTTATCATCTGTTCACGTTTAGCGCCTGGCCGAGTAAAAGGCTCATGAAATTTAGTCTCCAAGTTGGTCATTGTCCTAACTGGAAACATTTAAACTCCTTTTGATTTTAGTAAGACCGCTAATGAGGCCCTGTTAGTGAGGTTCGTTATGTCGCGCGTCTGAGTTTCAAACCTTTTCACGTCGCAATTTCGGAAGGTCGAAGGTCGCTGTCGTAATTTCCCGTGAGCGGCTCGTCGTTCGTCGCCATTTCAGGTCCTTTATGTCGCCGTTTCAAGGCCATGTCGCTTTTCGAAATTTACCATTAACAGGGCCTCGCTAATCGTCCTCTTAAGCTACAAAATCATTACAAACTCTGGCAACGGTACGATACACTTTCAGTGTAAACTTTCATCAACAGACTTCCGTGACTTCGGTCACGACAATTGTCGTCTTCATATCGGTGCCCCCGAGTTCTATCCGACTAATTACGAAGATGTCTACACTGGAGTGAGTGAGTGAGTGAGTGAGTGACAATTTGCATATCAGAGTCCCCACAAAAACTCGCAAATACGCTTCGCGTATCCACGAGTTAAAAACCCATAAATGGTGTGTGCTGTAATAACAAACCGTTGTATACTCTTAAGAAAGCAGTCGATATGTCTATGCGCGCCATGTACAGTGAATCACGGCTATTACGTAACTAGAAATACGACTCCCGCAAAAACCTCGCGAAGCTAGTTTTTGAAGAAGTCACAACGCTTTCATATTTTATTCTTTATTTTTTTTTATATGTTATTTTTTATATCAGCGTCATCCCCATTATTTTATTTCTTATGCTGTGTTTGGTACACAATTAGTGACACCTGGTGCAAATTACATGATCAGTATACCGCTCAACACAGTGGTTAAAAATTGACCTTTATTTAGCTCTTTCACTGCCACTGAGATTGCACCAGAGGGAATAGAAGTAAAATTATTTATCTTGACAGGGAATACAGAGTCGATGAAGTATCACAATAATATTCACTTAACACAAATTGAAAATGATTGTAAATCTTTTGCAGGTGAAATCTTGAAGAGTTGATATGAATGCTTGTGTTTACCACGGTGTAAAAACCTGTTTTTTTTCTTTAGTTTTATTTTCTTAGTCTCTACTGCTTTGTCTTCTTTGTTGTACATCACTTTTGAACACAATATGTTCTTACACAGAGGATGAGTTGAATGCTCCAATTATTTTTGTTTATGTTTTTTGGTTATAATTGCATGAGATTCATTGTAAGAAGAATCTTCTGATTAGATATTTTATTGTCTACTGCAGTCATTATTTCATTCCCGGGTAACAACAATTGAGAGCATTATGAATAGTGCATGTTTTAATTTGTGTACTCTTTGCAGTTGCAATGGTACCCCCAGTGGTAGATAGAAAAATTCCTCTTCCCTCAAAAGAGATGCCATATCAACAGAAGTGTGAGATACAATGTCATTACATAAACAATTGGGGGTAAAACAATTGGATTCTACAAAAGCTTTGAATAAAGGTTTGGTAATAGTGAGTGCCGACTGTATAGTATGTGGTTGTGCTATTTTTAGGTCATATCATAAAAACAATACATGTATGAAAGAGTTATTGAAATCTTAATATGTTCAAAAAGATTGCTGCACTACGTACTCCTGTAAAAAAATAATGTGAAATCAACATCAATCAGTCAAAAGTATATACCACATGAAAGTTTGATTGTGCTGTTACAGAAACAGGCAAAATATCCATACCCAACCACAGAAGTTTATATTATTTTGAATATATGAAAATTACTATTATAAAAACTGCAGAAGAAAGATTTAATATAAGGACGGTATTTCATCGAAAAAGTCATGGCAGCCAGAGGTATTGAACTGTAAACAATGACATATAGTGACGAGAAGAACTATCATTATATTATTATCATTATTATTATCATTACTATTATTATTACTGGTATTGATATTATTATTATTGTTATATTTTTTATGTTAAACATAATATATTTTTATGGGGTGGGATTCATGTCTTAATCTTGGTAAAGTTATTGTTACTCTACTACTAAAAGCAATACAAAAATCTTCTTAATAGGCTTTCCATCAGAGGTGGTAGTAATCAAAACAGCTCCAAACAATACCATTTCTTCTTAAAGGCTTAGAATCTAGTGCAGTCATTTGTCTAGAAAGTTTGTGTGGAAAATCATTATTGAAAGCATAGGGCATTTAGGAAACTTGAAACACTTGTTACTACATACAGCACACTTGCAATGAATATATGAGAATGATCATAAACATTTTGGCATTACAAAATTTATTTTCTTCTTTATAAAGTTTTTCCAATGTAAAAGGTTAATTGCATGTTGTGGTTGTTATGAAATATTGATATTTGACATTATAAAAATAAAGTAAACAGCAGAAAGTAACAAAGTTAATATGTTATGTCTAACTTTGCAAATTAAGGCTTGAATTAACATTTCATTTGTGAAAAAAGGGCAGGGGTTCTAGATAGCAATATTATCAGGGGAGGGGGGGGGGGGTCATTGAACTCTAAGGTAAAACTGACCCATTGTGAAAAGGCTGTGAAACTTGTTGTCTCTACGCAATATTATTGAAACCTTTCAATCAGAGAATACATACATATATATATGGCAAAGAGAAATACTACTCAGAATTCAGTAATCACATTTGCTTTATTTTCAAATGATCGCATTGATCACTGATAATATTGCAGAACCAGTACTCTATAGTGACACAGGGTATATCTTCTGTTGAAAATGTTTAACAGAACTGCTAGATCTAGAAAATTTACAATATTTTCACTGTTGCAATGATATCAGATCACATCGTTATAAATGATTGCTATAACAACTGCAACTCTCTGTGTTGGGAATTACTTCAAACTGGAAACGCTATCGTTTTATTATGAAAAATACCTATTTACATTCTCTTGTAATCTGTTGGTCGTCTTCCGATTCCGTTCTTAGACTAATTCCTCGCGAAGCGAGGCCGAAGGCCGAGCGTAGCGAGGTTACTAATCGTGTCGGTTCCGGTCAGACCACGTGGCTCGCAAGCCCGAGTAAATCGAGCCGAAAGTTTTTATATATGTATATATATATATTTATATATATGTTTATATATATCTATATTTTAAAGGTGTCCGTTCGCAGGCCAGGTTACCTGGCAATAGTAACGCACTTGAGAACGCTGAATTTCCGCCATTATTCGGTGATGCCTTTTTGAAAGTAATGTAAATTTTGTGGAAACCGATTTCACTCGTCCTGGAAGTACATCCCAGCAAGGTGATCTCCAAGATATTCAAGAAATATTAGCACGAGATCGTCGCCGAGTAAGTTCGAATACCGTGAAAATCAACACGAGGAAAGCACGACTCAAAGCAGGGATAGAGAAACGACAGCAGGGAGAATAACAACAGAAATCGCAGCCAAGACAACAACTGCTCGCTCCAGAAAAAGGCAAACGAAACAGCAGGGAAAAGGACCAGGAATTCAATCAAGTTAGTTTTGAATTTGAATGTGTTATTGATAGAAATACAGGACATGAGTGAACGATTACATAACGAAATATATTGGTGTACTACATTTAGCAAAACGACTTAGAAGGGACACCGAGTAAGAACGACTTCAACGATTGGAGATGTCTCTGGAAAATAATTCTATTAGTCTAAAACCGGAATCGGAAGACGACCAACAGATTACAAGAGAATGTAAATAGGTATTTTTCATAATAAAACGATAGCGTTTCCAGTTTGAAGTAATTTCCAACACAGAGAGTTGCAGTTGTTATAGCAATCATTTATAACGATGTGATCTGATATCATTGCAACAGTGAAAATATTGTAAATTTTCTTGATCTAGCAGTTATGTTAAACATTTTCAACAGAATGTATACCCTGTGTCACTATAAAGTACTGGTTCTGCAATATTATCAGTGATCAATGTGATCATTTTAAAATAAAGCAAATGTGATTACTGAATTCTGAGTAGTATTTCTCTTTGCTATATATATATATATATATATGTATGTATTCTCTGATTGAAAGGTTTCAATAATATTGTGTAGAGACAAGTTTCATAGCCTTTTCACAATGGGTCAGTTTTACCTTAGAGTGCAATGACCCCCCCCCCCCCCTGATAATATTGCTATCTAGAACCCCTGCCCTTTTTTCACAAATGAAATGTTAATTCAAGCCTTAATTTGCAAAGTTAGACATAACATATTAACTTTGTTACTTTCTGCCGTTTACTTTATTTTTATGTCAAATATCAATATTTCATAACAACCACAACATGCAATTAACCTTTTACATTGGAAAAACTTTATAAAGAAGAAAATAAATTTTGTAATGCCAAAATGTTTATGATCTTTCTCATATATTCATTGCAAGTGTGCTGTATGTAGTAACAAGTGTTTCAAGTTTCCTAAATGCCCTATGCTTTCAATAATGATTTTCCACACAAACTTTCTAGACAAATGACTGCACTAGATTCTAAGCCTTTAAGAAGAAATGGTATTGTTTGGAGCTGTTTTGATTACTACCACCTCTGATGGAAAGCCTATTAAGAAGATTTTTGTATTGCTTTTAGTAGTAGAGTAACAATAACTTTACCAAGATTAAGACATGAATCCCACCCCATAAAAATATATTATGTTTAACATAAAAAATATAACAATAATAATATCAATACCAGTAATAATAATAGTAATGATAATAATAATGATAATAATATAATGATAGTTCTTCTCGTTACTATATGTCATTGGTTACAGTTCAATACCTCTGGCTGCCATGACTTTTTCGATGAAATACCGTCCTTATATTAAATCTTTCTTCTGCAGTTTTTATAATAGAAATTTTCATATATTCAAAATAATGTACTATTCTATGGTTGGGTATGGATATTTTGCCTGTTTCTGTAACAGCACAATTAAACTTTCATGTGGTATATACTTTTGACTGATTGATGTTGATTTCACATTATTTTTTTACAGGAGTACGTAGTGCAGCAATCTTTTTGAACATATTAAGATTTCAATAACTCTTTCTTACATGTATTGTTTTTATGATATGACCTAAAAATAGCACAACCACATACTATACAGTGGGCACTCACTATTACCAAACCTTTATTCAAAGCTTTTGTAGAATCCAATTGTTTTACCCCCAATTTGTTGATATGGCATCTCTTTTGAGGGAAGAGGAATTTTTCTATCTACCACTGGGGGTACCATTGCAACTGGAAAGAGTACACACATTAAAACATGAACTATTCATAATGCTCTCAATTGTGGTTACCCGGGAATGAAATAATGACTGCAGTAGACAATAAAATATCTAATCAGAAGATTCTTCTTACAATGAATCTCATGCAATTATAACCAAAAAAACATAAACAAAAAATAATTGGAGCGTTCAGCTCATCCTCTGTGTAAGAACATATTGTGTTCAAAAGTGATGTACAACAAAGAAGACAAAGCAGTAGAGACTAAGAAAATAAAACTAAAGAAAAAAAACACAGGTTTTTACACCGTGGTAAACACAAGCATTCATATCAACTCTTCAAGATTTCACCTGCAAAAGATTTACAATCATTTTCAATTTGTGTTAAGTGAATATTATTGTGATACTTCATCGACTCTGTATTCCCTGTCAAGATAATAAATAATTTTACTTCTATTCCCTCTGGTGCAATCTCAGTGGCAGTGAAAGAGCTAAATGAAGGTCAATTTTTAAGCACTGTGTTGAGCGGTATACTGATCTTGTAATTTGCACCAGGTGTCACTAATTGTGTACCAAACACAGCATAAGAAATAAAATAATGGGGATTACGCTAATATAAAAAATAAAATATATAATATAAAAAAAAAATAAAGAATACAATATGAAAGCATTGTGACTTCTTCAAAAACTAGCTTCGCGAGGTTTTTGCGGGAGTCGTATTTCTAGTAGAACTATTTTCCAGAGACATCTCCAATCGTTGAAGTCGTTCTTACTCGGTGTCCCTTCTAAGTCGTTTTGCTAAATTTAGTACGCCAATATATTTCGTTATGTAATCGTTCACTCATGTCCTGTATTTCTATCAATAACACATTCAAATTCAAAACTAACTTGATTGAATTCCTGGTCCTTTTCCCTGCTGTTTCGTTTGCCTTTTTCTGGAGCGAGCAGTTGTTGTCTTGGCTGTTGTTATTCTCCCTGCTGTCGTTTCTCTATCCCGGCTTTGAGTCGTGCTTTCCCCGTGTTGATTTTCACGGTATTCGAACTTACTCGGCGACGATCTCGTGCTAACATTTCTTGAATATCTCGGAGATCACATTGCTGGGATGTACTTCCAGGACGAGTGAAATCGATTTCCACAAAATTTACATTACTTTCAAAAAGGCATCACCGAATAATGGCGGAAATTCAGCGTTCTCAAGTGCGTTACTATTGCCAGGTAACCTGGCCTGCGAACGGACACCTTTAAAATATAGATATATTTAAGCAATAGATCACACTTTCTATGGGTTTACCGGCGTGATAACCCACGCGGGATGTTGGGAGAACACGAGAAGAGCTTGTAAATCACGAGCCGAAGGCGAGTGATTTACAAGCTTTTCGAGTGTTCTCCAAACATACCAAGTGGGTTATCACGCCGGTAAACCCATAGAAAGTGTGATCTATTGCTTTTATAAAATAACTTTTAGTAGAATGGAGTCTTTGAGGTAAAAAGCATGCTTTTAGTACCGTGATCAAGTCATGTCTTCTCTCTAAAGTCATCATAAGCCAATCATGACTCACGATTTAATAGCGCTGAACTTTCTCAAAACTCAGTTCAGTCAAACAACAAACAGCAGCACTTCAAAACACGGGTTTTTGCACTCATTTCATGATGACTTATGAAAGCTGTTTTACAGGAAAAGTCAACACATATTCATGCGAACGTACAATGAAAGAATACGTTCGTGGTTTGTTTACTACAGACTGAGTCAGTAGAAATTTATTGTACCTCGCAGCTGTATTTTGTTGAGTCGATCCGTAAGAATTTCGTGCTTACGGACGGAACTGGCAGCTATTGTAATGGAGGACTTCATTCACTTTTTACAAGCCGCAGTGGTTTAAGATCTGTTTTCTGGACTTTATTGTGATCAAGAAATGCTGCGGTAACGACGTGGCTGCATTTGCGAAGTTGTCGCATGTAACTTTATATGCTCGTACAGCGACCGATGGAAATATGTCGAAGAAAGGTTTCTTTGCCGTAGCCACATATTGGCGTTAATATTTGTCGATTTGTGAAGTCAGGTGGTTTGAGGTAGGTTGTGGCATCAATATCACGGAATAATTTGTGTAAATGTTGGAAAAAACCAGCCCGAAACTCTGACATCTTTCATCATCGTTGGCAGCTTGTTTACAACCTACAGCGGCCGATTTTGAACCATATCTTGATCAGAGATCTCTTTTTGGAACAATTTCTTTCATTAAGGAATTTAATTTTGACATAACATAAATCAAGAATGCTAAAACTATCCGTTTTGTTGCTGGTTGGCACTTGGTTAAGTTTTCCTAGAGACCTTCTACACCAGAAATTCACACAGTTGTTGTCTTTCTCTGCGATTTGGCATCGTCGCGAAATGTAAACTGCTTTCCAGCTTTGTACTTTATAACTTCTAAAGCTATGGCAGTCGCGAATTGCGACCCTCAGAAATAAAATGTGGAAACCAACGCTTTTAAGATTAAGAAGGGCTGGGTAAGTAACTTGTTCTGTTTTTTAGCCTTTCTAAAATCGTTGTTTGCAGATCAATAGCGGGTTTTGTTTATGGCTCGTGGTCTGGATGCCTTTTTCTATGGGTTTACCGGCACAATAACCCATAGGATTTCAGCCAATCAGCGCGCACGTAGTATCTGAGTTATTTTATAAATATATATACATATATAAAAACTCTCGGCTCGATTTACTCGGGCTTGCGAGCCACGTGGTCTGACCGGAACCGACACGATTAGTAACCTCGCTACGCTCGGCCTTCGGCCTCGCTTCGCGAGGAAAAATTTATTTGTCCTGTTTTGCATTATGTTCCACGAACAAAGTGCTATGTTTAGGATTTTCGCATCACTCATCTTTTATCATTAAAATGGTACGATGCTCAGCCAAGATCGCTAATTTTACATCGGCAGAGTCGTCCTGACTAACACCGTCTGAACTCACACGTTACAAGGCAACGAAATTATTCACGGCCTTTTCAGCTTTCCCAGTGGAACACTGTGCGAAACGCCCGGCGCAAAATATCTGATTCACATTCAGTATCGAAATTTCTACCCTCTCGACAATGCTTCACTTAATACAAATTCTGTCTAAGAATGAGTGACTAACTTATAAGTGATCAAATATCCCACAGAACAGCAACTTGTATGCTGTTACATTTGCTGGTAAAGAAGATAGATTTGACCAATATCCTCTAATGTTAAGGACTCTCAATTTGACTGAATTATATTGAGACTTGATCAATAGATGTTTAATATTTCGGGAGTGAACCGTTTAAAAATAGAAGTAACTTACCTGCCAGTTAAGTACTATAAGAAGACAAACTGCGGATATTTTCGTTGTCTTAAGAGCACTGGTTTGTATCCTGTTCCTGTATGCAGTGTTAAATTTATACTTTTCTCAGCTTAAAAATTAGAATAATACCATCGCCAGGCTTCGATTGTCTTAATTCATACCGCTCGCTCCTCGAGTCTGCTCAATGCCAAAAGGACCAACTGGTATTTATAAATGAACTTTGCCCCGAAAACCGATTCGCTTACATCCTCTACCATGGGGAATAGATCCCCCATTCCCCTGGGGAAGGGGCAAGAAGATTTTGTATCTCACAAATTTTTCATTGTGCAAACAACCCTAAAATTTAAATTTTGTATTTTTCCATAAAATTCTTCAAATTCTTTAATATAATAAATTTTACAAGACAACAATTGCACTCGTCCAACAGGCTCGTGCAATGTTTTCAGTCCTTGAAAAATTAACGTTAGCTCATTTATTTTAAATTGCACTCCAAACCATTTGATTACCTATAAACACATGTGCTATAGAAGCTTGTTAAAGATGCTTGCTTTTTAACTCGTGGATACGCGAAGCGTATTTGCGAGTTTTTGTGGGGACTCCGATATGCAAATTGTCACTCACTCACTCACTCACTCACTCACTCGCTCACTCGCTCACTCACTCACTCACTCACTCGGATAGAACTCGGGGGCACCGATATGAAGACGACAATTGTCGTGACCGAAGTCACGGAAGTCTGTTGATGAAAGTTCACGCTGAAAGTGTATCGTACCGTTGCTAGAGTTTGTAATGATTTTGTAGCTTAAGAGGACGATTAGCGAGGCCCTGTTAGGGGTAAATTTCGAAAAGCGACATGGCCTTGAAACGGCGAGTAGTGGTAATATGCCGAGTTTGGGACAAAAAAAAGTTTGAGATTTTTAGACAAATTTATCAAGGATTTTATCAAGGATTTTTTCACATAATTTTGAGACAAATTTATCAAGGATTTTATCAAGGATTTTATCAAGGATTTTTTCACATAATTTTGAGACAAATTTATCAAGGATTTTATCAAGGATTTTATCAAGGATTTTTTAACATAATTTTCAAAAAAAAAAAAAAAAAAAAAGTTTGAGATTTTTAGACAAATTTATCAAGGATTTTATCAAGGATTTTTTCACATAATTTTGAGACAAATTTATCAAGGATTTTATCAAGGATTTTATCAAGGATTTTTTCACATAATTTTGAGACAAATTTATCAAGGATTTTATCAAGGATTTTATCAAGGATTTTTTAACATAATTTTCAAAAAAAAAAAAAAAAAAAAGTTTGAGATTTTTAGACAAATTTATCAAGGATTTTATCAAGGATTTTTTCACATAATTTTGAGACAAATTTATCAAGGATTTTATCAAGGATTTTATCAAGGATTTTATCAAGGATTTTTTCACATAATTTTGAGACAAATTTATCAAGGATTTTATCAAGGATTTTATCAAGGATTTTTTAACATAATTTTCAAAAAAAAAAAAAAAAAAAAAGTTTGAGATTTTTAGACAAATTTATCAAGGATTTTATCAAGGATTTTTTCACATAATTTTGAGACAAATTTATCAAGGATTTTATCAAGGATTTTATCAAGGATTTTATCAAGGATTTTTTCACATAATTTTGAGACAAATTTATCAAGGATTTTATCAAGGATTTTTTAACATAATTTTCAAAAAAAAAAAAAAAAAAGTTTGAGATTTTTAGACAAATTTATCAAGGATTTTATCAAGGATTTTTTCACATAATTTTGAGACAAATTTATCAAGGATTTTATCAAGGATTTTATCAAGGATTTTTTCACATAATTTTGAGACAAATTTATCAAGGATTTTATCAAGGATTTTATCAAGGATTTTTTAACATAATTTTCAAAAAAAAAAAAAAAAAAGTTTGAGATTTTTAGACAAATTTATCAAGGATTTTATTAAGGATTTTTTCACATAATTTTGAGACAAATTTATCAAGGATTTTATCAAGGATTTTATCAAGGATTTTATCAAGGATTTTTTCACATAATTTTGAGACAAATTTATCAAGGATTTTATCAAGGATTTTATCAAGGATTTTTTAACATAATTTTCAAAAAAAAAAAAAAAAAAAGTTTGAGATTTTTAGACAAATTTATCAAGGATTTTATCAAGGATTTTTTCACATAATTTTGAGACAAATTTATCAAGGATTTTATCAAGGATTTTATTAAGGATTTTATCAAGGATTTTTTCACATAATTTTGAGACAAATTTATCAAGGATTTTATCAAGGATTTTTTAACATAATTTTCAAAAAAAAAAAAAAAAAAAGTTTGAGATTTTTAGACAAATTTATCAAGGATTTTATCAAGGATTTTTTCACATAATTTTGAGACAAATTTATCAAGGATTTTATCAAGGATTTTATCAAGGATTTTTTAACATAATTTTCAAAAAAAAAAAAGTTTGAGATTTTTAGACAAATTTATCAAGGATTTTATCAAGGATTTTTTCACATAATTTTGAGACAAATTTATCAAGGATTTTATCAAGGATTTTATCAAGGATTTTATCAAGGATTTTTTCACATAATTTTGAGACAAATTTATCAAGGATTTTATCAAGGATTTTATCAAGGATTTTTTCACATAATTTTTAATAAAGTATCTAGGACACAAATTTAAAAAATGATTTAAAGAAATACAAATATTTACTAATAATTGAATAATGGAAAACCTAAAAGTAGTACAACTGAGAGCCCTTGCTCGAGAGAGGGGTATTAAAGGATGGTATAAAAAGCGTAAAGCAGAACTTAGAGAAGCGTTGAATAATATAGACACAACTACACCAAACACTTTACCTGAAAATATCCAAACACCACAAACTCCACCTATCCCAGAACCACATACTAATATACCCAACCAACCACAACCTCCACCCATTCCAGAACCACATACTAATATTATTGATGATAAAACAAAAACTAATAAGTATTATTATTACTGTATTCATGGAAGACAGAAATCAAGATGTAAAGAGTGTGGAGGATCTCAAATATGTGAACACAAAAAAAATAAGGCTTACTGTAAAGAGTGTGGAGGATCTCAAATATGTGAACATAAAAAACAGAGGGCACAATGTAAAGATTGTGGAGGATCTCAAATATGTAAACACAAAAAAAAAAGGCTTACTGTAAAGAGTGTGGAGGATCACAAATATGTGAACACAACAAACAGAAGGCGCAATGTAAAAAATGTCACACAACACAAGATACAAAACAAAAACACTAGGTTATATAACGCAAGTCAGTGTTACATAACAAGAATTTGTATATTATTCAACCTGTGATAAAAAAACCAACCATCTACCGAAATAGATACCATGCTAATCCACCAGCGACAATTATAAATGCTAATATATTCTTTTCATGTTGCGTTGAGTCTATATTCTTTTCATGTTGCGTTGAGTCTGTTTGAGTTGAGGGTTTTGGTTTAGTCTCAACTATATGTGGTAACTTTAACTTTGAAGATCCCATGTTATGTTTTATTCCAACCTGTTTTGCTTCAGTGTTTAGGGAATTATTCACTCCAAATTTCATATCATTACTAGCTTTCATAAGTTTGTTATTAAAACCAGTCACGCTCTCAGTGTTGATTATCATATTACTAGGCATTAACCATACACCTGGAGCAATAGCTAAATCAAGCCGTAATTTCGCTTCCTGTACAGCTAATTGATACCTTTGGATCGAACTCGAAATGTCATTCTCGATAACACTACTCTCAAACAGAGCTAAGAATTCTTGTTGAGTCTCGATCGCTCCACCACCACTACCGGAAATTGAGTTTCTAGTGTTAACTTGAGCCCCCAATATACAGTAAACAAAAGCTTCAGCAGATCGATTCAATCTACCAAGTCCGGCTTTAGTGAGTCCATATCCACTTGTTGGGATAAACCAAGCATATTTGTAATCAGCAAAATCGTCATTACGGATGAATGATATGAGATTACCTTTTTCTTTCTTACCTCCTTCATCAGCGAATTTACCACCTTCACCAGGCCATTGATCAGCTTCATCATCATAATTCCTTACCATATGGACATTTTGATATCCACCACCAGATCCATGATATCCAGCACCATAATCAAGGAATATATCACCTAAACCTCCGTTTCTACCACCTTTCCATCTAAAGTCAGAGTTTTTTGGGATGTCAAATTCAGCACACAATCTTTGATAAGATACTTTGCTGTAAGGGTTGTTGTTTATTACAAAAGGTTGCTCATCAGGTAAGGGAAGACTCAATTCATACAGTATTCGTCTTATTGTGAAATATACATGAAACTTAATGAAGCTACTCACTACTTTGGGATAGTTGAGACTCTCGAAAGGACTTCTTCCACATCCAGATGTAGCACACCAAACTGCAAAATTCAGTTGTTGAGGCCAATAATTCATATCTGGAGAGTTCAACCATTTTCTACTCTGTTTACCAAATTTGAAAGTCACAACTTGAGAGGTAAATATGTTACGCATCTTGGCTGTGAACTTTTTAGTATTTGAAACGTATATATCCAGTGAGGTCAGCATGTTTGTGATATTACTTGTAAAGTCATCAAAATCAATGGCAGGTATTGAGTAAGAGCGATTGGTTATAGTTAAACTCTTTGGGAATGAACTCAATGCAGCATCATCCAATCCTAAATCTTTCCATAGAAGTCTTTTCAAACGGGGTGACATGTCTTCAGTCCATGTTTTTCCAGTGGGGTCATCATAAGACATGATTGTTGTTCCATCAACTTTCCACCTAATGTAACCACCATACGGATCAGCTACAACTTCGAATTGACTGTGATCAGCCTTTGGATACCTATTTCTGAAATCATTGAGTAACATTTTATTATTTATGTTCATAATAAGATGTTTTTAAATCAACACCGTTCTTTTCTAATACCAACCTCATAATTCCATCCTACAGGAGTTCTCTCAAATGAAAATTTCAACGTTCGGGACCGGTTAACTCCTTTAAAATTTCTGCACGAACCTCCGTCCTTATCTGAGACATATTTAAGTTTTTTTCTGTATCTTTCCGGTTTTTTTGACGGATTTTGAGTTTTAGTTTTTCAAACTTGTCCACCTCTGATAAAATTAGCGAAAATTCTTGGTCGGAGATGGCATTATCTTTAAGTGCCTTTGAAACCAAGTCGTGAATGGTGTTTACTTTTGCTTTTGCTAGAGAAACTGTCTGTTCGTGTTTACTAACTTTATGTGAAAGTCTTTTAGAAGCTGCACCACATCCAACCGATATTCCCCCACAAATACCACCCACCGCTCCCAATGGTATACCAACAACAGCACCAAAACCAGTAAGAGAGGTTCCTAATCCACTTGCAGATAAAATAACTGAAACCACCCCACTACCAACACTGATTTTAGTAAATATCCCCCTCGCTCTATTGTATTTTTTCCTTACATCCTCATAATGTCTAATTTCCTTCTGAAGATTATGTACTACTTCACACGATTTTTGAAGTCTGAAATTATTTTGATCACCGTTCATAGGAACTTGTGGATAAATTCTATTGTAGTCTTTCATATTTTTACAAATCAACAGGAAATCTTTAAATAAATTCGGATAGGTTCATCATTTAAGTTAACCTTTTTTCCATTTTCATCTAAAAGCAACAAAGTAAAGTAGTTGACCGGATTTTTAGTTTTTGGAACTCTTAAACAAGGATGCTTTGGATTTGGAATAACAGCTAGTAGTTGTGAGGGGTTAAGTTCTACATTTTCACTGCGAGGGATAATATTGAAATATGAAGACTTTGACTCTATAAGATCACACATTAAGTAGAAAGGCATGTCATACCGCGCTTTAGTAATGTAACTTAATACCATTTGTATCTCTTTTACATTGGTTAATGGTGGATCCAGATAAATTCTTGTTTCAGGAGTTAGCATAGTGATATATAGAAACGTTGTATCATTCATTATTTTTTTTACTTATCTTCTCTTCTTTTTAAACTGTTCCACAAAATATAGAACCACAGCCACTATCAATAGCCAAGCGTTCTTACCTAAAAATCCAATAACATCACCCGCTGTTTTGAACAGAAAGCTCACGATAGCTCCAACCATTCCAGGCAATATTTCACCGAGTTTCTTACCAATCGTTTTCAACCCATTACCAACACCTTTACCCAATTTGGTTAGACCTTTAGAAAGATTAGAAACGATAACACCAATGACAACACCAACGGCACTCACAACGGCAAAGACTGTGAACCCGTACTTTTTGAAGATGGCCTTTACCCGATCACGAAGAGGCATCTTTTCAAGTATTTCATCATTTTGTCTCTCCAGATCGCTTATTTGTTCTTGATTGGAAATTATCTTCTTTCTCGCTAGTTCTTCCAATTCATTAACCCTAGAGAGTAACCGATCTCTACTTTGTTCTACCTTTATTAAATTGGAAAGTCCCTTCTTATTTTTATCGAGTTCATCTTTGTATCGGTTCAATTCACTCAAAATTTTCTCAGACTCTGTTTTAGCTTCTATCTTCTGTTTAACAGCTGTATCCAAATAGCTATCTTTTTCCGCGATTGTTACTTGTTGTTTCTCAATAAATTCACGCAGATCTTTTTCATTAGAAATATAACTTTTTCTCTCCAGATCATTTGTTTCCACGGTTGCTCTTAACCCAGTTAGTGCATTACGTAAATCCTTAATTTCTTCATTAGCTTCATTCAAATCAGCAATTAGTTTATTATTATTCAGAAAAAGAGTCTGAGAATCAACGCCAATTGCTCTCTTGATTGTCAAAGGAAGTTTGTCATAATCTACCAAATCCCCATTGGTTTTAATAAGTAAATGCTCCCTATTGTTAACTTTATCAGTCAATCTAACCCATACCCCCATACCATCGATTCTTGCACTGAATGGTGAATTTATTGGGTTGAAATTGTAGAACTTCTCTTTTATCTTTTTTAAAGCTATAGACCTATTGTCTTCTTTACTTTCCTTAATAAGTGGGGATTCATCATCATCATCATCACCACCCACACCACCAAATGAAGTTTCTTCTTCATCATCAGGGTCAATTGGACTAGTGGTGGATGTAATTGTTTTTAATGATATTTTTTCATTATCACCATCATCGCCTGGATCAACTGGTCTAAAAGGAATTTCTTTGTCTGGTATTTCTTCCATAATTTTTTACTAATCAGTAAGAAATCTTTAAACTGGTCACACACAATTAACTAAAATAATTTACTAACCATATAACCCAATGCCAGCATACCACCACCTACATATACAATCTCACCCATCTTTTGATTGCTGCTAGGTCTATAATAATCAGAGAATTTTGGTTCATGTGTCTGACTATACAATTTCAAAGCTTCATCGGTATTCGAAATATTTTGAGAAGCCCGGTGTTTAGCATCACGCTGTTGAGAGTACCAATCAATGAGTTTCTGTCTATTTTCTTGGTATGAAGCATAATCTTTTTGATATTTTTCTATTGCCTTATCGTGTCTTATTCGCTCCTCATCTGTGTTATCACCTGAGAGATATTTTGCAAGATATGACCCACCAACGAATGTAGTCGCATTCAATATAGCTCCACCAACCATCATTGCTATTGTCGCCATTTTATTAGTCAATATGTAAAATCTTTAAGTCGGAAGAATCTTTTGATCTTCTAAATAATTTTTTAGGTACATACTACCAGATAGGACAGCGACCCATTTAGCATAGTTTGTAATACTTGAGGATGGATCGTTTATAAATGATTCTTTCATAGCCTTTTTAGCTACGTATCCAACTCCAGCGGCTAATCCAATAATGACGGCCGAATCGGTAACAGTTTTCACAAGTTTGTTTTCAGTTGACATGATTTTTATTGTGGTTAGAGAAAATCTTTAAACTACTTTCCTCAGAGCATTCCTATTTTCGGTGGTTGGGTAGGAATATTTGTGGTTGGTGGTTGGGTAGGAATATTTGAGGGTGGTGGTTTTCTGTTTTTGTAGTACCTCATAAACATGTCAACTGCGGTAAACCCTATTCCAACAATAGATAACACAGTAGTAAAAGATAACTCTGGAATCCATGCTTTTGTATTTTCTTCTTCTTCTACCTCTTCACGTTTCATTTCCCTATCTTTTTCCCTTGCTGTTTCCCTAGCTAACGCTTCTTTAGCTCTTTTGTTATATTCTGCTAATTTCTTACCGGCAGCAACCTTTTTAGGATCTTTCTCTTTCTTTTTAGGATCTTTCTTTTCAGGTATAGGATCCTTTGTAATTTGTTCAACAACTTCATCAGACATGATTATTTATTTCCCAAAGTAAAGAATCTTTAAATCAGTTGTTCTCAGTAGTCTGCTCATTAGTACTTGAAACTTCTTGTATTTTGTTGATTTTAATGTGCTTAGCAACCTGGAATAGTCCACTAGCAAGTGCAACCAATCTTCCACCTTTTAATGCTAAGAGACCTACAAAGTTTGTCAGTTCACGATTAACCAAATCATCAATGTCATCTACAAAGAGCATCTACAGGAACCAAGTATGAAATGACATGAGAAACTAATTGAAGAGATGAATCTACTAATCCACCACTAATTTTATTACCTAATACTGTCTGATATCGATTATAATATTTTTTAACATCTTTTTCTGTGAGTTTCTTGATATCACCTAGACTCATATCAACACCTAAATATTCCTTTGTAGTACCAAGAGATGCGAGAATAGCTAGTGATTCTTGTTTTATTTCAATATCATTATCTTTTACCTCATCTTTAACCTCAGGTTGTTCTTCAATAAAATCTTCAACGCTTGTCATCTTTAAATTTTGTAATAAAACATAGATTCTTTTAAATCACCGCGGGGATCTCTAAATAACATTGGAATGGATAACGTAAACATAAACAGAGTCTCGAATATTTTTCAGTTTTCAACATTTCTAAAAACTTTTTACGAGTTTCTGATTCTAAATCACCTCCATAATCTTCGAAAAGCATATTCATACCTTTTTGTGATGGATTATGGAATGTAACAACACAAGCTACATTTTCACGGAATGGTTTTGCTATGGATGTTAATTGCTGAGTGAGAACCCAAAGTGATAATCCATGATGCCTTCCGGAGAATGCTAGATCTATAAACTTGTTAGAGCGTTTCTTTAGATCTTTCGATACAGCACAGTCGTCTAAAATTATTAATGTATTAGTACCAGAGAACAAAGTTTGACAATCATTTAATAACTCGTTAATCTCATCGCTGTTACTAGAATCTGGTGATAATACCAAGAAACGTTTATCTCCGTGAGCAAATTTATGATAGGTTTTATTTTTAGCATAAGTTGGACATATTAGAACAATGTATTCAAACACTTTTCGGAATGTTCCTCGGAGTTGATCTATGATGTACTTTGTCTTTCCACAATTTGTTGGACCGGTTATAATGCAATGAAAAGGAACTTTATCTCGTAATTCTTCCATCTTTTTAACTAATACATTATCGATCTTAAGTTTGAATTCATAACCTCCATCAACGCATCAGCCACTACGAACATGTAGCAGGTTATATTTCCTGTTCCTCCAACTTTTCGTTTAATTTCAAGTTTTACTCCATCTCGTGTATTGTTCAAGGCCATTCCTCCACCATGAATACCATTGTCAGGGTAAGTTCTCAAGTCAATCCATAGAGCAAACTTGTCGGTGTAAAAATCCTTTTGCTTGACGCCATCTCTACCGAATCGTTTCTTTACCGACTCCCAGAGGTCTGATGGTATCATTCCCTTAGAGTATAAACGGTTTGGCATGCCGTCAACATTGATATTAATTGATGTTATATTTGGATTTACAAACTTTTCAGAATCTCTTGCTCCTCCAGTGTAACCCTCTGTGAACAAGCATAATATCCCCGTCATTGACCTCCTCGGTAGATTAATGTGCTCGTTTATAACACTGTCATTAGGTCTGGATATGGTGAAAGTTTTGTGAAGAATAACATTCTCGTAAAAGAATCCTTTACCAATCTGATAAGCTGACTGTGCCTCACGAGCTAAGTATTCGCTTGATATGCAAGAATATTCCAACTCTAGGTTTGCGATTTTGTAAGTTGGAGGCTTGGTCTTGTCAGAATAAACAACAATATCGTTAACTGAGGCTAGTGTAATTTCAAAGGTTAGTGGATGAGGTAACACTTTTGGATATAAAGCTCCATGCTTACTGAGAATAGGATGGTTGAGTGGGATACTGTACTTGGTGTTGTGTACTGCTGCAAGAGCTACTTCCTTATCATTTCCTGAGGTTACCTTATCACCCGCATTCGTCCTAAGCTTCCTCATGTTTTCAGAAGATATACCTTGTTTTAATTTATCCTCACGATCTTCATCTGTTAAGTATAAATCATGGTAGGTTTTAAAGAGATCGTATCTTTGAGTATCCTGTAGTGTTTCCCCACCAAAAAAAACCCTGAGTCTGGATACAAGGTTGCTACCTACGTTATTCACGAGTGTGTTGTTAGCATGACCGGAAACAGTCAAGTCAAATATTAGAGATACACTACCCGGAACGATAACCACATTTTCAGTAAGTTTTGGAATATTTATATACAGAGTCTCCTCAGGACTTACAGATGAAGTATTTAAGGATATCCTATTCAGTGTCGATTCTGCTTTCAAACCGAGTGGCTCTAGCGGAATCCTGTTTGGGTTAATTTTTTCAGATATAGATTGCGACATGTTTTATTTTAAAGATAGGTGGAGTATTCTTTTAAATGAGTAACGAAAATATTCTATCAAAAATATACTATTCAACTTATGGATATTGGAAAGGTTAGTCTGCCATTACAAAATTAGCTGAGAAAGCAAAAGTTAGTGAAGATGAGGCTAAACGATGGCTTGAGAAACAGGCTCTATGGCAAATATATCTACCTGCTCCAAAATATATCCCTAGACCACACTGGAATGTGGAAAAGCCTAATCATATTCACCAAGCAGATCTATTATTTTTACCGCATGATAGAGTAGGAAGAAAGACATATCGATATGCTCTGGTTGTGATTGATATTGCCTCGAGATACAAAGATGCAGAACCACTAACCTCAAAAGAAAGTCATGAGGTATCCAAAGCCTTCAGTAATATTTACTCTCGAAAGTTAAAATATCCTAAAACATTAATTGTTGATCCTGGAAAAGAATTTATGGGAGATGTAACAAAACTTATGAACAGACATAATGTAAACATACAACGGTCTGAAGCTGGAAACCATAGAGCTCAAGCATTTGTTGAAAGAGCAAATAGAACATTATCAGAAAAACTATTTAGTCATCAATATGCACAAGAAATGATTAGTGATGATCGATCAAGAGTATGGGTGAAACGATTACCAGCTATTTTGAAAACTCTGAATAATGTACCAACGAGAATAACTGGGGAAGAGCCTGATAAAGCTATAAGACTGAAAGAGGTTGATATTAATCCTCCAAATTATAAGCGAGTTGTTGGACATGATGAGGTTAGACTACCGTTCGGTGTTAAAGTTAGATACTTACTCGCTCCGGGTGAACTTGAGGGTGGTGAACGAAGACGAGCTACGGATCCCATATGGAGTATTCAGGTTTACGATCTATCACGTAGTGTGGTTTTATCTAATCAGCCAGTTTTGTATTATTTACTAGATGGACCGAGGCGTGGTTTTGTGAGGGAAGAGCTTCAAGTTGTACCAGATGATACCGAGCTGCCTCCTAATTTTGTATTGAAACGATAATGTCCGTAGGCAAAAGTATGTATACCATCTTCACAAATGATTCTCTTATCATCATCAGCAGATAGTGCAACTTTATTAACAGTTTCAGTATAAACATCATGCTTGTGGCTTCTTATTACATTCATCTTTCTCATCTGAGGTTTTTTATTGAATAGACAATCCTTATAATTATCGAAACTGATGGTTTTCTTAACGACTGATGCCTTTACCCCTTTATCCTTTTTTATCTCTTCTCCATTATCCATCCTGTAAGAGTATAGCTTGGCTCGTAGACCTACAAATTCAGCTATCTGTTTACCACCAGCTTCATCTTTGAACATATTGATTACTTTCTTATTCACACCAGTCTCGATACCTGATGGATGGTTTTTAGGATAATTACTAGTATCAAACATTTCTCTCACATCTGGACTGATATCCTTGTAGAAATCATCTGTTTCTATCTCATATGCAAGACTATCCGTATCTGTGAACAACAACTTAGCCATTTCACCATATTTAGGTTTGATATAATCATAGTGAAAATTGTACATTATTGTTTTACTTCGATCCAAAATACACATACCTAAGTAAACAGGCTTATTGAATACTAACTTTGTTTTCTTCATATGGATGGCAACCAGATTTTCACAAAAGATAGTACTATGCTGATAGTTAGGTTTTGATATTAATTTTTTCGCATCTTTTTTATTTGTAACCAATCGTACATCTATCCTTTTTCTAATGTTTTCCATGGTTTTCCCAAATACAGAGTTATTCATCAGCTTGAAGAAATCTTTTTCAAAATCGTTAGCTGCTTTAGCTCTGAGGTTGGTATTCAAGTCAATGTATGGTTTTAACCAAGCTGACTCTACAAATGTAATACCCCTATGAATCTTAGTGACTTTTAATCCTAGACTTTCGTAAACTTTTAGAGCCTCATGATGAACAACATACTTTACCTTATCGTTGAGGTTTGGAATCAATTTATCAACCTTATTAACGACAAGTCTCTCTGGAGCTAGTGGATAGTCGTTATGTAAATCATGAATTTGATGGGGATATTCCAAATCAACCTCGAGTATGCATGGTATATTTTTCCAGTCTGTAAGCTCTTTATCATTCATCCATCTAAAACCGTGAGTAGGGAGTAGTTTACTCATTCCCCCACCGTATAAGTTGTTTGCGTCAAGATATTCTATATACTTTATAGGTAGGTTGGGATCAAAGTTGGTCATGTATGGGTTGTTAGCTTTACCATATCTAGTAGAGATCATAGAGACACCACCTCTAATGCCTTTCTCAATCATAAGTAGCATGTCGATGTCAGTTAAAAGCTCCAAATTCACTTTCGTTAACTTTAATGTTGCATCCCAAGCTAGTCCAGGCGCTGTGTAATACCAAGCAGGGTCTAGATCATAATTCTTTTGACAAACATCTCTAAAGTTCTCGAAGACATCTGCTAATAGTAGTACATCTGACTTAAGATATAGATCGTGATATTCCCTCATTGTTTTCATATTGAAGGTTTCCCATACCTTTTTAGCATGTTGGTAGTTATCTTCTGTTATATCTTCGTCGTTGAGTTTTGAGTAGAATGCATCCTTTGGTGGAAGTTGGGTTTCGTTTAGTTTATCGAATCCATCAAACCAATCATATGGAAATACACCCTTTCTCAACATCATATTAGTTTTATCTTCAAAACACTTTTTCGTTTCAGGTAGGTTATTATCTGTTGGAGAAAGACACTTACTTCTAGATAATACACCTCTACAGACATCACACTTTCCACATTTAGTAAGATTATCAACTAAACTGTCAATACTGGTTGCCATAAATTTAAATGAATCTATGAATCTTATATCTCTCTTCACATCAACCTTCTTACCTTCCTTGTTTGTAAAGGTTTCAACTACAATCTGTTTTGTAAAAGAAATATACTTTTCCTCATTATTAGGTATACAGTTTATATTACCTTTTGATGTTCCAAGATTCTTGATAAATAGATGTGAATCATATCCTGATAGATTGTGAAAGATGACAGGAAAGAACTTTGGAATTTTATAATTTAAGTTACATTCTTTATGAGCTGCTCCTCTATAATTTCCTGTAAGGTGGCAGTGGTCTAATACCTTATCTTCTCCTAATTCACCCTCGCATATGTGGCAGTGAGTAGCATTGTTATAATTGCTTCTATCTTTCTTACTCATATTTTTTACCTTCTTAGGGAATTTGAACCTATTATAAATTTCTCTAATATCTGACTCTAATTTATCTACAAAAATCTGTGCTATATCTTCGTCTGAGGATTTAGCAGTGTATCGTACAAGTTTGGGTTTAAATATGCTGTCATCAAAGCACTTGATAAGATAGCAGAATCCAGATGGTTTGTGCTTCTGGTATTGTTTAGTAAAACTTCTACTTTCATCTGGGGAACAGGTGTGTATTTTCTCTGGAGTGCTCTCAAAGTCTGCATATACAACAAAGGGGACTCGCATTTTTCTGATATAATTTTTAAAGTAAATATAATGGGGATTACCATCTTTATCTTTAGGCATAACAATCTTGACTTCATCGTTTGCGTTACAGTATTCCATATGTTTTTCTAATGAGGTTTTGGAGTGGAATGAGTTGAGACATATATCACAAAAATTCATCTTAGATTTATGTTTACTGACTTGAGAGTCTAACAATCTATTCTTATTCTTTATCCAGCAGTAGTGATGATTTCCTTCATCGTTTGATATTAGAAGTAAGTAGATAAATTCACATCCTCGTTTCTTACTTAATCTTAGAGAGTATACATCAACTTCATCATATCCAAAGACGTTAATCGCATATGGATTTTGCTTTTCAAACTTATCAATCTGTTTTAGTGAAACGGGGAACTCTATTCCTGTCCAGTCGAACTTCTCAGAGTTTTCTCTCATTTGTTTAGTTAGTCTCTCTGGATGAACATCTTGTTTATATACAGCAGAGGTTACTGCCCACTTGAAACACTCATGATCGTTCTCATTCTTAACGTTGATAATTGATTTCTTGTATGCTAATTTTGCTGGTATTGTAATATATGAACTTCCAGAAAGAGGTTCAAATGGGTTGATGTATATATCAAAGTATTCCACATGATCGAATACCCAACCGGATTTGTTCTTTTTAAATTCCTCTAATAATTCAAGCAGGTAATCTGTCATTGTATCGAATAATTCTGATAAATCGGTTGACTCTGTTATGGTTTCTGGTTTTTCAGTAATAAAGGGAATTGATGTTTCATCAATCTGTCCATTATCAGGATTCTCTTTTATAAACTTACAAGTTAAGATAAATTTCTCCTTGATTGGTTTCTTTTGCTTATTATTGAGATCAATAACTTTTGGTTTGATATTAGCGATGAACATCTTTTCATCATATCCTTTCTTTCCTTCTATCTTGTAGTTTTTTAGATACTTCTTAAACGCTGATTGATATTCTTTTGGAGTGAAATCTTCTTCTTCATCTCTCACACCCTCAGATATATTTACCTGTCTTCTAGGTTGGGGTGGTCTGTTATTAATAGGTTTGATGATATTTTTATTGGTGAGATCCGTAAGCGCTTCATAAAACTTAACTCGGTCCTTCACTTTAAATTTCATATTCTTTGTCCAACTAAAAGTTTTGTTTGTTGTTTTAGGGATAGGTCTTTGCGGCTTGTTTGGAATATTTTTATTGGTGAGATCCGTAAACGATTCATAAAACTTAACTCGGTCCGCTACTTTAAATGTCTTATTCTTTGTTTTAGGGGTGGGTCTTTGTGGTTGGTTGGGAATATTAGTTCTAGGTTCTAGGATTGGTGGTTGAGGAAGTTTAGTTATAGTGGCTGGAATGGGTGGAGGTTGTGGTTGGTTGGGTATATTAGTATGTGGTTCTGGGATAGGTGGAGTTTGTGGTGTTTGGATATTTTCAGGTAAAGTGTTTGGTGTAGTTGTGTCTATATTATTCAACGCTTCTCTAAGTTCTGCTTTACGCTTTTTATACCATCCTTTAATACCCCTCTCTCGAGCAAGGGCTCTCAGTTGTACTACTTTTAGGTTTTCCATTATTCAATTATTAGTAAATATTTGTATTTCTTTAAATCATTTTTAAAATTTGTGTCCTAGATACTTTATTAAAAATTATGTGAAAAAATCCTTGATAAAATCCTTGATAAAATCCTTGATAAATTTGTCTCAAAATTATGTGAAAAAATCCTTGATAAAATCCTTGATAAAATCCTTGATAAAATCCTTGATAAATTTGTCTCAAAATTATGTGAAAAAATCCTTGATAAAATCCTTGATAAATTTGTCTAAGAATCTCAAACTTTTTTTTTTTTTTTTTTTGAAAATTATGTTAAAAAATCCTTGATAAAATCCTTGATAAAATCCTTGATAAATTTGTCTCAAAATTATGTGAAAAAATCCTTGATAAAATCCTTGATAAAATCCTTGATAAAATCCTTGATAAATTTGTCTAAAAATTATGTGAAAAAATCCTTGATAAAATCCTTGATAAATTTGTCTAAAAATCTCAAACTTTTTTTTTTTTTTTTGAAAATTATGTTAAAAAATCCTTAATAAAATCCTTGATAAAATCCTTGATAAATTTGTCTCAAAATTATGTGAAAAAATCCTTGATAAAATCCTTGATAAAATCCTTGATAAAATCCTTGATAAATTTGTCTCAAAATTATGTGAAAAAATCCTTGATAAAATCCTTGATAAATTTGTCTAAAAATCTCAAACTTTCTTTTTTTTTTTTTTTTTTTGAAAATTATGTTAAAAAATCCTTGATAAAATCCTTGATAAAATCCTTGATAAATTTGTCTCAAAATTATGTGAAAAAATCCTTGATAAAATCCTTGATAAAATCCTTGATAAAATCCTTGATAAATTTGTCTCAAAATTATGTGAAAAAATCCTTGATAAAATCCTTGATAAATTTGTCTAAAAATCTCAAACTTTTTTTTTTTTTTTTTTTTGAAAATTATGTTAAAAAATCCTTGATAAGATCCTTGATAAAATCCTTGATAAATTTGTCTCAAAATTATGTGAAAAAATCCTTGATAAAATCCTTGATAAAATCCTTGATAAAATCCTTGATAAATTTGTCTCAAAATTATGTGAAAAAATCCTTAATAAAATCCTTGATAAATTTGTCTAAAAATCTCAAACTTTTTTTTTTTTTTTTTTGAAAATTATGTTAAAAAATCCTTGATAAAATCCTTGATAAAATCCTTGATAAATTTGTCTCAAAATTATGTGAAAAAATCCTTGATAAAATCCTTGATAAAATCCTTGATAAAATCCTTGATAAATTTGTCTCAAAATTATGTGAAAAAATCCTTGATAAGATCCTTGATAAAATCCTTGATAAAATCCTTGATAAATTTGTCTCAAAATTATGTGAAAAAATCCTTGATAAAATCCTTGATAAATTTGTCTAAAAATCTCAAACTTTTTTTTGTCCCAAACTCCGCATATTACCACTACTCGGCGACATAAAGGACCTGAAATGGCGACGAACGACGAGCCGCTCACGGGAAATTACGACAGCGACCTTCGACCTTCCGAAATTGCGACGTGAAAAGGTTTGAAACTCAGACGCGCGACATAAACAACCTCACTAACAGGGCCTCATTAGCGGTCTTACTAAAATCAAAAGGAGTTTAAATGTTTCCAGTTACGACAATGACCAAATTGGAGACTGAATTTCATGAGCCTTTTACTCGGCCAGGCGCTAAACGTGAACAGATGATAACTATTCGCTTTTCCGACATCGACCGCTATCGACCACCCCCAAGATTACAAGCAGTATATTCAGTTAGCTCGAAAGTGATCTGAAGATGAGAAAATCTCTTGCTAATGTAGTAAGCTTTGGTGAGAACTCATAGAGCGAAATTAGCACTTGAATGAGAACTTATATGAGCGAAATGAGTACTCGTTATTGAACGAAACTACTACTGAAAACAGAATAAATTGACGAATCCATGATGTGAAACCGAAGAACTTCTGTGGCCAACCTGGATAAGAAACATCACATGTAGGACTTTTCTACTGATTTAAGTGTTAGTACTAACAGGAATGGAGTTGTAGAAGTATTGGGACGGCCAAGAAGTATGTCAACATTTACTTGTAAATATGGAGGCGGCTGCCGTGACGGAGAACCACGAAGGTTACAATGTAAGAAAGTCATTGAAGGGTTCGAAAACAGTAAGTCATGTAGAAAATGTATTAAGTGTTATATTATATACAATACACCACAAGCCGTTACAATGAAAAGTTTTCTGTGTACTGATTTCCGAATTTACCTTGAAGTGAACTAGATTGTGTTGAAGTAGACATGTTGGAAAAATAGGCTTACCTGTTTTGCTTACTGTTGTGTGACTCATATTTACATTGTAAAAACAAGAAGTTATAAGGATAAAAACAAATATGTATTGCTGTATTAATGATGGCAAGTGTGATTTTTTTTAAGTGCAACGCTGAATATATATACCACTGATAACCTAAAATGAGATGGTAATGTAAATAAACTAATTCAACTTGATAAAGGATTGAGAGTCTTAAGGATTTTAAGATCATCACTAACATACTTTGCAAAAATGCGAGAAAGACTTGTTTGGTATGATTCGTCAGCTGGGCTATCCTACATGGTTTTGTTCATTATCAGCTGCAGAATCAAGGTGGATATTTCTGTTGAATACATTGAATAGACTTGTAGACAACAAAAACTATAATGATGATAAAATTGACAATGTCATGGCAACAAAATTCAGACCTTATTCAGAAGGACCCTGTTACATGTGTTAGAAACTTTGAACTCACAGACAGTGAGCAGCAGGATACCAGAACTACATTTGGTTTCGGTGCCATTTAATCCTGTACCCTTATGTTAAGTTATCAAATTTTTTAACAACTGTATGCTTGCCACCTGCCTTATAACTGATGCCTAGTGTAGTCAAATGATTGGCGTCATGTACTCACTGTATGTTTATTTCAAAAAGCTACTCAGCTCCCTGGTCACTTTTATGTTGTGATTATAGATTATTAAAATTATTTTCAAGTTCATTCAATCACAACTCTGAAAAAACATCTCGTTAATTTTTAAATTATTTCTTTTTTCTCCGTTTTGTAAACTGACATATCCACGAGTTCACCATAGTCCTACTTTGATTAAATCTTTCAATCAAAAAGGCTACAATATTCTCTTATTTAGCCTTAATGGGGAATCCAAATACATGAGCAAAACCTTGTGTTTTTGTACCATGGGGATTACCTGCAAAATTCGGAAGAGGATCATTGTTTTGTTACGAACAGAAGAGTTGGCATTTAGGGAATTGGGTCTCGACTGTTAAGAGAACATATTCCCTATTCCTCTAAGAGATGGTGTCGGAATTCGTGCTGTGTACTGGATGGATAACAAAACCATAAATTATGTTTTGAAAAAGGCTGGGAGGTTGTATTTTGTGTTGTGCCTGTTTCTCCTGTTGGGTTCGTTATTTTCTCCATTTGTGCTCTATATTGTCTACAAGTCGTATCCGCACAGATTGTTTTTTCATAAAAGTGGAAAAGTTTTATATCAGTCTGATCAGTCATACTAATCACTACGTTCGACGCTAAAGGAAATAACCAGAAGAAAATCAATGGGTGGGTTTTACTTATCACTGGATGTTTTTTCGTCATGGCAGATCGACAGGTCGGACACTAAAAGAAAAAAACAGAATGATTGAATGGGACCAAACTTCAGCTTAGCAATTACAACAGCTTCCACCTGAATGAAGCATTCCATAAGACTTTTTTCGACTGAAATATTGCGGAAATTTGGATTTGTGAAAAGATTTTCAGCATTGTCGTTCAAAGAACATCTAAATATTGCTTATCATTATACACGCAAAAGAGTCACATGACAACTGACATGAAGCACGGAAGGAAGTCGAAGCGAGCACTAAATTCTTGGAAGCTGTGACTCTTAAATTACAAAAGGAAGTAGTAGGTTTATTGCGGATGTAAACTGAAGCTTTGAACTTTGCTACATTTGTCTACTGCGTTGCGTTTTAGTATATACTTGAGGAATATAACGCTTCTTGTGTTGAATTAAGTTGGTCAATAATCGATTGAGAGCAAAGTTTGGTACGAAATCAAATTCATAAGTCGAGAGATCGACTTCATCTGTGTCCTTTCCATACTTCTTGGTTCTCCGGCACTGGTGGCTCACTGCCAGGTTTCAACACAGGCATCAGACATTTCCTGCCACAAGTGTGACAAGTGTGACGACCATGCATCACAAATGTCTTGCTTATTGGTGCGCTCTAACGGATAAGTATCTCGGTATTCACGATCAGCTCTGTACAGCCGGGAAACACTCTATGCTTATTCACTGAAGCACATGCAAGGGAAGAACCGTTTATTAATTACTGTTAAGAAGAAGTCTGTACTTGCTCAGTTGCAGTCACTGCTTCTCTGATTGATCAAGTTAAGTAAGGTGTTTTCTTCTCATGTCAGTATCAAACAAACATCAAGCAATGTCATTGGAAGTTGATCAAGCAATGTCATTGGAAGTTGATCATGGAAAAAACATTGACCGCCATAGAGGTCCGCTCCTTCAAGACATGGATAAAATTCCTGTGTTGAGGTACTTTACACAGGAAAGTAACCTTGACTGGTATGAGATAGAGCATGTAAAAGCGGGAACAACACGAAGGGATAAGTGCAGTATATTACTAGATTTGATAACAAGAAGTGGTGTCGATACATATTATATTCTGGTTAAAGCTCTTGTGCAAGTCAAACCGCATTTAGCCTGCCTTCTCCTTCAGTCAGGTAGGTCATGAGTAGTAGCTTTCGTGTAGTTAAAATTCCCACGATGCGGCTAGCTTTTTTGATGAAAACTACTAGATTGTTTTAATTTTCTTAATACCAATTTTTTATGTGTGCGACAAAATCTCTTCTTTGGGTTAGAATGCGCAGAGAAGTAACAAATTCATCCCTTTCCCCCGTTTGGCCTCTTGACAATTGCTCAATTAAGAGACAGAATCGTCTATTTTGCAGCCTATTAGCGAGAGATCAGATCGGGGTTCAATTTTGCCTCTATTGAACTAATCACGTTATGATAATAGTGTTCACTTTTCATTGAGTACATGCAAAAACCTGAACGGGAATCGAGTAGCGTCGGGATTACCTGCCCGTGATACCTTCATTGCGTTCCATAGGGAACTCAGTTTTTGCGAATTTAGTTCAGTGTTAAAACCGACACTCTTAAACCAGATCTTAATTCCCATCTCTATAGTCTAGAGGATTATACGTCCTCTGTTAAGCCGCCCTCGTGGCTTATTTATTTAATGAACCTTCTGGAATGAGTTTATTAGGGGGGAGGGGGAGGGGGAGGGAGCTTACCAGCTGCAGTTGCCTTTATGGAAGATTTACAGTATATGTATTCAGTCTCATATTTGAACGAATGCAACAGTATTTTGCTTGTATTTTTACTGAAAATGTGTTAGTAATCATCAAGTACAGTCAAGTCCTCAAATTTTCTCTTAAGCAGCTACCCTTGTTGCAAAAAAAAGTGGAGACGTTCGCTTAATAGAAAAGTCAAGAAAAGAAGGCAAAACCAGCATGGATCCACTGATTATTAATATCTATTACCTTATTAATTAAAATGAAGCTAATGTACAAAGTTTCTCTAAGAAAAAGGATAATTTTTATTTGTGTTCCATAGCTTTATGTCACTAACCACAATAAAATTATTACTCTGCTAAAAAAAACACCCGTTCACTTAAGAATATTATATAGCAAGTAAACTCAAGCACTGATAATACAAAAAGTTGTATACTCTCTCTTTCGGCAGAGAATGAAGAGTTACGCGACAAGCTAGCAGTAGCGAACAGGGAGGTAAATAAGCTGAGGAACCAACTGAGAGATGAGAGATTGGGACGAAGCGTCCAAGCCAATAACATGAATGAAGCTGGGACAGCAGAGAATGCGACTGAAAAGCATGACAAAGGAGAAGGATGTGGAGATGGGGCTCTTGCAGAATCCGCTGACCTAATTGAACGTGTGTCCCAGTTGCAACATTTTATTGTTGACATCAGTAATGAGCTGAAAGAGACGTTAAATTTTCAAGTCAAATTGAAAGATGACATAGAAATGTTAGAGAGTACAGCGCATAAACTAATGGATGCGACGATAAGATTTCATTCCCAAATTAGTTCTGGTGAGTGAGCTCTGTAACTTATAGCCTTAAAGCTTATTTTTCGTTGACCTTTTCCCCGATTGCATGCATAAAAGTATAATTACTGATTGCATGATTGGTACTATTCAAAACTCAACTAGTGGATGTTAGGAACTGGGGTGAATTCTTGTTCGTATTGCACTTTTCAAGATAATGGTGTGATTTGTATATGGAAAAGGTTTCAACTCAGCGACGTTAAACCGGAAAATCCCTAGTAACTACATTGGCCAATCACAGAGATCTACGAAATCAAATCAACCAATCAAAACTGAAAAAATATCGCTAGCACCAAAAGCCAAGCGCTGTGAACAGAAACACGTGCCATCTTGTAGGCTGCAGCGATAGCCAGTCCGTTTGGTTCTGGTTTTACTTATTGTCAAACCAATAAAACGAAACATGTTCTTCTTGTAAAAAACATGTTCTTCTTGTAATAAAATAAAAGACATCACATTTTATGCATGTAAGATCATGTACTTAAATTATATCAGTTATCAGTCAAGCATGAAGTCAAGTTATTTATTTACTTATTCTGCAAATTTTATGGGTCACTATAAAGTTGTGGTAATTATTGGTAAGCAAAAAGACACCGTGTGGATCTAGCTTTTTCATCACTGTGGATGAAGCCATGCACTGTTGGTGACCAATCGTTGGAAAACTCCTAAATATTACAAATTTGCTGTATTGTTACCTAAACGCTGTTTTTTTTTTTTTTTTTTTTTACAGTTCTGTACATTTAGCTACTCCATATAGAAAATGAAAATATACTGATAGAGTCTGTTTTCAACTTACCTGTGAATATCAAAACCTTGCAGCGTGATCACTTCTATCTTATTAGCCGGGGTGGGGGTTACTCCCTTATTTGAGCTATACAGGGATATGCCGCTGGACAGGGTACGGTTTTTTCGCCTCGCTGTCCTGAACAGGGTATACAATTTTACTCACCTCTCTCCTAAACAACGTCAATACCTGTCCTAAACAGGGTATGGTCAGGAGCCCATATATGGTATTACGAGCCATCGCAAGGTCACCAATCAATATCAGATCCTTTCTGGATCAGAATGCTATTGTCGTCGGTATCCTTAAACATAAATTGTTTTTTCCACTTGTCAGAATTATAACAAGCGCACATTGACGGAATAGATCGAAACCGGTAGGTCTAGTTACTTTGTGATGGATAACGTGATGAAAGAAAGATGTCATTATGTTGCACAGGCAGGAGTGCATCCCCCCATTTCTCACATTGGAAATAGATTGTTAAAACGAGAGTGTGTATTTTGTCTCTAGTCCTACACAGGATAGGGGTTTTAGAGTATTTTGTCTTAAACATGTTCAGGATTTTAAATCCTCGGCGGCACCCCTATACCCAAACATGGGTCAAGTAAACCCCCTCCCCCCCGGGCTTATTGGAAAGCGACTAAACAGCACTGTACTGTGGTACTGTTTGTTTCACTATACAGTGTGATTCTAACGTTTCCATCTGTGGATCAAACCATGGAGGGTGACCATTCTTTGTAAAGCTACTGAACTGTACTGTACTGTGGTACTGTTTCACTATACTGAGTGTGGTTTTTCTTCTGTGGATCAAACCATGTAGTGTGACCATTCTTTGTAAAGCTACTGAACAGTACTGTACTGTGCATGGTACTGTTTGTTTTACTATACAGTGTGGTTCTAACTTTTTCTTCTGTGGATCAAACCATGCAGTGAGAGACCATTCTTTAGAAAGATACCACATAGTACTGTACTGTGCATGGTACTGTTTGTTTTACTATACAGTGTGGTTCTAACTTTTTCTTCTATGGATCAAACCATGCAGTGAGAGACCATTCTTTAGAAAGATACCACATAGTACTGTACTGTGGTACTGTTTGTTTTACTATACAGTGTAGTTCGAGGATCAAACCGTGCAGTGTGATCATTCTTTGTAAAGCTACTGAACAATACTGTACTGTGGTACTGTTTGTTTTACTATACAGTGTGGTTCTAACTTTTTCTTCTGTGGATCAAACCATGCAGTGTGACCATTCTTTGTAAAGCTACTGAACAGTACTGTACTGTGGTACTGTTTGTTTTACTATACAGTGTTGGTTCTAACTTTTTGATCTGTAGATCAAATCATGTAGTGTGACCATTCTTTGGAAAGCCACTGTACTGTGTTGTTTTTAGTTTCAGTGAGAGTGGATTAAACCGTGAAACAGTGAAACAGTGTGACTATGCATATGACTGAAAACTGTCATGGCAACAGAAATTAAACATTAAAGTGGATTTGATTGGCGTTCTAAAAACACGACATAACGCAATGTAATTGAATTGAATATATTGATGGAGGAAAAGGGACTTCTAGGTACCAACGCGTTAAACGGTGGTTGGTTTCCGACAGCAGGCGTTTTGCCCATCGTGGAATGTATAATTGGCTTAAGTTTGTTAGGCTGTTTGTTAGGCTGTTTGTTGGCTGTTTGTAAGAGTTTCACTTTCGTTCGTAATCATAAACAATTTCGCTGTATAATTTGCTCGCTTACCGTCGAATAATTTCATCCCATATTTATTTGCTTCGGCATTACTTTTTGGTATATTTTTTTTAAGCAAGACTTGAATTTTTCCCCGTCTAATTCAAGAAATCATTCTTCCATGATGGCCGTTTTCCGTACTAATGGTATACGAGCTAAGAGCCTGTGAGCAGGGAACCAATGAGAGCGCGCGTTTGCTCATATCAAGGGATAGGTGCAAGAGAACCATTCAAGCAAGTTCCATGCGTGCACCGTGAATAAGAGCTGTTTGGGTGAAATATGAAAATATTTGCAAACTGAAAAAAAGCAAGCATCTTTAACAAGCTTCCATCGCACATGTGTTTATAGGTAATCAAATGGTTTGGAGTGCAATTTGGAATAAATGAGCTTACGTTAAAGACTGAAAACATTGCACAAGCCTGTTGGACGGGTGCAATTTGTTGTCTTGAAAAATTTATTACATTGAAAAATTTGAAGAATTTTATGGCAAAATACAAAATTTAAATTTTGGGGTTGTTTCTATAATGAAAAATGTTTGAGATACAAAATCTTCTTGCCCCTTCCCCAGGGGATTGTGGGATCTCTTCACCATGGTAGAGGATGCAAGCGAATCGAGTTTCATGGCAAAGCTCATAAGTAGTCCTTTTGGCATTGAGCAGACTCGAGGAGCGAGTGGTATAAACTTAAGACAATCGAAGCCTGGCGATGGTATGATTCTAATTTTTAAGCAGAGAAAAGTATAAATTTAACACTGCATACAGGAACAGGATACAAACCGCAGTGCTTTTGGGACAACGAAAAGATCCGCAGTTTGTCTTCTTAGTATTTAACTGGCAGGTAAGTTACTTCCTATTTTTAAACGGTTCACTCCCGAAATATTAAACATCTGTTGATCAAGTCTCAATATAATTCAGTCAAATTGAGAGTCCTTAACTTATAGAGGATATTGGTCGAATCTATCTTCTTTACCAGCAAATGTAACAGCATACAAGTTGCTGTTCTGTAGAATATTTGATCACTAATAAGTTATTCACTCAGTCTCGGACAGAATTTGTATTAAGTGAAGCATTGTCGAGAGGGTAGAAATTTCGATACTGAATGTGAATCAGATATTTTGCGCCGGGCGTTTTGCACAGTGTTCCACTGGGAAAGCTGAAAAGGCCGTGAATAATTTTGTTGCCTTGTAACGTGTGAGTTCAGACGGTGTTAGTCAGGACGACTCTGCCGATGTAAAATTAGCGATCTTGGCTGAGCATCGTACCATTTTAATGACAAAAGATAGGTGATGCGAGAATCCTAAACATAGTGCTTCGTTCGTGGAACATATCGCAAAACGGGAAAAATGAATTTTGCTTAGTAGCCGTGATTCACTGTACATCGCATCTTCATATCGACTGCTGTCTCAAGAGTGCACAACGGTTTGTTAACATAGCACACTACGTAACCACATTCGAGAGTTTTTAAATCCTTTAATCAGAAAGGCTACAATATCCTCTTATTTAGCCTTGGTGGCGAATCCAAATGTATGAGTAAAAACTTGTGTTTTTGTAAAGTGGGGTTACATAGAAAATTCGGAAGAGGAACGTTGTTTTGTTACGAACAGAAGGGCTGGCATTTAGGGAATTGGGTCTCGACTGTTGAGAGAACATATTCCCTATTCCTCTAAGATGGTGTCGGAACTCGTACTGTGTACTAGGTGGATAACAAAAACATTTCTCGCTTAAACGGTGTTTTGAACAACAATGAGGCTGTATTTTGTGTTGTGCCTGTTTCTCCTGTTGGGTTCGTTATTTTCTCCATTTGTGCTCTGTATTGTGTACAAGTCGTATCCGCACAGATTGTTTTTTCATAAAAGTGGCAAAGTTTTATGTCAGTCTGATCAGTCGTAATTATCACCACGTTCGACGCTAACGGGAATAACCGGGAGAAAATGAATGGGTGGGTTTTACCAAGGTGATGAGCTCCTGGTTTTACTTATCACTGGGTGTTTTTTCATCATGGCAGATCGACAGGTTGGACACTAAAAGAAAAAAACAGAGTGATTGAATTGGACCATTAGACCAAACAACGCTTTCTCCCAAACTTCAGCTCAGCAATTACAACAGTTTCCATCTGAATGAAGCGTTCCATAAGACTTCTTTCGACTGAAATATTGCGGAAATTTTGGATTTGTGAAAAGCTTTTCAGTACTGTCGTTCAAAGAACATCTAAATATTGCTTATCATTATACACGCAAAAGAGTCACATGACAACTGACATGAAGTACGGAAGGAAGTCGAAGCCAACACTAAATTCTTGGAAGCTGTGACTCTTAAATTACACAAGGAAGTAGTTTAAGTTTATTGCAGATGTAAAAGCTTTGAAATTCGTTACATTCGTCTCACTGCGTTGCGTTTCAGTATATACTTGAGGAATATAACTCTTCTTATCTTGAATTAAGTTGGTCAATGAGTCTTAAATAAAGTTGCTGTTGAGTCAATGATCGATTGAAAGCAAAGTTTGGTACGAAATCAAATTCATAAGTCGAGAGATCGATTTCATTTCTGCCCCTTCCATACTTCTTGGTTCTCCGGCGCTGGTGACTCACTGTCAGCTTTCAACACAGGCATCAGACATTTCCTGCCACAAGTGTGACAAGTGTGACTACCATGCATCACATATGTTTTGCTTATTGGTGCGCTCTAACGGATAGGTATCTCGGTATTCACGATCAGCTCTGTTCAGCCGGGAAACGCTCTACGCTTATTCACTGAAGCACATGCAAGGGAAGAACCGTTTATTAATTACTGTTAAGAAGAAGTCTGTACATTGCTCAGTTGCAGTCACTGCTTCTCTGATTGATCAAGTTAAGTAAGGTGTTTTCTTCTCAGGTCAGTATCAAGCAAACATCAAGCAATGTCATTGGAAGTTGATCAAGCAATGTCATTGGAAGTTAATCATGGAGAAAACATTGACCGCCATAGGGTTCGGCTCCTTCAAGACATGGATACAATTCCTGTGTTAAGGTACTTTACACAGGAAAGTAACCTTGACTCGTATGAGATAGAGCAAGTAAAAGCGGGAACAACACGAAGTGATAAGTGCAGTGTATTTCTAGATTTGATAACAAGAAGTGGTGTCGATACATATTATGTTCTGGTTAAAGCTCTTGTGCAAGTCAAACCACATTTAGCCTGCCTTCTTCTGCAGTCAGGTGGGTCGGTATGAGTAGTAGCTTTTGTGTAATTTAACTTGCCACGATACGGCTAGCTTTTTTGGTGAAATCTATTAGATTGTCAGTTTTAACTTTCTTTTAATACCAATAATTCATATGTGTGCAACACAATCTCTTCTTTGGGTTATAATTAGAATCTATTGTACTAATCACGTTACGATAATAGTGTTTACTTTTCATTGAGTACGAGTAAAAACCAGAACGGGAATCGAGCAGTGTCGGGAAGACCTGCCCGTGATACCTTCCACTGCTTTCCCTAGGGAACTCAGTTTTTGCGAATTAAGTTCAGTGTTAATTTATTTGTAAAAGCCGACACTCTTAAATCAGATCTTAATTCCTATCTCTATAGTCTAGAGGATTATACGTCCTCTGTAAAGCCACCGTCGTGGCTTATTTATTCCATGAACCTTCTGGAAAGAGTTTATTAGGGACGGACCATTAGAAAAGTGATGCGGGGGGGGGGGAATTTTCAGCTCGCACGAATTTTTTTTTTCGCTCACTGCTTGTGTACGAATTTTTTTTCAGGTGAACCACTCTGCACGAATTTTGTTTTACTACGTGTGAAAGTCACAATTGGACCTTCCTTCTGCATGAATTTTTTTTTATCTTCTTCATTGCATGAATTTTTTTTCTTGGCATTTTCCCTTGCATGAATTTTTTTTGTTTTTTTCCTCACCCCCCGCCCCCATCACTTTTCTAATGGTCCGTCCCTTAGGGGAGGGGGTGGGAGCGTAATAGCTGCAGTTGCCTTTATGGAAGATTTACAGTATATGTATTCAGTCTCATATTTGAACGAAGGCAATAGTTTTTTGCTTGTATTTTTACTGAAAATGTGTTAAAGTAAACCTAAAGTACAGTCAAATCCTCAAGTTTTCTCTTAAGCAACCATGCTTTTTGCAAGAAAAAGTAAGTAGAGACGTTCGCTTAATAGAAAAGTCAAGAAAAGAAGGCAAAACCAGCATGGATCCACTGATTATTAATATCTATAACCTTATTAATTAAAATGAAGCTAATGTACAAAGTTTCTCTAAGAAAAAGGATAATTTTTATTTGTGTTCCATAGCTTTATGTCACTAACCACAATAAAATTATTACTCTGCTAAAAAAAACACCCGTTCACTTAAGAATATTATATAGTAAGTAAACTCAAGCACTGATAATACAAAAAGTTGTATACTCTCTCTTTCGGCAGAGAATGAAGAGTTACGCGACAAGCTAGCAGTAGCGAACAGGGAGGTAAATAAGCTGAGGAACCAACTGAGAAGTGAGAGATTGGGACAAAGCGTCCAAGCCAATAACATGAATGAAGCTGGGACAGCAGAGAATGCGACTGAAAAGCATGACAAAGGAGAAGGATGTGGAGGTGGGGCTCTTGCAGAATCCGCTGACCTAATTGAACGTGTGTCCCAGTTGCAACATTTTATTGTTGACAGCAGTAATGAGCTGAAAGAGACGTTAAATTTTCATGTCAAATTGAAAGATGACATAGAAATGTTAGAGAGTACTGCGCATAAACTAATTAATGCAACTTAATGTAACTTATAGCCTTAAAGCTTATTTTTCTTTGGCCTTTTCCCCGATTGCATGCATAAAAATATAATTACTGACTGCATGGTTGGTACTGTTCAAAACTCAACTAGTGGACGTTAGGAACTGGGGTGAATTCTTGTTTGTATTGCGCTTTTCAAGATAATGGTGTGATTTGTATATGGAAAAGGTTTCAACTCAGCGACGTTAAACCGGAAAATCCCTAGTAACTATATTGGCCAATCACAGAGATCTACGAAATCAAATCAACCAATCAAAACTAAAAAAAATATCGCTAGCACCAAAAGCCAAGCGCTGTGAACAGAAACGCGTGCCAGCTTGTAGGCTGCAGCGATAGCCAGTCCGTTTGGTTCTGGTTTTACTTATTGTCAAACCAATAAAACGAAATTTTTCATTTAAACATCCGAAAGAAAACACATAGTCAAATCACAGTAATTACTTTCTACGTACAGTGGATAACAAAGCAGGGAAACTTGATAGCATACACTGTTCAGCCAATCAAGAGAAAGGAAAACGCGTGTATACTGGTTGTTAGTATATACCAGCTCAGCAACCTTGGCATTTTGAGCAACCTTATATCGATTGACTCTTCCACCTCCTAGGAGGTGAATAATGTAGGGACTTTTGGGTAATCCTTGTGCCAAAATGGCATCCAAGATACCAAAATATGGCTGCCGTCGATTCACTTTTTCAGCTTTTCTGAAGAGGTTTTACAACTGGGAAACCAAGCAAAACACTACCACGATGAAACGTTGACCAGGTCAGGACCAAACAATAGTGCAAATAAACGACACAAAGAAACTGCACGTGCAAAATAAAGTCCAATACGTCTCATGTCGTGCGAATTACGCTTCCACAATTACATTTTTTCACCAGTTGTGTTATTCTCGGCGTATTTGCTTAAACTCCCTACTGAGGTTGCCTCATTGGTATATACTAAAACAATTATTCTCTTCAATCTCGATGAACAGTGGCTTTAGGAATATTCTGCCACTATCCACCTCGATTTCTGAGAATAATTGTTAAGTATTCCATGCAATACTCTCATTGCACTCATGCCGTTTGGCTGATTGATATGGCATAGTTTCCCAAGGTTTACTGACCTTGCCCCAACAGTGATTTCACATAAAAAGAATAAGACTTAAGTGCTGTTTTCTCTTAATTTTCGGCTTTCAACAGTAACGTATGTGACAAATCGCTCTGTGTCAGGTTTTCTATTAAAATTGGCATATTGACTTTCATTGTTCCCGAGGTCTTTTCTTTTGCCCGCTGTTAAGGAGAGTGGGGAAGAGAAGAGACCCTCGAGCTCAGAACAAGGTTGCTTATTGCATTGTATGGTTATCAAGTGCTCACACACAGTTTAGTCAGCAACCGCGTTTGTGCCATAACACTTCACTGGCTCGCGTTTCTGTACGCACGCAAAGACGCCAACTGTCTTCTTCGGATGTTCGCGTGAGGAAGCAAATCGAAGGAAGCTAAGAATAGATAACAGATGACAGTGGTGGAGATGATTGGATCTCATCAGATGTGGATGCAGACATCATAACTTGAAAGATCATATTATTTTATATGATATTTTGCCTTTGCTTTTTGTGGCTGATCCATGCATTTTAACTGTGAGGCAACAAAAGCACCATTCAAATCATCTTCATCCTTGTGCTCCTGTCCAGCTTGTGGTTTTGGCTGCTGCAATGCTACTGCACATGCTCTTAAAACTTTCCCCAGAAGTTTTGATCATCTGTAAATGGCTTTGTTCCATGGTTGCTTGAATGGCACTCTGTTTGCTTTTGCGAGTGGTTGCTTCTTTTCTTCACGGTTTAAAATGCTTAGAGTATGACGTATCTGTCCCACTCTCCTCCATTTCCTGTATCAAAACACCATGTGTTGAAGCACTATCACTTTCTGTGTCTTCGCTGACCGTACTTGCATCCATCAGGCTGTCATGATCATCTTCATTGTCATCCTCATCACTAACTTCTTGTGTTGGCGAATCCTTCATCAAATTACTTTTGGTCGCCCTGGGTAAAATATACTTATCCAAGGAGTGCAGATAGGCAAACGTATCACTTGTTTCGGAAATGGGCCAGTAATCCACCGCAATATTCCGAACTGATTAATTTCCCGTTTATTTCGTCGAATATTTCTTTCACAAACTCACTACATAACAACTGCGTAATCCCTCTCCTCGCGTCCCGCGTGCACTAAAAACAAGAACTCTTTATGATACGCGATACTATGATTGAAAGGTAAGATCATCTTTCTCCATAGTGAGCCACCAAAGCTGTCATATGTCAATACTGACACTATCTTAATTGAATCAGGAATCTAATCACGGAATAATTCCCGTCACACTCCCCCTGTTTACCTCCAAAGGAGATAAACACAAGAATTGTTCAGAGTTCAAAGTTCATACGAAACCGATAAAACGAAACGAAAAACAACAACGATATTCACGATAGAGCAGAACATTGCCCTTTGTCTGTCACAGAGTTTCTAGCGTTCTACAGTTGGGATTCATTCTGCACTACGTCACGAATCCGTAGATTAGCAGCGGCGGTAGCATCCCGGGTAGGCCTAAATTCTGGCGCCTCAATGCGCAGCTCGGTTGGTCCGCCTCCGTTTCCCGGTCGGTCACAGGACAGTTCTAATGGGTATAACTGTTGCACTGCCCGCTCTATATGCGAAACGCCTGTGCGCAGCTTCGCTGCCCGTACAACATCATCGCGCCCCTTGATAAGCTCCACAACGATTCCGATCTTCCACTTCCCACGATTCTTTTCGTCCGAATTTATCAGCACGACCTCGCCAACACTTGGGGCGTGTGGAATCCCGGAATTCTTTTGGCTGTGACGTTCACGGAGACCCCTGACGTACTCCGCCGTCCATCGCTTCCAGACGGCCTCCTTGCATCTCCTGAGGTACCTCGCTCGCTTACGTAAATCCCTGTCTTCCAAGTGATGCGGTTCCAACTCGGGTAGTGCATTTGGCTGACCAAATAACAGGGAGTTGGGGGTCAAGATTGGCAGTTGTACATCGTCCTCTACGTAACTCAGAGGTCGGTTGTTGATGGCGACTTCGACGTCAAGTATGACCTCCTCCAACTCCGTCCAGGTCAGGAATCCGTTTCCAATAGTTTTATGCAGACTCCTCTTCACGAGACCAACCATTCGCTCAAATTGTCCCCCCCACCAGGGTGCTCTGCTCAGGTTAAATTGCCACTTAATTCCCTTGCGGGAGAGGAATTCGTTGAGGCGCTCATCAGTCATCACTCTCCGGAGCCATTTAGCGGCCGCCACAAAGGTACCCCCGTTATCTGAGTAAATCTTCTCTGGCCGGCCACGTCGGGCGATAAATCGTTTCAGGCTTCGAAGGAACTCTTCGGTCTCTAGACTGGATAGCAACTCAAGATAAACACCTCTGGTCAGGCTGCAAGAGTAAAGCGTTATGTAGGCTTTCCCTTCTTGGTTTCTCTGCTTCCTGTATTTCAGCGGTCCGGCGAAGTCCACTCCTATGACCTGAAATGCATTTTTCCCTTCGGTGCGATCTCTTGGTAGCTGTCCTGGTGGCGGGGTGGCGAAGGCTGAGGTGTGGAAACGCGTGCAACCGTTACAAGCCTTAACAACCCTCTTTGCAAGGCGTCGCAACCTTGGGATCCAATATTTGTCACGAATCTTTGCCATTGTGAGGCCCACTCCCCCGTGAAGTGTGGTTAGATGTGCTTCTGCAACCATCTTGTCTGCAAACGGGTGAGAACCGGGCACATATATCGGGTAGTCTCCCTGGATCCGCCCTCGGCACACAAGCAACCCAGCTGCATTCTTCTGAAGGTTAAGTTGTAGACGATGGTCTTCGAACCACTCAGTTCCCTGTGAACTGTCCTGTACTCTCTTAAGCCACAAGAGTTGCTGTTTGTTGATCTCGTCTGTCGTGAGTGGTCCCTGGGATCTGCCGGCCTTGACGCTCCGCAGGTTGTGAATGAAACGTGCAATCCAAGCGCACACTCTCAGGGTTTTCCATAAGCTGAACTTAGCCAGCAGTCATCTCTGATGTCTGTCTGAACCTGCGCCACAGCGAATATTTCTCGTACCACCTTTGCTTCCGCCTGACTCTCTGCTGTGGCTGTTGTTTCAATGTCGGCTGGCCATCGCTCTCGATCTGGTAGCCATTCAGGCCCTCTCCACCATAACTCTTCGTTTTCGATGCTCCTGCTTCGACTTCCGAGGTCTGCTGGGTTGTCTTTAGTGCCCACATGACGCCATTTCACTTCTTCATGCTGCTTGATCTTGTGGACTCGGTTGCTCACGAACTGTTTGTAACTCCCTCCTCCTTTAATCCAATGCAACGCTACACTGCTATCTAACCAGCAGAACATCTCTCCAACCGGAAATCCCTCTAGTGCTTCTTTAACATTCATGATGAGGTTGCTCGCCATGTGTCCCGAGACCAACTCGAGGCGGGGAATGGTCAGGCCTTGCTTCGCCAGTCTGGCTTTGGCTGCTATCAACCCGACACTATTTCCGGATGGCTGCGATATGACGCCGTACACTGCAGCAGAAACGCCTTGTTTGCTCGCGTCGCCGAAACAATGCAGCACAATATCAGTGATCTCCTCACGATGTTGAGGTATGGCTCTGGGTGCGGAGACGCTCACAGGCAGCCGTGCCTCCCATCTCGTCCACTTGGTTGCCAGTTGACCTGGAAGTTGAGCATCCCATGCCGTTTTCAGCTCACACGCGTCTCGGTATAATAGTTTCCCGCCCAGCGTCATGGGTGCTACGAGTCCCAATGGGTCGTACACTCTCGCTATCTTCGCCAGTATCCCTCTCTTCGTTACTTGGGCACGGTCAGTTGGGAACTTAACTTCTATAGTGTCTTGCTTCTTATTCCATGGGAGCCCGAGAATGGAGCCCCCTCCCTTTTGAGGAGCACCCAACTGATTCTTTGCGAACGTAGTGTCTCCGCTAAGCGACTCACAAGGAGACTCCACTTCCGGTACATTTGAATGCCACTTGTGTAGCTTGAATGAAGCTTGACCTAACAAATTGGTGGCACCATCTTTAACTTCAAGGGCCGCTTGCACGGAGGGTCCACCACTGATAAGGTCGTCTACATACAAACTCTTCTCTATTTGTCTCACCAGATCCGGGAGCTCAACACGGCAGGCTTCCAGGTGCTGCTTGATTACTCCCCCCAGAAGAAACGGCGATGGCGCCAAGCCAAATAGCGCTCTCGTAAACCGCAGTACCTCCACTCGCCTGGACTCTAAGTCGGTAATCCAGTGGAATCGCATAGCATCTCTGTCTTCCTTGCGTATACGGACTTGCAAAAACGCTTGCTTTATGTCACCGGTTAAAGCTACAGGGTGGAAACGAGCTCGAACCAACACTGCCCATAGCTTGTTCTGCAACGGAGGTCCCGCGTGAAGGCACTCGTTGAGCGATGGAGCCCTCTCTGAAGCCCGGGCTGAGGCATCATACACAATGCGGAGCTTGGTACTCTCCGCTGCCTCTCTCACTACAGCTTTGTGAGGGATGTAGAATTCCACTCCCACTGGTTGACCTGATACTCGCTCCACTATCCCCTCTTCAAGCTGCTCTCGTATCACCTGGTCATAACGATCCAGGAGGTCAGACCGTTCCAGCTTCCGCAGTAACGAATCTAGCCTTCGAAGACTGCCTCCTTCGTTACTTGGGAGGGTTGGATGGTTGCCTTTCCACGGGAGCCCCGTTTGGTACCACCCCTCTGGGCTGCGCTGCAATTGCTCCTTGAACTCGAGGTACACTTGTTCCTGATCTCCAAGAGGAGGATCTTGAAGCCCCAGTACATCGAGCTGACACAGCTCCTCATAGTCTACCTGGGATGTCTGCGTCAAAAGCATCCTAGAGAGGTCTGGTTCCTTCCCCGGGTGCATGATGGTCCAGCCAAACCTTGTCATCTCAGCCACCGGCTCTCCAGGGCTTCCGACACGTGGTGCTTGCTTTGTCTTGATCTGAGCAAACTCACTGGCTCCAAGGATTAGGTGTACGGGTAACAGTGCTTTCGTATCACTATCATCCATCTTCACTCCCTTCAGATGACTATAGCGCTCGAGAATGTCACTGTAGTTTGGGTTGTCAAGTTCCACCAATGTCGGTTTTTCCACACGTGTGACCTCTATTGTCAGCTGAAAATCTCCGTTGAGATTTGCCACACTCACACTTGTGATCTCCACCTCCCGAGTAGCGACTCCCAGCATCATTTCGATTCTTCGCACTTGTCGTTTTCCAGGTCTCGCACCAACACGGTCGAGCAGCGCTGCTGACGCATAAGAGCTCCCCGCCCCGGTGTCCAATAGTGCACGGCATCACACTCCCTCCACATCAACGATTACGACTGGGTACACGACGGCGCTATAACCAGAGCACGTAACTGTCAACAGCTGGGTTGCCTTGTCACAAATAGATGTGTGGTGCCGCTGACCACAATTTTTGCAGGTTGAGCGACTCTTGCAGTCAGCAGCCCGGTGTTTTCCAGCAACACAGTTGAAACAGAGGCGCTTGGAACTCAATAACCTCTTCCGCTCGTCCAGTGTGGCATACCTGGTGCAATCATTCTCTCTGTGGTCACTGTTGCCACAGTAGGCACACCCACGTACTCGTTCATGTGCGTGGAAGGACTTCGCGCGCGTGTGCGAATTCGGACTTTCGCTATCCTCCACCGGGTTAATTTCTCTCCATTGCTTTAAGGCTTGAACCAGTTGTACAAAATCCCACTCTTGCCAGCCACTTTGACCACGCACTAGATCTGCCTTTATCCCCTTCAACTTCTCCAATACCGATCTTACATTTCCTGTCACGTCACGCAATTTCCCGAGAGTTTCCAAGCTCTGCACGTTATATAACAGCTTCTTGTAAAACTCGTCCACTCTCTTCGGATTAGAACTTGCGATCACTGGCAATCCCATAATATTGTTGATATAGGCGTTGACGATCTCTGACTCTTTTCCATACTCTGATTGTAGGATATTCTTCGCGCGCTGATAACCTTCGCTCGAGAATGGTAGCCCGTCGATTTCCGCCCGCACTTTCGGGTCGACTAGCTCTTTCAGATAAGCAAACTTGGTAACGGACGCTATATCTGCCGAGTCGACTTCTGCGCAGAACTTGTTCCAGAAAGACAACCAACCTTCGTAAGTCCCGTTGAACTTAGTTATGGTCAACTTGGGTAGTTTCGCTGTGTCTCCCTTAGAATCTGGTTTCTTGCCTTTGTTTACATCTGCCATCTTCTTGTCATATTCTAATTTGAGCTCGAGTCGCGCGCGTTCGAACTCCAATTGCTCCTTCCTTTGTTGATGTAATGCAGCTTCTTCGACCTCTTTGCCGGCTTTGCTGGCCTCCCTTCTGATGTCGTTCAGACGTTTCCCACCCCGCACAACGCCTTCATCGACGCTTGCGAGTTTCATTTCAACTTCACTACTCCACGTGGTGACCTCTTGTAGCGTGTCTCCTTTGGAGATTTTCGCTTGTTCCACCTGAATCTTCAGGTCATCCACTTCCTTAGACAGCTTTCTAAGGGCATCTAGATGTCTGTCGATCGTCTCGACGTTTCCTCCCGCTAGGATTCCTTTGGTTTTAGCTTCGGTTAGCTCCAACAGTTTGACTTTGGTTTCGATCTCCTTAATGAGTGCTTCCATTGTTGTTTCGTAACTCCCGAATGTCTGTTGCCGGTTCTTCGATTAATTTAACCTGTGTCCCGTCGGAGGTGCCACTGTTTCGGAAATGGGCCAGTAATCCACCGCAATATTCCGAACTGATTAATTTCCCGTTTATTTCGTCGAATATTTCTTTCACAAACTCACTACATAACAACTGCGTAATCCCTCTCCTCGCGTCCCGCGTGCACTAAAAACAAGAACTCTTTATGATACGCGATACTATGATTGAAAGGTAAGATCATCTTTCTCCATGGTGAGCCACCAAAGCTGTCATATGTCAATACTGACACTATCTTAATTGAATCAGGAATCTAATCACGGAATAATTCCCGTCACTTGTTTCTTTGAGAACATCACGTACTTCTGCGCAAGAAGATCCTGATCTTTTCGCTTTCTTTATTGGATTCTTTTTCCGAGTGTAGTGAGCTCTTAGATTTTCAAATTTCTGCTTGTTACCATAACCTTTAGATGTCGGCAGAACAGGTGAAGCTGGTTGTCAGTCGTTCAGCCTAACTTGTTGAGTGTATCATCGAAATTTGGCTCGTCTTGTAAGCTAATTACTCACCTGTCTCCAAACTAAGTTGCTGAGCCACTTGATTCCAAGCATTCTTTTTTTTTTCGTTTCCGAGTGTCTTTAAAGTCTTTCATCGATTTGTTGTATAATATGGGTAAATATTCCACCGCACTTGCCAGTCTAATTTCAAAGGACGCCATTTTGAAAACACTGTGAAGCGAATGCACTTAAACTAGATTTTCATGATCATTGGCTGGAGAACAATAGGACGCCTTCATTGTTATGGTTATAATTAATAATGGTAATTGAACTGAGTGGAGTGCAATTTGGTCTGAAATCATACACGTGATTTCAAATATCCAACGAGCGCATAGCGCGAGTTCGATTTGAAATCACAAGTATGATTTCAGACAAAAAATTGCACGACACGAAGTTCAATTACCACTTTATTACACTCATTTTGAAATCACAGTTTTTTGTCAATACTACTTATTTATTTATCCACTTCACGAAGCCCAGTTGTTGAAGAAGAGTAACTTTTTAACAATTATGCGATGTAGAGCAAAAAAATGGTGCAATTTGGGAATAAATCACACTGCTATGAACCAATCAAATTGCAAGGATCACCTGTGATTTCAAAATGGATGTAATAATGTCACTTATGTTTTCACGTTCGCACTACAATCGAGAGCGATAAAATCAAAAGCAAGAGCATAATCTTAATCATAAGGAAATTTGTCGATCATTTATGATTATGATTATGTCGATCATAAACGCCCTAATGATTATGTTTTCAGGCATTCCCACTCTGACATAAGCGACACAACGCTTCTTATGATTATGATTATGATCGTTATGTCGCTAGTGTTAACCAAGGCTTAGCATTACTTATATACAGTTCCTCACGCGCTTAAAATACTGCGTGTTAACAATTAGCCAGTAAACATGCGTTATTGACCAATCGCGAAGTCAAGATGGCTACTTATTGCACGAGTTCGTTTTTGCGTTTTTATTGACCGATGCGTAGTCCATTTCCAGTTTCCAACCATCTTGACCGATCAAGCTTGGTCAATGTTTGGATGGCCATTTTGTTTTGTTTTGTTTCTCGGGACAATGCGGGAAATCCCGAGCGAAAAGTTATTGTGGGATCAATATAAGTATCTAGTCAACGGTGCACCTACCCTTCCCCTAACCCAACAAGTTATAATTAGTTAGCGTTAATGTTGAGTTAGGGGATGGGTAGGTGGACAGTTGCCCAGATACTTACATTGATCCCATAATAACTTTTCACTTAGCATGCCTTTTAATACGTCTTTAATACGTCTCATGTCGTGCGAATTACGCTTCCAAAATTACATTTTTTCACCAGTTCTGTTATCCTCGGCGTGTTTGCTTAAACTCCCTACTGAGGTTGGCTCATTGGTATATACTAAAACAATTATTCTCTTCAATCTCGATGAATAGTGGCTTTAGGAATATTCTGCCACTATCCACCTCGATTTCTGAGAATAATTGTTAAGTATTCCATGCAATACTCTCATTGCAATCATGCCTTTTGGCTAATTGATATGGCATAGTTTTCCAAGGTTTACTCAACTTGCCCCAACAGTGATTTCACAAAAAAAGAATAAGACTAAAGTACTGTTTTCTCTTAATTTTCGGCTTTCAAAGTAACGTATGCGACAAATCGCTCTCTGTCAGGTTTCCCATTAAAATTGGCATATTGACTTTCATTGTTCCCGAGGTCTGTTTTTTTTTGCACGCTGTTAAGGAGAGTGGGGAAGAGAAGAGACCCTCGAGCTCAGAACAAGGTTGCTTATTGCATTGTATGGTTATCAAGTGCTCACACACAGTTTAGTCAGCAACCGCGTTTGTGCCATAACACTTCACTGGCTCGCGTTTCTGTACGCACGCAAGGACGCCCACTGTCTTCTAAAATCTAGACTGCGGATGTTCGCGTGAGCAAGCAAATCGAGCGAAGCTGAAAAAAGCTTCGCCCCAGTTACCCTGGACTTAGGCGAGACTGCGCAGGCTCTGGAAGAAATCGAGTAAATGTTACCGTAAGGCAAAGTTCTCAGAAATATTCGATATTCAGCAGAGAACTTTGTTATCAAATACTTAATAACCGATTTTTTATTTCAGAAGTGGACAGCTCGAAACAGGCGGGACATCAGCAACCTGTAAAAGGCCAAGAAAAGAAAAAAAGAAAAGATAAAACAAGGAAAAGGAATTGAAAGAACATCAAGTATAAGAATTAAGAACCAAGAACTAACCAACTAATTCGGCGATAGCCAAGAGAGAGATCATTTTTTTCTAAGTAGTATAGTGCGACCTCTATTGAGTCGGCCGAGCCAACCTCGGGACTTTGAAAAGTGACCGCTTAAAAGAGGTAAAATATAAATTGGGCAGACTCTATATAGCAAAATGCTTTTTGAAAAGTGTTAAATGAAATCCATGAAAGACTTAGACTTTTTTTCACGCCAACAGTCTGTGTAAAAATCTATTTGTAGTTAAAAGCCTTTGATGGACGATTTACTTAAAGTAATCGCTCAATATTAATGCTGTTTGACATTAATTGTGGGGTTCGAAGTTGTAAAGAGAAGATCAAGTCATTTTTCTTTGAATATACAAGGCAAGGTCCTGGTAACCATGAAACTGGGCAGTGTCAGAGTTGATTGGTGAAACACGTGGCAGGGATTTTTATAGGGTTGCAATAAAGTAGTTTTTCGTGCCACAGGAAGTACAGTAGGTGATTTCAGAACACGGAGTTAGGAGGGGTTCTTCACTTATTGTACCCTATTTTCCAAAAATATATTATTCTTCTAAGGGTTAAATTTTGTAAGCTTTAAAAGAATTAGAAGTAGATACCGAGTATATTCTTAAAGAATCAATTTGCTGTTCGTACAATTCATAAGGAATCCAATGAGGTTTGCGTGGTTACAGGTTTTGCTTAGAGCGGGTTTGCTGTGAATTGCATTGGTTTTGACCCGACAATCAGATTCTATTGTAGCTTCTCATAAGGGCTTTTTGAAATGGCATAGCTGATCAAATTGAATGCCAGATATCAGTCAATTCTGTTAGAGATCGTAAACCTAACTGAACTGCTGCCACTGTTTTTTTAAAACTGTATTTGCAAACAGCTTATATTAACATACTTAAAGTATGGCACAGATCAGTTCTTAGACGTGACCTCTTGTTCACTGTATATGGCAAACAAACCAAAACATGTTCTTCTTGTAATAAAATAAAAGACATCACATTTTATGCATGTAAAATCATGTACTTTTCTTATATCAGTTATCAGTCAAGTTATGGAGTCAACTTATTTCATTTACTTATTCTGCAAATTTTATGGGTCGCTATAAGGTTGTGGTAATTCAGGGGCGGATCCAGGAATTTTTGACTGGGGGGGTCCAAACTTTGGTTCAAAAAGGACTGTTGATTTTTTTTTGTGGCAAATTACTTCTCCCCCACACCCCCTACCGCCAATCGTGGTTGCACGTTTTAATTCCTTGGCCTCTTACCTTGTACTTGAGTTCTACTCGTACAGGATACACCCTTGAAACATCCTCCTCTTGTGCTTGGTTACAAAGATTGTAGAGATTTCGTCAACATTAATGTCAAGGTCATGATGTAAGTGCATGAGTGCAAGTCCTGACAACCGCTCATCAGACATCCTGTTTCTGAGATATGACTTGATTCGTCGCAAGCCAGAGAATGAACGCTCAGCTTCGGCAGAACTAACAGGAAGGGTACAACCAATTATAAGCAAAACTCGTATGTTAGGATACATATCCTCGTCAGCATATTTTACACACTCGATAAGATTTCCCGGTAGCTGTATTATATAATAGTGGGCGTGTACTGTTTCCAGAAGTATTGCCATTCCTCTAACTCAGAAAGAAGAGAGGACGGTGTTGGCACGTCCTGTTGCCAAAATTGCAGCTTTTCTGCTAAATTATGAAGACTGTCATGCTTCACTATGGCAGATGGAACCAAGGCAAAAATTTCGGCTCCAGCCCTATTGTCTTCGCTGAATCTTGAACTCATTTCTTCTAATAAATGATCTATAAGAGGTATGGCAACGTTGACGCGATAATGTGATTCCGGGTTTACGCTAGGAGCATTGTTCCTATGTTCCTGCCTCCCAGTGATTCTTGGCACTGAGACTGTAGCCTCAATCTTGTCAGCCAGTCGAGAAGCGTCTTCAAACCATTCATGACATTCCTCTTGTATGTTTGACCTCACCCTGGCAACTGCTTTAATGGTGTCGTCAATCATGTAATACGCTTGAAAGGCATCTTGGTCTTTCTTCTGAAGCTTGGCTGCAATTGGTTTGAGTGTTCCTAGGCTATTCTTTGTGATCAAACAAGTGAAGATGAATCCGAATGTCTTCAAATTGCCAGAAGACCTTGTGCCTTGGTTTTAGTCTCCCTGTCCCACGTGAGCGATAACGAGGAATATACAAAGAGGATGCGACTCTTGATCAACTGTCGTTTCCAAGCTAATGCAAACGTACTCGTAAAGTTCGTAGAAAGTCTCGTAACATTCATGCCTTTCCACCCATCGGGTCTTGCATAAGCCTTTTTACTTCTTCCTGGAAGTAGAACCACACTTTTCTAAAACTTGTTCTAGAAATCGCTGTCTTTTAGGTGAAAAATGAAAGAAAAGGAAAGTTTCATTTAAGGTTCCAATCATGTTTCTGACTGAAGTTAACCTGCATGCGGCTGCAACACTGAGATTCAAAACGTGACTGTTGCAATGAGTGTACAGTGCCATCGGTGCTATTCTCCTTATTCTTCCTTACACACCACATGCTTCTGAGGATGGCACTGGCACCATCGTATGCCTGTCCTCTTGCAAACGCCTCATCGATGTTGTTCTCGGCCAAACTTTACAAAATAGCGTTTGCTATGCTCTCATCAGTTGTTTTGTCAAGGTTGACAAAGTCGAAAAATACTTCTTTGATTTGAGGGGAAACGTCGTTGTTTAGATACGATACGACACTCACAAAGGTGACATACGGAAAATACGCCACTCGGGTCTCGGATGAAGTGGCGTATGGAATCTACGAGTGGTTTAGTTCCCAGTAAAACACTCTTCTCCATATAATAAAGTAGCATATGTGGTACATAGCCATGAAGTACGATATAATGCCTCACCGCACACGATCTAATAACAATTTTGTCCAGTATTCCCCTCCACACCTTGTAACGTGTGAGTTCAGACGGTGTTAGTCAGGACGACTCTGCCGATGTAAAATTAGCGATCTTGGCTGAGCATTGTACCATTTTAATGATAAAAGATGAGTGATGCGAAAATCCTAAACATAGCACTTTGTTCGTGGAACATAATGCAAAACAGGACAACTAACTTTTTACGTAATAGCCGTGATTCACTGTACATGGCGCGCATAGACATATCGACTGCTTTCTTAAGAGTACACAACGGTTTGTTATCACAGCACACAACATTTATGGGTTTTTAAATTTTTCAATCAAAAAGGCTACAACATCCTCTTATTTAGCCTTGGTGGGGAATCCAAACACATGAGCAAAAACTTGTGTTTTTGTACCATGGGGGTTACCTACAAAATTCGGAAGAGGAACATTGTTTTGCTACGAACAGAAGAGTTGGCATTTAGGGAATTGGGTCTCGACTGTTAAGAGAACATATTCCCTATTCCTCTAAAAGATGGTGTCGGAATTCGTGCTGTGTACTACGTGGATAACAAAACCATAAATGATGTTTTGAAAACTGACTGGGAGGCTGTATTTTGTGTTGTGCCTGTTTCTCCTGTTGGGTTCGTTATTTTCTCCATTTGTGCTCTGTATTGTCTACAAGTCGTATCCGCACAGATTGTTTTTTCATAAAAGTGGCAAAGTTTTATATCAGTCTGATCAGTCGCACTTATCACTACGTTCGACGCTTAAGGAAATAACCGCGGAGAAAATGATGGGTGGGTTTTACCAACGTGATGAGCTCCTCGTTTAACTTATCCCTGGGTGTTTTTTCGTCATGGGAGATCGACAGGTTGGACACTAAAAGAAAAAAACAGAATGATTGAATGGGACCATTAGACCAAACAACGCTTTCTCCCAAACTTCAGCTCAGCAATTACAACAGTTTCCATCTGAATGAAGCGTTCCATAAGACTTCTTTCGACTGAAATATTGCGCAAATTTGGATTTGTGGAAAGCTTTTCAGTACTGTCGTTCAAAGAACATCTAAATATTGCTTATCATTATACACGCAAAAGAGTCACATGACAACTGACATGAAGCACGGAAGGAAGTCGAAGCCAGCACTAAATTCTTGGAAGCTGTGACTCTTAAATTACAAAAGGAAGTAGTAGGTTTATTGCGGATGTAAAAGCCGAGCTTTAAACTTTGCTACATTTGCCTCACTGCGTTGCGTTTCAGTATATACTTACGGAATACAACGCTTCTTGTGTTGAATTAAGTTGGTCAATAATCGATTAAGAGCAAAGTTTGGTACGAAATAAAATTCATAAGTCGAGAGATCGACTTCATCTGTGTCCTTTCCATACTTCTTGGTTCTCCCATCGTGGAATGCTTAATTGGCTTAAGTTTGTTTCAGTAAAAAATTCTTGGGACTCGGCTGGCATTTGATTGCCAGGGCAATGAGTGATTAAATCACTTGCGGTGGATAACGTTTTGAGCGGCAACTTTTCATCGGCTCTGGTGACCATCGACTGTAACAGACTGCAAAGGAGAGACAAACAATTATCCATCGATCGAGCAGTTCTGCCGGATTTCAGAGGCCGCCGATGTCTTCTTGAATCACAACAAAAGGTAATTCAGTTGAACTTTACATACTGTGCTGCAGCCACGATAAAGAAGGAATGATTTCTTTTAGGTTAGTTGTCGTGTTTTTTGTCTCCAAAATGATAACTAGTTGTGGTTTGTGATGACATGGCGTGATTTGTTTTTCGCTGTCACTTTCAGTCTAGACATAATCAATACTGGTGAACAGTTGTAACACCCAATTCACGCCATCTTCAATATTTAGGCATCTCATAACCAGCCTTAAACAACTTTGTTTACATTTAGCAAACCTACACAATAACCTTTGATAGCCAGAAGGAGACAATAGGGACGTTACCACGTTTTCGCGGTGACGGCGACGTGTAAGCCCAGGTGGACTGGGCCAGAGGTTGCCGTCGGCGAGCAGCGGTGAGCAGCGTCGGCGCAGTGGTGAGAGCGCTCGCCTTCCACCAATGTGGCCCGGGTTCGATTCCCGGCGCCGGCGTCATATGTGGGCTGAGTTTGTTGGTTCTCTACTCTGCTCCGAGAGGTTTTTCTCCGGGGACTCCGGTTTTCCCCTCTCCACAAAAACCAACATTTGATTTGATTTGATTTGATTCAATTTAATTAAATATGATTTGATTTGATTTGATCAGTTGTGCTTTACAGTGTCCCCAATTAGTACGTCAGAGCTAGATAAAATTGACACTCAAATAAAGTTCATTATTATTATTATGATAGAATCCTTTCGACTGTTGTCTGTGCCCTTTGTCAGAGCGGTACTAAAGTTACATTTTCATGGAAATTAAGGGAAAAAACCGAATCCACTCAATTCAATGGCCTATTGATAGTAGAAAACTTTGAAAAATTACCCATGTATTCGGAGAGAACCCATTTACGGTGATTAAGTAATAGAAATTTCTGTAAGTACGTAATGTAGGTCGATTTACCAGCGAACTCTCTGTACCAAAGGCCCTTAACTTGGATTACAATACCTAAGCAAATTTTGCTCCACTTCATTGCGGTTCTGGCATTTTGGTCGTTGGACGAAACCATGCAAAATAACCACTCTTAGAAAAGCTCTTGGTCATCGTTTTTTGTTATTTGGACAAAGGATTTGACAGTGTTTTCGCGCTTAAAGTGCTTTTTGCAAAATTGTGAAACAGTAATCTACCGCCTTGTACTCATTTTTTTAGTTTCTGGCAAAATTCCTAAACCAAATGATTGAAATGCAACCATAACTTTCTCATATCCGTTGCTAGGGAAACCGGAAACGCCTTGTCGTCAAAAATCTTAACGCTTGATTTTATCTGAAATTTTAAATATCATCTAAACAAAACACTTTTGAGGTGTTTTTAGCTGTATTTGCCTTCTCCATTTGATAATGAACCCGCAGATGTCTGCCTGAACATATTTTACACGGTGATGGCCTAATACTTTCCCCATGCCTCTCCCTCGCTTTTTCAAGAACTGTTGCAGTTTGGGGCCTAGTTTACATTCAAGGAAATGAAACTGTTTAACTATACATTGAGTTAAGTCTTAATTGTTTATCATTTACAAGGGAGAACCGGTTAGTGCACGGTTTCAGCAAATGGTAAACGAAATTCAAAATTGGGAAATTGAACTGTCACAGATTTTCGTTTACCATTTGCAAAACCAGCTCCTGTTTGCACAGAGAATCTAGAACTGACAGCAAAAGGTATTATAGATGACTTTAAAGGAAATAGAACACGAAATTCCGTTTGAAACATGCATTCCTATCGGAAAAACAGGACTACCTTTTCAGACGTTCCTTTGCTCCCAAAGAAGTCCCACTGGAAGGCCTAGGAAACTTGCGTTTTTTTTCGCATTCCATTTACTTTCCAACCGCAATTTTTGAAAACTTTTTGCAAATTATGAACCAGCTTAGAGTAAATACGCTTGTGTTGCAAGGTTCATCATGCAAGACCAGCATCGAGAAATTCTTCGACGCCATTGGTCCGAGCTTAGGAAGGACCTGGAGCCAATCAAGCTGCTGCCTCGGTTGATTTGTGTCTTGGATCCCACTGATATACAAGATATAAAAGCAGAAGTCACCCGGGAAGAGAAAACCGATAAACTGCTAGATTTGTTGCCTCGGAGAGGGCCTAAAGCGTTTGACGTGTTCGTGAGGGCCCTACAACATGTTCAACCATTCTTGGCTCATTCGCTATTACAAGATTCAGGTTAGGTAGCCTTAAAAGTTTGCAAAGCTTTTTCTCTGTGCGTTCTTTTGCGATGATCCTGATTTGGATTGGTGATCGGAGATCACCCGGATGAAGAAGCATTAAAGGAACTGACAAGACCGTTCTGGATAAGATTTCATGGGTTCCTTTGATGCGCCATGATCAGTGTGATCTAGGACCGGATTACAAATCCAAACCCGGGTCATGCCAAAGGAACCGTCGCACCCAAGAGAACTCAAAGCACAGGGACGAACACCACCAGTCAAGCCCTTGGGATATTAAAACCTCAGAAAAGTTAAATCCTTGGACGTGGAAGTCTGGTTTCCGAGAAGTCCGCATGCTTCATTGTCATGTTCATGGATGCTCATGGCGTACCAAGAAAATTTGTCTTGTTAAGGATTGGGTTGTGGTCTTGTTTGTAAAATTTGTCTTGTTTGTATTATCTGAATAATTAAAATGATTAAAAATACTCATACATATTCCAGATCCTGGAGCGGCCAGAAAATACAGATGGCGAGAAGGACTGGACAACAGTGGAGTCATGCGGACCTCTCAGAAAGCGAACTTCCGTTTCTATAAATAACTTATCTGAAGTTTTCATATCTCATCCGAAACGTCGAGTGTCCTCTGTCCTCTGTGGTCTTTTGGTCGCACCCTAATTCACTCCCGTTAAATCTCGGATCACCCCACGTGGCCTACAGTTATCATTTAGCGACGACTTCTACATTCCTAGGGAATAAACCCTTAGGACACTTATGATGAACACTTTCAGATGTTCACTGTCCAAAGGATTCTCGCCAAGATCTGGTTAAAGCTCTTGTGCAAGTCAAACCACATTTAGCCTGCCTTCTCCTTCAGTCAGGTAGGTTATGAGTAGTAGCTTTCGTGTAGTTAAAATTCCCACGATGCGGCTAGCTTTTTTGGTGAAAACTACTAGATTGTTTTAATTTTCTTAATACCAATTTTTTATGTGTGCGACAAAATATCTTCTTTGGGTTAGAATGCGCAGAGAAGTAACAAATTCATCCCTTTCTCTCGTTTGGCCTCTTGACAATTGCTCAATTAAGAGACAGAATCGTCAATTTTGCAGCCTATTAGCGAGAGATCAGATGGGTTCAATTTTGCCTCTATTGTACTAATCACGTTATGATAATAGTGTTCACTTTTCATTGAGTACGTGCAAAACCTGAACGGGAATCGAGTAGTGTCGGGAAGACCTGCCCGTGATACCTTCATTGCGTCCCATCGGGAACTCAGTTTTTGCGAATTTAGTTCAGTGTTAAAACCAACACTCTTAAACCAGATCTTAATTCCCATCTCTATAGTCTAGAGGATTATACGTCCTCTGTTAAGCCGCCCTCGTGGCTTATTTATTTAATGAACCTTCTGGAATGAGTTTATTAGGGGGGAGGGGGAGGGGGAGGGGGAGGGAGCTTACCAGCTGGAGTTGGCTTTATAGAGGATTTACAGTACATGTGTCCATAGTCCCATATTCTAACGAATGCAACAGTATTTTGCTTGTATTTTTACTGAAAATGTGTTAGTAATCATCAAGTACAGTCAAATCCTCAAGTTTTCTCTTCAGCAACCACCCTTGTTGCAAAAAAAGTGGACACGTTCGCTTAATAGAAAAGTCAAGAAAAGAAGGCAAAACCAGCATGGATCCACTGATTATTAATATCTATTACCTTATTAACTAAAATGAAACTAATGTACAAAGTTTCTCTAAGAAAAAGGATAGTTTTTATATTTGTTCCATAGCTTTGTGTCACTAACCACAATAAAATTATTACTCTGCTAAAAAACACCCGTTCACTTAAGAATATTATATAGCAAGTAAACGCAAGCACTGATAATACAAAAACTTGTATACTCTCTCTTTCGGCAGAGAATGAAGAGTTACGCGACAAGCTAGCAGTAGCAAACAGGGAGGTAAATAAGCTGAGGAACCAACTGAGAGATGAGAGATTGGCACAAAGAGTCCAAGCCAATGACATGAATGAAGCTGGGACTGAAAAGCATGACAAATGAGAAGGATATGAAGATGGGGCTCTTGCAGAATCCGCTGACCTAATTGAACGTGTGTCCCAGTTGCAACATTTTATTGTTGAAAGCAGTAATGAGCTGAAGGAGACGTTAAAGTTTCATGTCAAATTGAAAGATGACATAGAAATGTTAGAGAGTACTGCGCATAAACTAATGGATGCGACGATACGATTTCATTGCCAAATTAGTTCTGGTGAGTGAGCTCTGTAACTTATAGCCTTAAAGTTTATTTTTCTTTGGCCTTTTCCCCGATTGCATGCATAAAAATATAATTACTGACTGCATGGTTGGTACTGTTCAAAACTCAACTAGTGGATGTTAGGAACTGGGGTGAATTCTTGTTCGTATTGCGCTTTTCAAGATAATGGTGTGATTTGTATATGGAAAAGCTTTCAACTCAGCGACGTTAAACCGGAAAATCCCTAGTAACTACATTGGCCAATCACAGAGATCTACGAAATTAAATCAACCAATCAAAACTAAAAAATATATCGCTAGCACCAAAAGCCAAGCGCTGTGAACAGAAACGCGTGCCAGCTTGTAGGCTGCAGCGATAGCCACTCCGTTTGGTTCTGGTTTTACTTATTGTCAATCCAATAAAACGAAATTTTTCATTTAAACATCCGAAAGAAAACACATGGTCAAATCACAGTAATTACTTTCTACTTACAGTGGATAACAAAGCAGGGAAACTTGATAGCATACACTGTTCAGCCAATCAAGAGAAAGGAAAACGCGTGTATACTGGTTGTTTAGTATATACAAGCTCAGCAACCTTGGCATTTTGAGCAACCTTATATCGATTGACTCTTCCACCTCCTGGGAGGTGAATAATGTAGGGGCTTCTGGGTAATCCTTGTGCCAAAATGGCATCCAAGATACCAAAATATGGCTGCCGTCGATTCACGCTTTTCAGCTTTTCTGAAGAGGTTTTACTACTGGGAAACCAAGCAATACACTACCACGATGAAACGTTGACCAGGTCAGGACCAAACAATAGTGCAAATAAACGACACAAGGAAACTGTACGTGCAAAATAAAGTCCAATAGGTCTCATGTCGTGCGAATTACGCTTCCACAATTACATTTTTTCACCAGTTCTGTTATCCTCGGCGTGTTTGCTTAAACTCCCTACTGAGGTTGCCTCACTGGTATATACTAAAACAATTATTCTCTTCAATCTCGATGAATAGTGGCTTTAGGAATATTTTGCCACTATCCAGCTCGATTTCTGAGAATAATTGTTAAGTATTCCATGCAATGCTCTCATTGCAATCATGCATTTTGGCTAATTGATATGGCATAGTTTTCCAAGGTTTACTCAACTTGCCCCAACAGTGATTTCACAAAAAAAGAATAAGACTAAAGTGCTGTTTTCTCTTAATTTTCGGCTTTCAAAGTAACGTATGCGACAAATCGCTCTGTGTCAGGTTTCCCATTAAAATTGGCATATTGACTTTCATTGTTCCCGAGGTCTGTTTTTTTTTGCACGCTGTTAAGGAGAGTGGGGAAGAGAAGAGACCCTCGAGCTCAGAACAAGGTTGCTTATTGCATTGTATGGTTATCAAGGGCTCACACACAGTTTAGTCAGCAAACGCGTTTGTGCCATAACACTTCACTGGCTCGCGTTTCTGTACGCACGCAAGGACGCCCACTGTCTTCTAAAATCTAGACTGCGGATGTTCGCGTGAGCAAGCAAATCGAGCCAAGCTGAAAAAAGCTTCGCCCCAGTTACCCTGGACTTAGGCGAGACTGCGCAGGCTCTGGAAGAAATCGAGTAAATGTTACCGTAAGGCAAAGTTCTCAGAAATATTCGATATTCAGCAGAGGACTTTGTTATCAAATACTTAATAACCGATTTTTAACTCGTGGATACGCGAAGCGTATTTTTAACTCGTGGATACGCGAAGCGTATTTGCGAGTTTTTGTGGGGACTCCGATATGCAAATTGTCACTCACTCACTCACTCACTCACTCACTCCAGTGTGGACATCTTCGTAATTAGTCGGATAGAACTCGGTGCACCGATATGAAGACGACAATTGTCGTGACCGAAGTCACGGAAGTCTGTTGATGAAAGTTCACGCTGAAAGTGTATCGTACCGTTGCCAGAGTTTGTAATGGTTTTGTAGCTTAAGAGGACGATTAGCGAGGCCCTGTTAGGGGTAAATTTCGAAAAGTGACATGGCCTTGAAACGGCGACATAAAGGACCTGAAATGGCGACGAACGACGAGCCGCTCACGGGAAATTACGACAGCGACCTTCGACCTTCCGAAATTGCGACGTGAAAAGGTTTGAAACTCTGACGCGCGACATAAAGAACCTCACTAACAGGGCCTCATTAGCGGTCTTACTAAAATCAAAAGGAGTTTAAATGTTTCCAGTTAGGACAATAACCAACTTGGAGACTGAATTTCATGAGCCTTTTACTCGGCCAGGCGCTAAACGTGAACAGATGATAACTATTCGCTTTTCCGACATCGACCGCCATCGACCGCCCCCAAGATTACAAGCAGTATATGAATTTCACTTGGCTCGAAAGTGATCTGAAAATGAGAAAATCTCTTGCTAATGTAGTAAGCTTTGATGAGAATTTATAGAGCGAAATTAGCACTTGAATGAGAACTTATATGAGCGAAATGAGTACCGTTATTGAACGAAACTACTACTGAAAACAGAATAAATTGATGATGTGAAACCGAAGAACTTCTGTGGCCAACCTGGATAAGAAACATCGCATGGAGGACTTTTCTACTGATTTAAGTGTTAGTACTAACAGGAATGGAGTTGGAGAAGTATTGGGACGGTCAAGAAGTATGTCAACGCTTACCATTAAATATGGAGGCGCATGCCGTGACGGAGAACCATGAATTAAAGGGTTCGAAAAGAGTAAGTCATGTAGAAAATGTATTAAGCGTTATATTAGCGGGGCTTCCGCGCGCGAAGCGCGCTTGGAGCAGAGCCGCATACTCATGGAATATGGTCAACCTCTTTTCTTTTGGTTGTCACGTGACTGACCGAGCGTACGTACGTACGTACGTCCGTACGTCCGTACGCGTCTACAGATTGTACGGGTAGGGTAGGGGAGACTATCAAAAGGAAGGGAGGGGTATCTCAGGCTTGTCTTGGCAAATCCACATCTTTTATACTGGACATTCACAATATGGTCAATTGACAGCTGTCAAAACGGGATAGCCACTGAGCAGCATCACATGACCATATTGTGGGCTCATGTGTCAACTCATCGAGGTGACGTGATTTATTTGGAAGCTGTTCTGGTAGCCCGCATATTTTTGGCGGGAAATTGCGTTGACGACTGAAAAAGAAATTTTCAGTTCATTGTCTTTTTGAGACACAATATTACTACTCTACACTGTTAAAGTTTTACTAAAGGATAAACGAAACAATTTCTATTGCTATGTCAACAAACAATAGCAGAGAAAATATAATTTGCAGAACACAGGGTTCAGGTGAAGAGCAACGGGAAAGAGAGCAAGAATTAACTGAGGAAGAATGAGCGAAGTACTACTATATAAGCGTGTTTATAATACCATTTTTAGGTTATTTTCAAATTTGACTGAAAATCCTTGAGCTTTTTTAGGTTAAGGGGGTTTTGCAAAGTTTTAATCTTATTTTTCAAATTTGACTGAAAATCCTTGAGCTTTTTTAGGTTAAGGGGGTTTTGCAAAGTTTTAATCTTATTTTTCAAATTTGACTGAAAATCCTTAAGTTTTTTAGCTTAAGGGAGGTTTCGCAAAGTCTTGGCCAAGTTAGGGGCCGACAGGCGGAGCGAGCAGAGCGAGCGGAGGGCGAGACTGGACAGGGGCAAAGTCTATGCAAAAGTTCATAAGTACGTTTTGGGTTTGAGGAAGGTTTTCAAGTTCTGAAATTTATAAGTTCATTTTTTCATACTACAAAAAATTGATTTAAAGGATGGGGAATCTAAATAAGATTAGTTATGGAAAAGTTAAGAAATTCTGAAGAAAAGCCAGGAAAAAATGGCAAAACAATAAGAAGTTTAATAATTGAAAGGTTAGAAAAAATTATCAAGAAAAAGGGTAAATTTTTGCCAAAAAATGTAGTTATAAAAAAGTTGCGGAAAAATCCAAAAATTGATAGGTTTTTCGAAAAATATCCAGCTCAATTACAAAAAATATTTCACGATCAACCAAAAATATCAAGAAGAAGGAAACTAGCACCAACTTTTATAAAACCACAAAAATTAATTCCGGAAATACCAAGAATGAGGAAACTAGCACCAACTTTTATAAAACCTCAAAAACCAATTCTTGATGAGCCGGTACCTGAAATTAATGTTCCAATTCTCAAACCAATAAATAAAAGGCTTGAGGATTTAATTAATCAAAATATTATAAAACTTACTAATAGTAAAAAATCTCAACCAAAAAAGAAAGGTAAAAATTTTTCTGATAGTGTGAGAGATGAATTGAAGGAAAAAACTAAAAAGAAAAGAACAATAGTTCTTAAAATTTTATCATTAAATCCGTATGAAGAGGATCCTTTACTTCCAGATAATCGGAATGATATTATTAGAATTTGGAGGGATCTAAATAATGATTTGTCAGAAACAATTTTCAATCAGTTGGAACCCCAAATAGATATGGGAGCAAGAATTGTTTTCAGTTTTACTGCTTTAATTCAAAGAGGAAACGGAGAAATAGCTTATCATTTTCATACTTTTAGAAGCGGAGGAACTTTTAATTCCCTTTCAGAAATAAAAAAATATATAGAGAGGTGTGAGGGCGAGAGATTGAGTTTAGAAGGAGAGGCTTGGATGAGAGCGTATTTACCCCCAGAAAAGAAGATTAATAAACCAGGTGTGAATGAGGCTGGAGTTGAGTTCACAGAAGTACAAATAAAAGTTATTAATACTAGACAGCCCTTAGTTGGGTGCGGAAGATTACCAGATGAATTACGAAAGAAAAGATGTATTTATTCTGTAGATGATAAAGATGATAATCTCTGCGTCTGGAGGTGTTTGGCTATTCTAATGAATATTCATGATGGTAAACAAAAATCACAAAAAATTAAGAAAAATCCTGAAAAAAGAATAGAGAAAAGAGCATTATATTTAGCTAGAACTTTTTATGGTAAGAAAAAACTAAAAAAAGAAGATGTTAGATCAACAAAATTGGTTGATTTTGAGAAAATTTCAAAAACTTTTTCTATAAATATCAGGGCTTATGAGCAGAAAGATATAACAAATTTTAAAGTTTGGAAATTGGTGTTTGGGAAAAATAATTTCAAAGAGAATTTACCAACTTTAAATTTAGGTCTTTATAATAATCATGCTTTTTTCATTAAGGATCTAGATGTTCTTGCACAAAATTGGGTATGCCAAGGATGTAAACAAAAATTTACCAGACACGAAGATTTAAAAAGGCATTTTACCGATGAAACATGCACAGGAGGAAAGACAAAAATAGTATGTACGGGAGAAAAGATAAAACATATCGTGAATGAATCTGATAAAGTTTTTTACGCGGGTAAAATAAATTTTAGTTATAAAGCATGCAGGTGGATAGAGCACCAATCTAAAATTATAGGTAAACATATTCATCATGGGCTTTGCGGACATGGAGGAGAAAGGTGTTATAGGGATGAGGAGGGAAATGAGATTTTGTTTGACGGATATGAACCCGAGACAAAAACTGTTTTTGAGTTTTATGGTTGTAAATGGCATGGGTGTCCTTGTTCAGCAACCGACAAGATTAAATATAATAAAACTATTGAAAGAGAGAATATGATAAAAATCTTAGGTTATAATTTAGTATCAGTTTGGGAGTGTGAAAATCCTGAATTACCTAATATCTGGTTCAAAAAGAAATTTAATCCATATCCCTATTTTATTGATTATGATTTTGAGGGATTATTGCAAAAAGAAGATAAACAGATTACAGATGATTTAGTTTTTACCCATACTCATATTCCAGTTAGTGTCGCAATAATCGATAATTTAACAAAAAAACCCGTTTTTCTTTACAACCAAAATCCTGATCTCCTGATAAAAGAATTCGTTGAAAAATTGGAGGAAATAAGAAAAATTATAGTAGAAAAGGTTAGAGAAGAATACCCTCTACCTGATCAAGATTCCTTGCAAAAAAATGTCTTGCAAAAATATGAAGAATGGTGTAATCAAGTACCTGTTTTTGGGTTTAATAGTGGAAAATACGATATAAATTTGGTTAAAAGACATTTTATAAAACACATGACCGATAAAACAAGGGATATTTTTATTGCAAAGAAACAGAATAGGTATATGTTTTTAACAACACCGAATTTCAAATTCTTGGATATAATGTCTTACCTTGCGCCTGGAGTTTCTTTTGATTCTTGGTGTAAAGCAAACAATTGTGAAGCCCAAAAACTTGTTCTACCTTATGAAAAATTGGACGGATATGATAAGCTTTCCTTAGTTGGGCCCGTGAAACATGAAGATTTTTACTCTTCATTGAAAAAGAAAAATATTTCCAAAGAAGAATATGAAGAATATTTGTTAGAATTCGAAAAGAGGGGATGTGTTACAATGTTAGACTGGTTGAAAGAGTATAATTTGAATGATGTTATTCCCTTTCTGGAAGCCCTTGAAAAAACAAGGAGTTTATATTATCCAGATGAAATTGATATATCAAAAGATGCTGTTTCCATTCCGGGGGTATCAATGAGGGCTGTTCTAAATAAATACCAAAAAATGAAGAAGAAAGGTGATCCTGAATTGTACGCTCCAGGACAATATTGCATTCATAGATGTAATAAAATTTGTAATGACGAGTTTTGCAAAAAATGCTACAAAATAAGAAAAGATTGTAAAATATGCGACAAAAATAAGAGTTATAAATTATTGAAAACGGGTATGGTTGGAGGCCCTAGTATTATATTTATGAGATATGCGGAGGCAGAAAAAACAATGATTCGCTCTCATAAATATAAAAATCCGGAAAATTGTGTGCGAATTGTTGGTTATGACGCAAATGGGTTATATCTATCCTGTTCTGGACAAGAAATGCCATGTGGGAAAGAAGAATGCATTGCTATTGAAAATCCATCGGATCCTAAATTTATTAAGAAGATTTGTAAAGATATTCTTGACGGAAATCTTTTCGGATTTTGTCAAGTTGATATCCATGTCCCCGTTCACCTAAAAGAAAAGTTTGAAGAATTTTCACCTCTATTTATTGTAGATGAAGTTCCTGAATATTTAGTACCAGAGCACATGAAAGAATATCAATTAGCGACAGGTAGAAAACATTTAAAAGACAATAAAAAATTGCTTGGTGTTTCCAAGGCAAAAAAGATATTTTTATATACACCTATGATAAAATGGTATCTTAATCATGGTTTGGAGATTACCGCCATCCATAATATTTTAAAGTATGAATCGGGAAGGCCCTTTGGATTTTTCCCAAAAGAGGTGGCAGACGCAAGAAGAAATGGAGATATTGAGGTTTTATTGGAAAAACTAAGTAAAGCCTTTGATGAAAACAAGATTGATGATGTGGTAAAAATTACCAATGAATTAAACCAATTTCCCGATATTTTTAAAGTTATTGAAGAAAATAAAGATATCAAAGTACTGATTGAAAAACTAAAACCAAAGTACAAAGGTTGTAAAGAATTAGCAGATACAAATAAACTTAGGGGAAATTCTTTCTACGGAAAAATGATAGAAGATAAAGAAAAACATAATATCACAAGGTATACTCAGGATGAGGAAGAGGTTGAAAAAGCCCTAAGATCTGCTTTCTTTGAGGATCTTAATGAAATAAATGACACATATGAAATAATAAAACGAAAAAGATTAATAAAAATAGACAGACCCTATCAATGCGGAATAGCGGTTTATCAGCTAGCAAAATTAAGAATGCTGGAATTCTATTACGATTTTCTGGATAAATATCTAGATAGAAAGGATTTTGAGTTGATTCAAATGGATACAGATTCAATGTACATGGCAATTTCATCAGAAAATTTGGATGATATTATAAAACCGGAAATGAGAGAAGAATACTTTAGTGGTGGAAAAGAAAAATTTTTATCGACTTCTAAATATCATGATAAGACTCCGGGTTTGTTCAAAAAAGAGTTTGACGGGATTAGAATGATTGCAATTTCTTCAAAATGTTATTACGCGGAGGATGAGAAAGGAAAGGCAAAGTATAGTTGTAAAGGCACAATTCATAGACAAAACGAAATGAACTGGGATAGATACATGTTAGCTTTGAAAGGGTCAATTGATATGTCACAAAATACAGGTTTTAGAATCAATGATAACCAAATTGTGACATATACACAAATTAAAAAAGGATTGAATGCTTATTATGATAAAAGATGGGTTTATGAGGATGGAATTCACACAAAACCATTATATTAGAACAGAATTAGGGGGTAACTCTGTATCATCCGGAATAACTTGTAATTCTTCACGAACAAACCCTCTTCTTGGCCCGTCCTCTAAAAAGTATAAAACAGGCTGATTGGGAGAAATTCTACTTCCAGAAATATAATAAACTTTTATGCTCCAAATGGGGTCTGTGGCTCTTCTTCTTTCTCCACCCTCAAGTTCGCCCGGAGATAATAAATATCTAACCGTAACTTCAGTTGGTAGTCTAACCTCATCAAGACCCACCACACGTTTGTAATTTTTGGGTTCAATATCAATCTCTTTCATTTTTATAGCCTCATCTGGCTCTTTACCTGTTATTCTGTTTTTCGTATTATTCAAAGTTTTTAGAATATCTGGTAATCTTTTCACCCATACCCTTGATCGATCATTACTAATCATTTCTTGCGCATATTGATGACTAAATAATCTTTCTCCTAATATTCTGTTTGCGTTTTCCACAAATGCTTGTGCTCTATGATTACCAGCTTCACTTCTTTGCATTTTCACATTATGGTAATTCATGAGTTTACTAACTTCTCCCATAAATTCTTTACCAGGATCAACCATTAATGTTTTTGGGAATTTCAATCTTCTAGAATATATTTTCTTAAAAGATTCTGATATCTCTCGACTTTCTTTTGAGGTTAATGCTTCAGCATCTTTATATCTCGAGGCGATATCAATCACAACTAACGCATATTTATATGTTTTTCTTCCAATTCTATCATGCGGTAAAAATAATAAATCTGCTTGGTGAATCTGATTGGGTTGATCCACAGTCCAGTGAGGCCTAGGTATATACTTAGGAGCAGGAAGATAGATTTGCCATATTGCTTGTTTTTGCAACCATTGTTTTGCATCATTTTCACTTACTTTTGCCTTCTCTGCCAATTTAGTAATTGCGGAATATCCTTTCCAATACCCTTCGGTCGAATAATATATTTTTGTGAGAATATTTTCGTTGCTCATTTAAAAATAAACAATTATCTTATAAATCAAATGGTGTCGGAGGAAGAAAAAATAAAATTTACCGAATACCAAATCAACATTATGAAAAAAATTATTAGAAAAAAAATTTTATATATGCAAGATGGCGACCAAATTTTTAATGTTTTAATTTTAATTCCTGAGGCGAGAGAAGGTTTATTAAAAAATATCGATAGGTTAGAAAATAGAGCAACACAGGTTTAAAGGTTAATTAAAGTATCTTATAAATTACAATGACGTCTGAAAAAATTAATCCAAACAGAATTCCCAAGGAACCCTTTGGTTTAAAAGCAGAATCAACATTGAATCGAATTACTCTAAATCCATCCACAGCCAGCCCAGGAGAAACATTATACATAAATATTCCAAAACTCGCCGAGAATTTGGTGATTGTGCCAGGAAGTGTATCTCTTCTATTTAATTTAGATGTCGAGGGTCATGCTAATAACACAGTTGTGAATAATTTAGGCTGCAATCTTGTAACCAGGCTGAAAGTTCTTTTTGGAGGAGAAACATTGCAAGATACTCAAAGATATGATTTATTTCAAACCTATCATGATTTATTCTTAACCGAAGAAGAGCGTGAAGATAGATTAAAACAAGGTATTTCTTCGTTAAATATTAGAAAACTTAGAACAAAATCCGGAGATGCAAAAACACAAGATGTAAAAGAAGTTGCCTTAGCTAATGTTCACGGCTCAAAGTACAGAATACCATTAAAACACCCTATTCTAAATGATCATGGAGTTTTTTATCCAAAAGCATTGGAAAATCATCTTATATTTGAGCTTACTCTTGCCCCGATCGCAAATATTCTTATTTATTCTGATATAACTAAAGCACCCTCATATTCAATCAAAAACTTAGAGTTAGAATATTCTTCAATTTCTAGTGAATCCTTAGCCCGTGAGGCTCAAGCAACTTATCAAGTTGGTAAAGGATTCTTTTACGAAAATATTACCCTTCACAAAACTTTTACATTTTCAATTGGCGGAGATGGTGTTATTAATCAGCATATTAATTTACCTAGAAGATCAATGACAGGAATATTGTTTTTGTTTTTAATTCCTCAAGCTGCAGGAGCAAGGGATTCTGAAAATTTTTATAATCCAGGAATATCTTCCGTAGAAATTGATGTTGATGGCGTACCAAATAGAATATATTCTAGAGGAATGATTCCTTCCGATCTTTGGGAATCCGTGAAAAAAAGATTTCATCGGGATGATGGTTTACAAATTTCATTGAAAGAAAAAGAATTTTACGCGGATAAGTTTGCTCTTTGGGTTGATACTAGAACTCATCCGGATAATAGTATTCATGGAGGGGGACTTGCTCTAAATAATACGCATGACGGTGTAAAAGTAGAAATTAAAAGAAAACAAGGAGGATCTGGAACCGTAACTTGCCATATGTTCGTCGTAGCGGATGCAATGATGGAGATTATGAATTCGGGTTTGAGAGCAATTAAGTACTGACCAAAGGGAAGAATCTGAGAATTTAAAAACATAATGTTATGATACAAAAAAATTATGGAAGATTTACGAGATAAAATACCATTCCATTGTATTATAACAGGACCCACAAATTGCGGAAAAACAAAGTACTTAATTGAACAGCTCCGAGGTCCATTCCAGAAAGTTTTTAAATATATTGTGTTAATTTGTCCGACTTATTCTAAAAATAAAACTTATCATAATTTTGCCCTAGGGGATAAACATTTTTATGTATTATCACCAGATGCTAGTAACATTGATGAGATTAATGAGTTATTATCTGATTGTCAAACTTTTTTCTCTGGAACAAATACTTTAATAATTTTAGATGATTGCGCTGTATCCACAGATCTGAAGAAAAGATCCAATAAATTTATAGATTTAGCATTCTCTGGAAGGCATCATGGTTTATCAATGTGGGTTTTAACTCAGCAATTAACTTCAATAGCAAAACCATTCCGGGAAAATATAGCTTGCGTTGTTACTTTTCATAATCCTTCGCAGAAAGGGATGAAAATGTTTTTTGAAGATTACGGTGGTGATTTGGATTATGAATTGGGTAAAAAGTTTGTTAAACTACTGAAAACAGAAAAATATTCTAGGTTATGTTTATCCTTGAGATATCCATTTAATTGTTATTTAGAGATACCAGAAGTGATTTAACAAAAGATGTCAAGCTTGGAAGATTATATTGAAGAAAAAACCGATGATAAACAAAATGAGGATTTTGAAGTTAAACAAGAATCACTAGCCATTCTAGCAGTGCTTGGGACAACAAAAGAATATTTAGGGGCAGATATGAGTCTGGGCGATGTAAAAAAATTAACGGAACGAGATGTAGAAAAATATTTTAATCGTTATCAATCGGTAATGGGTAAGAAAATTAGTGGGGGAGTGGTGGATTCATCCCTTCAATTAATTTCTAAAATTATTTCTTGCATGGTTCCTTTGGATGATATAGAATCTCTTTGCAATGATCTGAAAAATGACGATTTGGTTAATCGCGAACTATCAAACATTGTTGGGTTCTTGGCTTTGAAATCAGGAAGACTGGCGGCAATTGCTAGCGGATTATTTCAAGTAGCTAAACACATCAAATTCAATAAAAATCAACAAGAAACAGCAAAATCTAACACAACTGATCAGGAAACTAAGCAATCTACTGAAGGCGTTGATACAGTATATTAAATAGATCTAAAAACTTATTTTCTGCATCCAAATAACAATGTCCGAACAAAATGAACAAATTGAGCAAATTACTGCTGATCCAGAACCTGAAAATAAAGATACTAAAAAGAAAGAGAAAGATCCTAAAAAAGTCGCAGCTGGTAAGAAATTAGCTGAATATAATAAAAAAGCAAAAGAAGCATTAGCTAGGGAGATGAAAAGAGAGCAAAAAATAAAAAAGGAAGATCCTAAGGAAAATACATTTAGTGAAGCAAAATCGTGGATTCCAGAGTTATCTTTTACTACTGTTTTATCTGTTGTTGGATTGGGGTTTACAGCATTTGATCTTTTTATGAGATATCGGGAAAAAGCTAGAGATGAATATTCCAATAGGATAGCTGATTTATCTCAAGTTCCACAATTACCATTTTCTGTTGCTCCAAAATCTTTGGGAATGGAATAAAAGTCATTTAAAAGTTTCACAAGGATACAGTAAAAAATTATGTCAACCGAAAACAAACTTGTGAAAACTGTAACTGATTCAGCGGTACTTATCGGATTGGGAGCTGGGGTTGGGTATGTGGCTAAAAAGGTAATGAAAGAATCATTTTTGAGCGACCCATCCTCAAGTATTACAAATTATGCAAAATGGGTTGCTGTATTATCCGGAAGCATGTATCTTAAAACCTATTTAGAGGATCAAAAGATTTTACCAAAATAATGGCATTAGCATCAATAGCAATGATGGGGTTAGGGGCTGTATTAAATGCAACAGCATTTACCGGTGGAAATATTCTTGCAAAATATTTATCTGGACGCAATTTGGATACTGAAAAAATAAGACACGATAAAGCAATGGAAAAATATCAAAGAGATTACGCAGAATATCAGGAAAAAAGACAAAAAATGCTTGATTGGAAAATGAAGAAAAAAGATGAAAAATATCAGGCATCAAAAAATATTTCGACTACAAATCAGGCTTTTGAATTGTACGGTAAAATGACTGAACCAAAATTTTCAGATTATTACAAACCAAGCGATGGTCAAAAGACTGGGGAAATGGTATATGTCGGAGCTGGAATGATGGGTTTGGGTTACGTGGTAAGTAAAATATTATAAATTATTATATAACTTGTAATTCATTGATCAAAATAAGTTATATAACATAAATGATTTATTTTTTAGTTATTTTCGAAGCCACTTTTTTCGTCATTTCTTCATCACTAATAATAGGATCATTTTCTATTCCATATTTTTCAGTTACTTTTGTTCTAATTTCTTTTTTATATTCTTCAAAGTCTCTACCTGAGTCAAGTTCTCTTTTCATTTCACTTAATATTTTACAAGCATCTTGAGGGCGCACATTTAGTCCAAATTTTTTAGCGTATTTTACTAAATCAATATTACTAATTGTATTAGTGTAAGTTTTTTGTTCTTCTTTGCTCATTTTATTTCTTTATTTTATTTTTTATTTTAAATCAATTTTTCTTCGGTTCTAAGGGGTCTAAAGATTTATTACTGATGAGTAAAAAATCATGTCAGAAGAAATACCAATGGAAGATTTTTCAAGAGATAATGATGATGATAATTATGATTGGGATGATACAACTTTCCAACCCACAAACACATCTACATCCCTTGAACAAGATTATCCTGGTTATGATGATTATAACCAATCAAGAGACAGGGCTCAATGGGAAAAACCGCCAGAAAGAATGAACCTGGGAGAAAGAGATGAGGATTATGATAGAATGAGAGAAGCTAGGCAAGAACTCAAACGATATTACCCAGATTACGAGCCAAATGAAAGCCCATTTAATGTACGTTTTGGAGAAAATAGTAGCATAGAAGGGCAATTAAGTACCGCAAGTAATAATGTGTGGCATACATTAGTTGATGAAAATGGGGTTCTTAATATAGAAAATTTGCCAAAAACATTTAGAAAAGCTCTAGGTGCTGATTATGAAAGCATGTTGGAAAAATATAATAATACCCAGTTAGAATTGAGGAAATCTATTGAAGCAAATAATGAATTAGATAATGCCTTGCAAGGATTGAAAGCAACAGCAGAAGTATATCCTCAGGAGATTGAAAGATACGTGGAAAGAGAAAAAGAACTTAGGGAATTCATTGAGAGACAACAGGTACAAAAAGCAGAGACTAAAAGCCTTTTCGATCAAACCGTTAAACAGAATGTAGAATTAAAAATACAAGCGGAAAAACTTTTGGAAGAGGTAAAATTATACAAAGAAGAAATAGATAAATATAAGAAGGGTAAATCAAATGAATCAAAATTAAAACAAAGTAATGAACGATTAAAATCTGAGGTAGATAAATTAAAAGAACGACTTAGTAATAAAACAATTTCAAGTGAAGAACAATTATCAGATATTGAGGGTAGAAAAGATGAAATAATTAAAAATTTACCGCTACGGGAGAAACTAAAGTATATCTTCAAAAAGTATGGTTTTACAGTTTTTGCTGTTCTAAGTGCGGTAGGCGTCATCATTGGGGTAATAGTTTCTAATCTTTCAAAGGGTTTATCTGCTTTGGGTAGAGGCGTAGGAAATGGATTAAAAACTCTTGGGAAAAAACTAGGTGAAATATTACCAGGAATGGTCGGAGCAATAGTTAGCTTTCTTTTCAAAACCGCAGGCCAGGTTATTGGATTTTTAGGTGAGAATGCTTGGCTTTTGATAATGGCTGTAGTTCTATATTTTGTGGAAAGTATAAAAAAGAAGAGAAAGTAACAAATTTAAAGACATCATAACGTCCAGTAAAATACAATATGGGTGAATACAATGGAATTTATCCTCAATTACCAAATAATAATTTCCAAACACAAAGCGGTGATAATTTGATTAATTTCAGGCTACAAAAATCGAGTGAGGTATTGCAAAATCTCGAGAAGGAAATTAAACATTACGAAGAAGTAAGAAAAAAATATAATAGAGCAAGAGGAATATGCACAAAAATTAGTGTTTCTGGCGGATTTATTTCAGTTCTTCTATCAGCGAGCGGATTAGGAACTTCTCTCACGGGGTTTGGTGCTGTAGTTGGGGTGCCTTTGGGCGTAGTTGGGGGTGTTTTTGGAGGTTTGTCAATTGGATTTGGTTTTGCCTCTAAAAGTCTTTCTGGTAAAGTTAGTAAACACGAACAAACAGTCGCAATTGCAAAATCAAAATTAAACACAATTAGCGATTTAGTCTCAAAAGCTTTGAAAGATAATGTTATATCCGGTCAAGAATTTTCCATAATTTTAGCAGAATTGGAAAAGTTTCAAAAACTGAAACAAGAAATACGACAAAAATTCAGAAAAGATTCAGAAAAAAACTTCGACATGAGTATAATAAGGAAGAAAGTTCGAGAAGATCTATTAAAAGAACTTACCGGAGGGAAAGGACATTAAAACTTGTATATGAGAAAACTGAAGTTGGTTGTAATTGTTTTGCGGGGGTTAATTGAATTTACATCTTATTCTTTAAAGATCTAAAGATCAGATAAAATGGGAAACAAAGAATAAGATGTTATTGGATGATTTCAAAACTAGGTATCCAAAAGCCAACTTGGAAAAATTTACATTTGTTAATGATTCATTCGGGGGATACATTGAATGGAAAGTTAATGGAACAACAATTATGTCAAATGACGATCCTTCTGGAAAAACCTGGACTGCAAATCTTTCTAATAATTTGAAACCATTATTATGGGAAGATTTGGGGTTTGAAAATAAAGTTAGGATAAGTTCATTTCCCCAAAGTTTAAAATTTACAAAACAAACATATCCAATACCTGGAGTTAAATTTAATGAGTTTGCTAATAATGTTACAATGATGTTAACTAATTTGAGTATATATGTTTCAGAAAAAGATTATTTCACTGCGGCAATGAAAAATGTTTTTAAAAATCAGACTGTAGAACTTAATAGCGGAAAAGAAGCTAGAGCTTGGTTGAGTAAACCAAATATTAAACACTGGCCACAGCAGTTAAACATGGCGGTTTGGTGCGCAACATCTGGATGCGGTGTTAGTTTAAGTGATATTTTTAGTTACCCAAGAGTTATTAAAAGTTTTTTCATATTTCACGTGTATTTTACAATAAGAAGAATATTACAGGAATTAAAAGTAGTATTACCAGACGAACAAACTTTTTCCGTAAAAAATAATCAATATGACAAAAATGCTTATAATAGATTGTGCGCAGAATTTGGGTTAAGTAATAATCAAGATTTTAAAGGATGGAAAAAACCCTTAGCTGATTTTAGATTTAAGGGGGGAGCAAACCATGGGGTTGGAGATGTATTCATAGATTATGGAAAAGGATACATACCCCCTGGGAAAACTAGTTCACAAGCAATAGGAGGAGGAAAACAAAATGTCAGAATTGTCAGAAACTACGATCCTGATGCAAATATTTGGCCAAGCAATTCTGCTAAATTTTCAGATTATGGTGGAAAGGCAATAGAAGGAAATTTAATATCTATGCTTCGAAATGACCACTTTGTAGATTTTCAATATGCATGGTTTATTCCAGAATCTGGTTATGGATTAACCAAAGCAGGATTGGGTAGAATAAATAGATCAGTTGAAGCTTTTGTTTATTGTATATTAGGGGCACAAGTTAATACTAGAAATTCTATTGTGGGTAATGGCGGCGGAGCAATCGAAACGCAAAATGAATTCAAAGCATTATTTAAAAGTAGCGTGATAGAAAATGATATTTCTAAATCCATTCAAAATTACCAAAAATCAGTACAGGAAACCAAATTAAGGCTTGATTTGGCTGTTGCCCCAGGTGTTTGGTTGATGCCAAGTAATTTAATTATAAATACAGAAAGTGTGGTTGGGTACAATAATAATCTGAAAATAGCAACAGAAGATATGAAATTTGGGGAAAATAATTCAATAAATGTGGAAACAAAAAATGTTGGAATACCTAATAGTTTAGGAACATCAAAAGTTTCATTAAATACCAATCCGCAACCAATGAAACCTAAAATAAACAATAGCGATAAATCAAACAATGCGGAAGAAGTTAATAATATAGAAAAATCTTCTCATCAAAATAATCTTATTGTTTTAATTTTTGCTGGGGGATTATCATCCTGGTTTTTATTTCGTTAATGTTTTGATTATATAAATCTAAAGATGAACATGATGTAATCAAAACAAAAAAATGCTGAGTATTACAATGTATGATTCTGAAACAAGGATTTATTTAGATCCGCCGCTGAAAAATCTTCGTGAGATTCAGCTCCTGGATTGTAATATACAAACCAAAAGATTAATTAATTTCAAGGACGAACAGACAATATTATATGGCAAGAATCAGAGCTTCATAATTAAACCGGGTACATATACTCTTCGCGGCATTCAATCAATCTTTCTTAATGATCCTGGTTTGGAAAAAATAACAATAATTGAAACCGATACTATTGACTATCTTTATTCAAATAAGAACTCCAAAGTTATAATTACAAGAGAATTGTCAATTGGTTTAGGAGTTCCTATAGTTTTAAATCCTGGTAAATTATACCCCATAAATATTCAGATTAGGGAGCCGTTGAGACTTTTTTGCAGTATAGTGGATAATAGGATGGCATATATGAATAAAAGTAAAAATGGTGAACTTTTAAAACTAACTCCGTCGCAACTGCTTGCAAACATACCCTCTAAGGATTACCCATCAATTCCGATTCAAAAATATGAGAGTCCCATAAACCACTTTGATTTATCTATATTAGACAATGATTGGAAAAAACTTGATTTAAGGGGATTGCCAATAACTTTTAGTTTAAAATTTAGATAAATTTTTTTTGTTATGTAACCATTTATTGGGTTATATAACATAATTATTTCTAATTAATCTTCGTCACCCCATACCTCTTCTTTCAAAAACTTTAACTCTTCAAAATCAATACACCAATCTAAATATCTAGATGGATGCCATGTTACAACCATTAATTCATCATATAAAGATTCATAAATATTCTCTTTATAAAATATCTTATATGGGTCAACTTCTATTTTTAAAATAAAAGAATCATGAATAATTTTCTTTTTCATCTCACTCCCATGCCAATATGTAAAAGTGCCATCCATTGCTTTTATTAATTCTGAAACAAGCTCTTCATCAGTAAAGTTTTTACAAAAACTAAAAACAAAAAAAATATCCTTTAATCCGTAACAAATAGTACACCCAAAATCTTCATTTTCTTCAAAACCTCGATTTTTTATCATTATTGTTCTTTTTTCACTCATAAAAAACCTATATTTTGGGATGTCTTCCATTAAATATTCCTTTAATACAGTAATAAAAGTATATATATCTAATCTTTCTTCATTAATATATTCAATAGTAATATTTTCTTCTTCTTCATCTTTTCTATCCATTTTATTTTATTATATTTTTTTTCTTTAAATCAATTTTCTACAATCTTTACAAGAAGCTTTTTGTTTACCGTGTTCGCATATTTGTTTTCCACCACATTCTTTGCATTGTTGTTTTTGATTATTATGTTCGCATATTTGAGATCCTCTGCATTCTTTGCACCTATATTTATATTTATTATGCTCACAATTATACCCATTACATTCGCTACAAAATTTTTTTATTTTCCCATGAACACAAATAATTCTAATAATGCGAAAAACTTTTTCGATTAAATCAGTAATTTCCTCATCTTTAAATTTTGTAATTTCAGCAATTAGTTCTTGCTTACTCATTTTTGCTCTTCCTTTAATTTCAAGATCTTTCGCTATTATTTTTAGTTCATAAGTATATAAATTTCTTAACTTTTCCATAACTAATCTTATGTAGATTCCCCATCCTTTAAATCAATTTTTTGTAGTATGAAAAAATGAACTTATAAATTTCAGAACTTGAAAACCTTCCTCAAACCCAAAACGTACTTATGAACTTTTGCATAGACTTTGCCCCTGTCCAGTCTCGCCCTCCGCTCGCTCTGCTCGCTCCGCCTGTCGGCCCCTAACTTGGCCAAGACTTTGCAAAACCCCCTTAACCTAAAAAAGCTCAAGGATTTTCAGTCAAATTTGAAAAATAAGATTAAAACTTTGCAAAACCCCCTTAACCTAAAAAAGCTCAAGGATTTTCAGTCAAATTTGAAAATAACCTAAAAATGGTATTATAAACACGCTTATATAGTAGTGAAGTAGATCGCCAAAGAAGGCGCGCTCGGGAAAGAGAAAGGAGACGAAATTATAGCGAAGAACGCCGACAAGCAGAAAGAGTCCGGGCTCGAGAAAATAGATAAAATGTTAACGAAGAACGCCGAGAAGCGGAAAGATTCCGTGCTGTGGAAAACAGACAAAATTGTAGCGAAGAATGCCGAGAAGCGGAAAGACTTCGTGCTGTGGAAAACAGACAAAATTTTAGCGAAGAAAGCCGAGAAGCGGAAAGACTCCGTGCTGTGGAAAACAGACAAAATTGTAGCGAAGAAAGCCGAGAAGCGGAAAGACTTCGTGCTGTGGAAAACAGACAAAATTGCAGCGAAGAAAGCCGAGAAGTGGAAAGACTCCGTGCTATGGACCACAAATCTGCATAAGTTTTGTCTGCATAATATTTGCTCACTGATGTGTGACTCAGCACTCGCACTTTCCACTTTCCCTTAAACTTGACACTTGACTTGGAAAACCGACTTCTAAACAAACCTTCTTCAGAAAAATGATCTTCTGGATGCACTATTTTTGAATGAGAAGCAAACTGATGAAAGATTTCAAATTTTTATGCCTTTAATCATATAAACATCTCCCCTGTCGGCGGCTAAGAAATACTCCCGCGGGAATTTTCTCTTGGCGGCAAATTGCAGAATGTAGCGCTTTCACTGGCAGCTTTTCGCGTTGTCGACGTTGTCATTTAGTGTGTCGATTGAGAACTTTGGTTTCAACGCCGTTGTTTTCGTGAAAAATGTTCTTCTAAATTGTAAAATGTCTCAAATGTATGTTAGTCATTCACGTGTTGCGTTGGACCAGGTCTACTTATAGTTCACACTTTTACGGTTATTTATTTCTTTTGTTTAAGTAACTACAGCTGATTGTAGTGAATAAATGAGGGCAGTAATTTTTTAAACTTACAATGTTATTAAGAAAAGAATAATTAATAATTATTTTTTCATTCTCGTGAAAAATGTTTTTCGGGCTGGTAGATGTTGGTTACAGCTTGGCAATCTGTAAAATTAATTTTCTTTACACCCTGCTTGGAGTAAACATTTATTTTACCGAGGTGTTCGTTTTAACACGAAAATGACAAGAGTTGTGTCCTGCATTTCCCAGTAGCGTGTACAAATTTTTTAAATACATTTACGCAAATAGAATGGTTAATTTCATCAGGAATAGAATACAGTACATTGATAATTCGTGTTTTTTGTAGAATATACTCCATGACTTTGTAGGTAGAAAGACCGTACTTATGACAGATGAAAGTTTAGACAAAAATCATAGCAAGTTAACCGACCTCGACACTTAACTATAGTTAAAAACGTTTGTGAATTCCTTCGCAATATTTTAGAATGCTTTTACAGTTTAAAGTGAAATGAAAGTACTAAACGGGAGCCCCGCTTTTAGGTTTGGCTAAATCTATATATTATATACAATACACCACAAGCCGTTACAATGAAGTAAGTAAGTAAGTAAAAACTTTATTTCAGTGTCAATGGATTTAGCCCTTGTGGGCTAATTGGGGACACTAATTAGAATACTTAACCTAAAATCATTTAAAATGCCTAACTATTGAAACTATTTACAACTAGTACTTACAATATTTTCTATTAGCCTGATATCATTTAGAACACTTAAAAAGAAATAGACTGGTATTTGCAGTATTTCCTACGCACTGCAGAGCTTACAGCAGTTGCTGTTGTTTTCTATATAGTCCGAGAGAGTGAGTTTTCTAATTTTAGTTCTGAAAGTAGCTACTGTAGGCGAGTTTTTCAAGTCTTTGCTTAATTTTGTCCATAGTAATGGTCCAAGATATCTAATACAATGTTTCCCGTAACGTTTAGTGTCGAAACGCGGTAAGACAAAATCACTGTTTCTAAGCAAGTGTGTAGAGCGTTTGCGGACGAAAAGGGCAGAGACGTTTTCTGGTGCAAGCCCATTCTTGACCTTGTACATAAGTATTGCTGTATCCTGTAAACGCCTATCATATAATGTGGGCAAATCTGCACGTCCCAAGAGCTCTTTGTAGGTTTCGGAGTGTGATTTATATATAGCTCTTAGTGCGCGTTCCTGAATTCTCTCGAGTTTCCTTTTGTCCGATGACCTACAAAATTGCCATATTAAATGGCAGTATGTTAGGTAAGGCAAAATGAATGTCTTATACAATAATAACTTAGCCTTGCAAGGTATTAAATTGCGAAGGCGAGAAAGTACTCCGACTTTCTGGCTGGCCTTAATGCATAACTCGCGGATATGCTCGGTGAACTCAAGTTTATCGTCGATGTAAACTCCCAATAGTTTGATTTTTTCTGTTTTTATAATGTCTGTGTCGTCAATGTTGAGGACTGTGTCACTCTTGTTCTTATCGAGTTTCCTTGGATTAATAATTAGCGACTGGAACTTGTCTGGGTTTGCTTTTAAGTAGTTCTTTGAGTACCAGGTCAGGGCTTGCCTACCATGAATTTTCAAGCTGCGTCCAACTGTTTCGTGGTCCGTTCCCTTAGCGTACATTTGATGGTCGTCAGCGTACATAGTTAAGTTTGCGTCCTTTACATGTGATGGCAGATCATTTTGAAACATGTTCCAAAGTAGGGGTCCGAAGGATGATCCCTGGGGACATCCACGTTTCATCTTTATCCAGTCACTAGTGATTTCGCCCAGTTTTACTCTGTTCTGTCTGTTCTCAAAGAATGATCGCATTAGTCCGAGAGAACGTCTTCCAAAGCCGTAAGCCTCCAGCTTCTTAGTCGTCAAGGAATGGCTCAAGCTGTCAAAGGCCTTGCTCATGTCTGTAGATAGGATATAAACAAGTTGCTTTGTATCAGCAGCCAGTTTCCAATCTTCTATCAGGGCAATTAGTGTTGTTTCGCAGCTGTGTTTCTTCCTGTACGCTGTCATTCTGTAATACAGCGTTTTATCATAATGGCATGTCACCTGGTTGCAAAGTAACTGTTCGAATATTTTGTCAACTGCGATTAGGGAGGTGATGGGGCGGTAGCTTTTAGTATCCTGTCTATCTCCCTTCTTAAACGCTGGTGTCCACTCACCCATTTTCCACGCATTAGGCCATTCACCCTGCTCTATGCAGTTATTGTAGAGGTTAGTAAGCGATGCTGCTGTACCCTTAGCCACGCTCTTGAGAAGCTTCGGTGAAATACCCAAGTCCCATCCACTGGATTTCTTTGAGTTGATCTTTTGAAGTGCCTGTTGTACTTCAGGTACCGAAAATAATTTGAAATCGAAATCATTTTCTTTATAGGCTTCTCGTATGCTCCTGACACTACTGTGCTCACTGTGGTCTTCCTCCGTGAGATTATTAGCATGATCTCCTCCAATATCTAACGCCACATTTGTAAAGTAGGTCGCCAGTGTTTCTGCTACTTCCTTTTGGTCCTTTACAACGTTGTGTTCGTTTGTTTGTTTAAGATAGATTGCTGTTGGTTCCTTACTTTTACTGCCGATAATAGGTTTAAAAGTGTCATAGAATTTATCCGGTCTTGATTTAAGTTCTTCAGTCTTTTTATACCAATATGCTCTAATAGCTTTCCGGCGCTCTCGGGTAGCTATATTTCGATACTTTCTTTTGAGTTCTAGATTCTCAGCTGTACGATCTTTTGCAAACTTTCTTGCGTACTTCCTTTTGGTTCTCAAGGCCCTTTTCCATTCTTCTGTCATGTAAGGAATGTCCGTTTCTCTCACTCTCTTTCTTTTGACTGGCGCATGCTGGTCTACGACGTATTCAAAAAGTCCTTTCCAATAATCGTACTGATCGTCTGTGCTGGTGAAGATATCGCCCACTTGCCGAGGCGCATTCATAAGTTCTTGATTGAGCATTTCGAAATCAGCATTCTTAGTCTGCCTAAATGTCATGGTCTTTGGTTTATGCTTGCAGACTTTCTCTGTCATTTGACCATAGATCAAATAGTGGTCACTTATCTCGGGGTTGTACACCCCGCAGTTTTTGAACAGCTCTGGCGTGTTTGTGAGAAGCACGTCTAGGAGCGTCTGAGAGTGTATTGTGACTCTAGTGGGCTCTGTTATCAGGCAAGACAGGCTGTATACTTCCTCCAGATCTCTGAGTATCTTTCCCTCACCCCTGTCTGGGTTAAGCCTATCCATGTTCAGATCTCCTAATACCACTATGGTCTGCTTTTGAAGACACGCCCACTGACAGATGTCATTCATTTCTTCCTCTACATTCTGCAGGTATTTTGATCCAGTGTTCCCTCTAGCTTGCTTAGGCGGTCTATAAAGCGCTAAAAACAGTATTTCCTTCCTGCCTATACTGCATTCAACCGCGATAGCTTCGAGTGTCCTGTAAGTCTTTGGCAGTTTTAGTCTCTTCGAGGGCACAACTGTAGAAAAATAAGCAATGAGACCACCTCCTCCTTTGGCTCTGTCTCTACGATACATCTGGTATCCCTGTAGTCTAAACTGGTCGTCAGGGTAAGAACGATCAATTTTGGTTTCTGATACGATGAATATTTGTGCTTTCAGTAGGTCGTTCAGTAGTTTTAACTCTTCAAATTTATTCTGTATACTATTGATGTTCAAGTGTGCTACAAAAGCACTATTTGCATTGTTTTTCCTTTCTTCAACAATCCAGTTCATCTGGGAATTCTGAAGGTCTTCATTAGCATAATCTTCTTCGAAGTCCCTGGCTTCCATCGCCGAACCTGTTGACGATGTATTTACTTGCATGTTAACCTCTTTTTCAAATGAATGGTTTACAGTCGTGAAGGGAAGATTACACAAAGAACATGTCCAGTCAATGTCAGGAAAATCTAAGTAGTACTTGAAAGAGGCCTTTGTTAGTCCAAGACATCTAGCGTGCGACCATGAATTACAAACAGCACATAAAAGAGCGTCCTGATTCGCGCGAACGTTTTTACGGCATTCCTTGCAAGGATATTTTGGTGGTTTGTTGATATTCCTGTTTGGTCCAGGGTTTGTTTGTACATCTCCTCCGAAAATAATTCGGTGTAGCTGGAAGGTGCTGTTACCGTTCGCAGTGTAATAAGCTCTCGATGCAAGGTAAACATTTCCGCGGCCACGACCTCGTTGTGTAGTATGTTTCAAATTTACTACAGGTTGCCTTGCCGCTCTCGGTTCCTGTTTTGCAACAAAATTTAGACCGTATGGTAAAGTTGTATCCTCTTCATATCCGTATTCCAGTGATGCGATCACGAGCGGGAAAATTAAGAAAAATCGCGGTGTCAGTGATTTGCATCCAGCCGCCATCTTTGGAGATTTGTGGGTCCATCATTATAACATAATGGGACAAAGTGGGAACATGGGAAAAGTTTTCTGTCTATTGATTTCCGAATTTACCTTGAAGTGAACTAGATTGTGTTGAAGTAGACATGTTGGAAAAATAGGCTTACCTGTTTTGCTTACTGTTGTGTGACTCATCATATTTATATTGTAAAAACAAGAAGTTATAAGGATAAAAACAAAGATGTATTGCTGTATTAATGATGGCAAGTGTGATTTTTTTTAAGTGCAACCCTGAATATATATACCACTGATAACCGAAAATGAGATGGTAATGTAAATAAACTAATTCAACTTGATAAAGGATTGAGAGTCTTAAAGATTTTAAGATCATCACTAACATACTTTGCAAAAATGCAAGAAAGACTTGTTTGGTATGATTCGTCAGCTGGGCTATCCTACATGGTTTTGTTCATTATTAGCTGCAGAGTCAAGGTGGATATTTCTGTTGAATACATTGAATAGACTTGTAGACAACAAAAACTATAATGATGATAAAATTGACAATGTCATGGCAACAAAATTCAGACCTTATTCAGAAGGACCCTGTTACATGTGTTAGAAACTTTGAACACACAGACAGTGAGCAGCAGGATACCAGAACTACATTTGGTTTCAGTGCCATTTAATCCTGTACCCTTATGTTAAGTTATCAAATTTTTTAACAACTGTATGCTTACCACCTGCCTTATAACTGATGCCTAGTGTAGTCAAATGATTGGCGTCATGTACTCACTGTATGTTTATTTCAAAAAGCTACTCAGCTCCCTGGTCACTTTTATGTTGTGATTATAGATTATTAAAATTATCTTCAAGTTCATTCAATCACAACTCTGAAAAAACACCTCGTTAATTTTTAAATTATTTCTTTTTTCTCTGTTTTGTAAACATATCCACGAGTTCACCATAGTCCTACTTTGATTTATTTCAGAAATGGACAGCTCGAAACAGGCGGGACATCAGCAACCTGTAAAAGGCCAAAAAAAGAAAAAAAGAAAAGATAAAACAAGGAAAAGGAATTGAAAGAACATCAAGTATAAGAATTAAGAACCAAGAACTAACTAACTAATTCGGCGAAAACCAAGAGAGAGATCATTTTTTTCCAAGTAGTATAGTGCGACCTCTATTAAGTCGACCGAGCCAACCTCGGGACTTTGAAAAGTGACAGCTTAAAAGAGGTAAAATATAAATTGGGCAGACTCTATATAGCAAAATGCTTTTTGAAAAGTGTTAAATGAAATCCATGGAAGACTTCGACTTTTTTTTACGCCAACAGTCTGTGTAAAAATCTATTTGTAGTTAAAAGCCTTTGATGGACGATTTACTTAAAGTAATCGCTCAATATTAATGCTGTTTGACATTAATTGTGGGGTGCGAAGTTGTAAAGAGAAGATCAAGTCATTTTCCTTTCCAATATACAAGGCAAGGTCCTGGTAACCATGAAACTGGGCAGTGTCAGAGTTGATTGGTGAAACACGTGGCAGGGATTTTTATAGGGTTGCAATAAAGTAGTTTTTCGTGCCACAGGAAGTACAGTAGGTGATTTCAGAACACGGAGTTAGGAGGGGTTCTTCACTTATTGTACCCTATTTTCCAAAAATATATTATTCTTCTAAGGGTTAAATTTTGTAAGCTTTAAGAGAATTAGAAGTAGATACCGAGTATATTCTTAAAGAATCAATTTGCTTTTCGTACAATTCATAAGGAATCCAATGAGGTTTGCATGGTTACAGGTTTTGCTTAGAGCGGGTTTGCTGTGAATTGCATTGGTTTTGACCCGACAATCAGATTCTATTGTAGCTTCTTATAAGGGCTTTTTGAAATGGTATAGCTGATCAAATTGAATGCCAGATATCAGTCAATTCTGTTAGAGATCGTAAACCTAACTGAACTGCTGCCACTGTTTTTTTAAAACTGTATTTGCAAACAGCTTATATTAACATACTTAAAGTATGGCACAGATCAGTTCTTAGACGTGACCTCTTGTTCACTGTATATGGCAAACAAACCAAAACATGTTCTTCTTGTAATAAAATAAAAGACATCACATTTTATGCATGTAAAATCATGTACTTTTCTTATATCAGTCAAGTTATGGAGTCGACTTATTTCATTTACTTCAGTATTCTGCAAATTTTATGGGTCGCTATAAGGTTGTGGTAATTATTGGTAAGCAAAAAGACACCGTGTGTTTCCTGAACAGGGTATACAATTTTACTCGCCTCTCTCCTAAACAACGTCAGAACCTGTCCTGAACAGAGTATACAATTTTACTCACCTCTCTCCCAAACAAGGTCAGAACCTATCCTGAACAGAGTATACAATTTTACTCTCCTCTCTCCCAAACAAGGTCAGAACCTGTCCTGAACAGGGTATACAATTTTACTCACCTCTCTCCCAAACAAGGTCAGAACCTATCCTGAACAGAGTATACAATTTTACTCTCCTCTCTCCCAAACAAGGTCAGAACCTGTCCTGAACAGAGTATACAATTTTACTCACCTCTCTCCCAAACAAGGTCAGAACCTGTCCTGAACAGGGTATACAATTTTACTCACCTCTCTCCCAAACAAGGTCAGAACCTATCCTGAACAGAGTATACAATTTTACTCTCCTCTCTCCCAAACAAGGTCAGAGCCTGTCCTGAACAGAGTATACAATTTTACTCACCTCTCTCCCAAACAAGGTCAGAACCTGTCCTTAACTGGGTATGGTCAGGAGCCCATATATGGCATTACGAGCCGTTAAAAGGTCATCAATCAACATCAGATCATTTTCTGGACAAGAATGCTATTGTCGTCGGTATCCTTTAACTTAAATTATTTTTTCCACTTGTCAGTATTATAACAAGCGCACATTGACAGAATAGATCGAACCGGTAGGTCTAGTTTCTTTGTGTTGGATAACGTGATGAAAGAAAGATGTCATTGTGTTGCACAGGCAGGAGTGCATCCCCCCATTCAAGTGTGGAGACGCCATTAATGGGTTTAAGACGCAGCAAACATGATTTCTCACATTGGAAATAGATTGTAAAAACGAGAGTGTGTATTTTGTCTCATTGCCTCATAGGCTTTTGTAGAGTATATTGTCCAAAATAGGTTCAGGATTTAAAATCCTCGACCACACCCCTATACCCAAACATAGGTCAAGTAACCCCCCCCCCCCCCCGACCGGGCTTATTGGACAGCGACTAAACGGTACTGCACTGTGGTACTGTTTGTTTTACTTTACAATTTGGTTCTAACTTTTTCATCAGTGGATCAAACTATGCAGTGTGACCATTCTTTGTAAAGCTACTGAACAGTACTGTACTGTGGTAATGTTTGTTTTACTATACAGTGTTGGTTCTAACTTTTTCATCTGTAGATCAAATCATGTAGTGTGACCATTCTTTGGAAAGCCACTGTACTGTGTTGTTTTTAGTTTCAGTGAGAGTGGATTAAACAGTGAAACAGTGAAACAGTGTGACTATGCAGATGACTGAAAACTGTCATGGCAACAGTAATTAAACATTAAAGTGGATTTGATTGGCGTTCTAAAAACACCACATAACGTAATGTAATTGAATATATTGATGGATGAAAAGGGACTTCTAAGTACCAACGCGTTTAAACGGTGGTTGGTTTCCGACAGAAGGCGTTTTGCCCATCGTGGAATGCTTAATTGGCTTTAAGTTTGTTTCAGTAAAAAATTCTTGGGACTCGGCTGGCATTTGATTGCCAGGGCAATGAGTGATTAAATCACTTGCGGTGGATAACGTTTTGAGCGGCAACTTTTCATCGGCTCTGGTGACCATCGACTGTAACAGACTGCAAAGGAGAGACAAACAATTATCCATCGATCGAGCAGTTCTGCCGGATTTCAGAGGCCGCCGATGTCTTCTTGAATCACAACAAAAGGTAATTCAGTTGAACTTTACATACTGTGCTGCAGCCACGATAAAGAAGGAATGATTTCTTTTAGGTTAGTTGTCGTGTTTTTTGTCTCCAAAATGATAACTAGTTGTGGTTTGTGATGACATGGCGTGATTTGTTTTTCGCTGTCACTTTCAGTCTAGACATAATCAATACTGGTGAACAGTTGTAACACCCAATTCACGCCATCTTCAATATTTAGGCATCTCATAACCAGCCTTAAACAACTTTGTTTACATTTAGCAAACCTACACAATAACCTTTGATGGCCAGAAGGAGACAATATTCTCTTTTCGAATAAACACTGTAGATAGTTCACGCCTGAATTCACATGCGAAAAAGCTGTTCAAAACGTGTTTATACTGTAAACGACCATGTTCTTCTCGTGAAACAGAAGATATATCTATTCATTACTATCATTTGGAAAGTAAAACGCGAGATTTAATTGCACTGACTGCTCGCGAATTATACTGTTAGCTGCTTAACTTTAGCACGACACACTACGGGTGACAAATCAAACATGGCGAGCTTTTTGCTTAACTGAAAAGCATTGGTATGTGTTTTCGAAACAATGGTGAAGGAGGTGGAGAAAAGAAAGGGCATCGGAATCTCTAAAACCAATTGCAAGAAACTTATACATTTCAGATGCAAATTTATCATGATAGAATCCTTTCGACTGTTGTCTGTGCCCTTTGTCAGAGCGGTACTAAAGTTACATTTTCATGGAAATTAAGGGAATAAAACCGAATCCACTCAATTCAATGGCCTAGTGATAGTAGAAAACTTTGAAAAATTACCCATGTATTCGGAGAGAACCCATTTACGGTGATTAAGTAATAGAAATTTCTGTAAGTACGTAATGTAGGTCGATTTACCAGTGAACTCTCGATACCAAAGGCCCTTAACTTGGATTACAATACCTAAGCAAATTTTGCTCCACTTCATTGCGGTTCTCGCATTTTGGTCGTTGGACGAAACCATGCAAAATAACCACTCTTAGAAAAGCTCTTGGTCATCGTTTTTTGTTATTTGGACAAAGGATTTGACAGTGTTTTCGCGCTTAAAGTGCTTTTTGCAAAATTGTGAAACAGTAATCTACCGCCTTGTACTCATTTTTTTAGTTTCTGGCAAAATTCCTAAACCAAATGATTGAAATGCAACCACAACTTTCTCATATCCGTTGCTAGGGAAACCTGAAACGCCTTGTCGTCAAAAATCTTAACGCTTGATTTTATCTGAAATTTTAAATATCATCTAAACAAAACACTTTTGAGGTGTTTTTAGCTGTATTTGCCTTCTCCATTTGATAATGAACCCGCAGATGTCTGCCTGAACATATTTTACACGGTGATGGCCTAATGCTTTCCCCATGCCTCTCCCTCGCCTTTTCAAGAACTGTTGCAGTTTGGGGCCTAGTTTACATTCAAGGAAATGAAACTGTTTAACTATACATTGAGTTAAGTCTTAATTGTTTATCATTTACAAGCGAAAACCGGTTAGTGCACGGTTTCAGCAAATGGTAAACGAAATTCAAAATTGGGAAATTGAACTGTCACAGATTTTCGTTTACCATTTGCAAAACCAGCTCCTGTTTGCACAGAGAATCTAGAACTGACAGCAAAAGGTATTATAGATGACTTTAAAGGAAATAGAACACAAAATTCCGTTTGAAACATGTATTCCTATCGGAAAAACAGGACTACCTTTTCAGACGTTCCTTTGCTCCCAAAGAAGTCCCACTGGAAGGCCTAGGAAACTTGTGTTTTTTTTCGCATTCCATTTACTTTCCAACCGCAATTTTCGAAAACTTTTTGCAAATTATGAACCAGCTTAGAGTAAATACGCTTGTGTTGCAAGGTTCATCATGGAAGAGCAGCATCGAGAAATTCTTCAACGTCGTTGGGACGACCTTAGGAAGGACCTGGAGCCAATCAAGCTGCTGCCTCATTTGGTTCGTGTCTTGGATTCCACTGATATACAAGTTATAAAAGCAGAAGTCACCCGAGAAGAGAAAACCGATAAACTGCTAGATTTGTTGCCTCGGAGAGGGCCTAAAGCGTTTGACGTGTTCGTGAGGGCCCTACAACATGTTCAACCATTCTTGGCCACTTTGCTATTAAAAGATTCAGGTTAGGCAGCCTTAAAAGTTTGCAAAGCTTTTTCTCTGTGCGTTCCTTTGGGATGATCCAGATTTGGATTGGTGATCAGAGATCACACGGATGAAGAAGCATTAAAGGAACTGACAAGACCGTTCTGGATAAGATTTCATGGGTTCCTTTGATGCGCCATGATCAGTGTGATCTAGGACCGGATTACAAATCCAAACCCGGGTCATGCCAAAGGAACCGTCGCACCCAAGAGAACTCAAAGCACAGGGACGAACACCACCAGTCAAGCCCTTGGGATATTAAAACCTCAGAAAAGTTAAATCCTTGGACGTGGAAGTCTGGTTTCCGAGAAGTCCGCATGCTTCATTGTCATGTTCATGGATGCTCATGGCGTACCAAGAAAATTTGTCTTGTTAAGGATTGGGTTGTGGTCTTGTTTGTAAAATTTGTCTTGTTTGTATTATCTGAATAATTAAAATGATTAAAAATACTCATACATATTCCAGATCCTGGAGCGGCCAGAAAATACAGATGGCGAGAAGGACTGGACAACAGTGGAGTCATGCGGACCTCTCAGAAAGCGAACTTCCGTTTCTATAAATAACTTATCTGAAGTTTTCATATCTCATCCGAAACGTCGAGTGTCCTCTGTCCTCTGTGGTCTTTTGGTCGCACCCTAATTCACTCCCGTTAAATCTCGGATCACCCCACGTGGCCTACAGTTATCATTTAGCGACGACTTCTACATTCCTAGGGAATAAACCCTTAGGACACTTATGATGAACACTTTCAGAGGTACCAAATGAGCATATGTCTTAACGCCTCCCCCTGTGCTTGCTAGTTGTTGATACAGCAACAATTTTGCTGCCAGCGTTTGTACAAGAAATCAATAATACAGAGGGTGGGTGGGAAGGGGGCAGAAAGGGGAAGGTTTATTCATCAAGGTAAACATATCCACTGTCCAAAGGATTCTCCCCAAGATTGTAGCATTTGTCGAAAATCTACTCTAAATATCTTTTATTCATTGATGCTCCACAAAATAGCATCTATTTAGCATTTTCTTCGTAAAATGTGTAGAAACGAATAGAACTTTTCTGATTGGATTCCCACATATTCGCATTGTCTGTCTCTCCGTGTTGTCCCGGCACCATACCCCTGGCAGTCTACTTTGTGTAGTCAATCCTTCTGTCTTCCTCCACTAAAAGAGTTTACAACAGAAGTTATATGGAGTTTGTGCCAATTCTGAAAGTTAAGGCCCGTTATAGGAGACCAGTGGAATTCTTATAGGAATTTTGTAAGATTTTGATAATCTCGGGAAAGTTGAAGGATTTGCCAAAGCAACTGCTAGAAAAATCGAAGAGGCTGAGTTTAGTTTACTTGTCTATTAGCTATTCTTGCACAACGTTAAACAAAAATTTTACATTATCTTCATCCTCTATGGTTATATGATTATATGCCGAACTCACAAATGACCAGCTCCCAGTGAGTTGTCTAGATAGCTCAGTTGGTATTAGAGCACTGCGCCGGTATTACAAGGTCATGGGCTCGAATCCCGTTCACACCTGAATATTTTAGCTCTTATCCTTGCAACTGCTTAAGTTGTGTTCGTAACTGCGATGATCGTTCTCTTGTTAAACAAAACTTTAAGTCTACAGACTAACAAGTTTTCAATTCTCAATATGTTCTGCAGAAAATGAGAAAATGAAACGACAAATTATCGAAGAACGAACAAACAGTGCGCGCCTTTGTGAAGAACTGCAACAGACAAAAAAGAGCTATGAACGTGAGCGGAAAACACACGAAAAGACCGCCAAGGAACTTGAAGAACTTAAAAGCCTTCATCAAGCATTACTTGAACAGACCAAAGCGGAGAAGCAAGACTCGATTCTGTCAAGAATCCGAGAGCTAGAGAATGCAAATAAAGAGACAGAAGAAGCGTTGTTGGCTGAGAAAAACATGTGTGATCAAATGTACGAGGATGCTCAGCAAAAAGAGAATGATTTCAAGAAACTTGAGGAAAACCTCAAAAAGACGTCTGAGGAAAAGGAAAGACTTATTCAGAAGTTGCAAGAATTCACTGATCTTAATCACAACGAAACGATCGGAAACGGGACACACACCCTTCCAACATTTATTTCACAATTGATGCCGAACTATTCTGGTCTGGAATCTGTACTAGAAACGTCACTGGTAAAAATGACGAAGGAAAGGGACGCATTGAAACAGGAGTGCGAGAAGCTGGAAAAACAGTTGGAGGGTACGCTGGCCAGATTATCGATCGAGTTATGGATGCACGCGGAAGGTTGCTAAGCACAAAAAAAAGCTTAAGAGATCGCCTGGAGCATCTCTAGCTTCTTGAGTGCTTAGCAAAACTCCCACGTGGGTCCATAACTCGACGGTTGCACAGCTGCTGCGTTGACCATTTATTTTATAACTTAAGATTCCACAACTTTTATTCTGGTCAACAATCTTACGTAAACATGAAACCCATGGGCAAATGACCGCGCGTATTAGCCAATCATAGCGCGCGCTTTCCCAAAGCTATGTTATAACCATATATGGCAGTACCCTTCACTGAGGTGACCGCTTTTCAAGTAGACTTTTAACAGTATTTTCAATACTCAACTGTGCGGTATACATCCGCGGGTTATAAGCCCATGACGATATGTAACTCTAATATTTCTTTTAATATAGAACGTTGCCTGCGTTGCGAGGCACTCGAGGACGAATGCAAGGTCTTGAGAACGGAAAAAGACTTCATCAGGGGGAAAAAAGAAAAATTCGAGGATGAAATCAAGCAACTGAAAAACAAAATAAAAGAATTTAAGGATGATTTTAATTTAAAAAAACAAACTCTTCAAAAAGAGATTGAGAACACGAAAGGACAGCTTAAGAGGCTATCCCAAGATTTTGAGCAGGAAGTAAACAGGGCACGACGCAGCGTGACGGAAGACCAGATACAAGAACTCAAAGCTTTACAACAAGAGAACGAGGGAGTGAAACAACAAACACAAAGGATCAACACCGAGCTCCACAGGATTAGTGTAGAACTGATGAAAGAAAAAACAAAAGTTGAAACTAGTCAGCAGGAACTTGATAAGGGCAAAAAAAAATTGAAACTCGAGAAAAAAAAATCACACGAGTGGAAAGAGAAATGTGAACGTGCTGAAAAGTCTAGAAAGGAATTCTCAAAAGAGTTGGATGAATCTAAAAGAAATCTGCAGCTTCTCAAAGAGCAAAGATGCGATGAAACAGCTCGACTCGGTGAAGGATTAAAGTCAGAGCGTGAAAAATGCGAGGCACTTAAAGAGGAGATTGCAAGATGGAAAAATCTTTCAGGGCGTAAGTACTAGACAGTGAGCGATAACAATTTAAGACTTGACTAACTTGTTGAACATGGTCCCAACAATTCATTTTTGGATCATTAGATTAAGCAGTGGGCGAGTTTTCTAAGTTAACTAACTTGAAACCAAAATAATTTCAAGAGCAGTTCATTAACCAATCAGAACTCAAGTTAAATTCGCGTAATCAGGTTCAAGCGCGGGAAACGCGTGTGAGCAAGTTACGATTATTTTCAGTTTTACGTCTGATTGGTTAGAAAAATGACGTGAAATACTCCAGAAGAGTCAGATGAAGCTATGTGATGAAGAAATGAATGTCGACGGGAGCCCATTACCCGGAGCATGCAACTGCTATTGGTTCATGCAACGGCGTTTTCACAAGTAAGGTTATTTTTAGAGCGGCCACTCCCACGAAAAAAAGCTGTTTCCGCTGTCTCAGTTATCTCATCGGAGCTACTATTCTCTGTGTAAATACCTTCGTCGGAAAGGCTGTCTGAACACTCCGATGAAGACTCGAGTATGTCGGCTATGTTCGTTGTCGCTACAGGCGGTTATCATGCTACATATCAATCATGCACTAGCTTGTGATTGGCTTTCCCAAACCAATTCGCGGGAGAGACGATCTAAAAATAACCTTACTTGTGAATGCGCCGTTTCACAGACCTAGCATGGGAGTTGCACGCTCCGGGTAATGGGCTCCTGATGTCTATCAATGTAACGGTTCTTGGCTAATGGAACGACCCCAAAGTCAATTTAAGGTCTTAAAAAGAGTACTCAGTAAGAAGACAACAAGTGGGCTGCTGACTGAGTACTCTTCTTGATCAATTGTAGGCGTTTTTAACTACACAAAGGACTTCGACAGACATGGGGTCATCTACGCCCTGGCTACAAATTTCGGCACCACTCCCTGGGTCAATCCTAGTACCGCCAGTTCTAACCTGACCAGGATAATTGTAACCAGGTCTTCTGACGATCAAGGCGAGGCTACTGATCTGTTAGAGTATCGAAAGGCGACACTAACTTGCACCAAAGACGAGGACCGTTCCTGGTGGTGCGTGGATCTCAGCGAAAAATATGCGCTCTTTCTTACCCACTATACCTTACGACACGGCCGCGACAATGGAATGTCAATCATTCGTAATTGGCGCCTAGAAGGTTCAGTAAATGGGCGTTCTTGGCGACTACTGAGGAAGCATGAGAATGACCGTGGGCTCAAAGATCCGTACCCATATTACACCGCGACGTGGTCGGTAGAAGGCGAAGTTGGAGCGTTTCGATATTTTAGAATTCTTCAAACGGGAAAAAATTCTTCTGGTCGATTTGCAGTTTACCTCTCTGGTATAGAGTTTTATGGAATACTCCTTGAAATGAGTAATTCATGATGGAGACGGTTTTTAGGTTTTATTTGCCAATTGTGAACTACATTATCCTAGATTCAAGAGTATTTACTTTTCTCTCTGATAAACCATGTTCATTATAGAGACATTCAGCGCAGAGTACCCTGGTTGAGGGTCTCCTCTCTCATCTCTCCCCCACCCCCCGCCCCCTTGGGTACCAGAGGTCTGCCCTGCCTACCTCTTTTTAACATGTTTCACTCAATTTCCGGTTCTATCCTCATGTACCGGTACACAAGATACATGGTACAAAAATTATACAAACAATACATTAGAGCTAAACAATGACTCCTAAACAAAGAAAATACACTGGTTATTCCCTTGTGTACCGGTATATGAGGACACAACCTAATTTCCCATAGTAAGAGACAAAATATGCACTATATTCGCTTCTATGGTGCTTCTAAAGGATAGTGAATTCGTAAAAAAATTTTTTTTTAGAATTCAAATGAAAGAGTGCCAAAACTGCCATTGTTATAAAAGCTGTAGAGTCCCATATTTAAAAGGGCAGGGACTAGAAAACTAGAGAAAGGAATGAGCAAAGAAAAGAAGGTTGATATGACAATGATACTTCAACATTTTGCTGATGATATTCTTCTGCACATGATACACTTGGTTGGTTGGCCTTAGTACACCAAAACTATTTGTGCTTGCCTCTGACACAATAAATAAAACTAGATATTCAGAAATTCACTCTACACCTTCAAGAGAAATTTAACATAGAGAAACCTGTTTGGACACTACCACTGATTATGAGGCACATCAAGGTCAGTAACAAAATTGTCAACAAATTTTGGTTAAATGATAGTAGAATAGCATACTAAATTCTCCCTACAAAAATTACTGTCTCCTCCTCCTTACTCCATTTAATTAATTTTACGATGGTTATCACATGGTTTTGAGCTCAACTTGTGATTTATTTGTACAAGTGAGTGAGCTGCTTTAATGAGTGCAATTTGAACTTTTTTTAAAACTCACCCTATGATTACTAGTTAATAATGGTACATGAAAAAGTATTGATGAGGGTAATTTGCACTGATGTTATAGCTTTTGCACTGAGGTTACACTTGAACTGCACTGCTCTTAGCCAATCACAATCAAGTAACTTTTCTTCACATATACAGTTGAACCCCATTAATACAGTCACCAATGGGTCCTAAACATTGGCCTGTGTTACCGGGATTAGACTGTAATGACAAATACATTGCATTCGTACTTCCGTAAACAACCAGAATGTAGATATGCATAAAACTGAAATTCGATCACTTGCGTATCAATCGTATTTGTGTCGAAGCATAATTACTCAATCACTTCACAATTTGTTCAAGTGGATGTTAAAGTCAAGATTTATTCCTTTATCATGCTTGCAATGAGAACAGGGAGGAGTGTTGCCTTCTTTGTAAAGTGAATCAGCTCTTTGATTAGCAAATGACAGCAATCAATGAAATTGACATGTAAAAGGCATTTTGGTTTACTAAATTTAGCGTGTGTAGCCGAATTAACAAGGTAAAATTATGAAGGATTCTACTGTTTGGAATCTGTTGGCCATATTAACGGGTGACCATATTAACGGGAATATTTTTTTAAGTAAATGTAGGGCCGCTTTGCCTGGCCGAAAAAAAGTGGCCGCAGTAACAAGGTGACCGTAAGGCAGGGTTACACTGTATTATTAATGTTGGAAAAACATTTTTTTAGAAAAACAACTTACCAGCACTTTACAACATTGAGTCAGGGCATGGTGGAGGCTGCTATAGTGTGAATTTTGATGCAATGTGTAACGGATTAGACTTTGTGGATATGCTGTTCATGCAAACATCAGATAGGCAAATTTGTTTTTTTTTTTCAAAAAAGATCTACTTCCCACCTTCTTTTGAGATATGTTTACTATTACTAACAAGATCCACTACTCTAACACAAGGAACTCAAATTGTTTTTACATTTTTCCATGTTCAACTTATATTTGAAAAATTTAAAAGTCAGTTTCAAGGTCTAAAATGTTTCAACTTGTTAAGTGTGGACATACAAAGTTGCAGAATTGTTGGTTTGTTTACGTAATCACATAATCTCTATATGGAGCTAAATATTTGTTCATAATTGTTTCTTTTCTTTTGTTTGTTCCCCTGTCATTTTTTTAATAAATACCAAATAACATATTTTTCTAGAATACTATACTTTATCATGCATTATCTTAGGATGCCTTTGTTCATAAGCTTCTTGGCTTCTTCAGGCATCCTTGCCATAACTGCCGACATCTATATTAATTATTATTTTTTTTAATAACTTTGTGTCATAATTATTTATATTCCCTTGCATATCTCTTTTTCTTTAGACATATCTCTTAAAAAAGAACTGTAATGTGGTTGACAGCAGAATAAATAAATAAAAAGACCATAAAAAACAGGGGAGACTGAACACCAACCTTGTTCCCAGGGTTTCTCTTCCACCTCCCCTAGAAAGAGAGACCCTGGAAATGAGGTTAACTAATCACCAGTCTTTATCTGCCCTTTCCTCCAAGATCTCCCTCTTCCCTACACATGGCACAGAACTCCAAAAGAAGCAACATGCAGAGTAGACTTGTGCATTACATAAAAATACAATCTCTTATCAATTTATGTGGGTTAATGTCTACATTCATACCATCACATAATGTCATTTTTCAGCAGTACAGGGATTTTGATAAGTAGTGGAGGGTTGTAGGATTATCCTCTGTAATGAGAACTCAGATTTCACTGTTCAGTTGATTTGTATGCCTATGCAATTAGTTTTGTTGAACCTCAATGCTTATATAAATTGAACATGTTATCACAGTTTTTCATACAGAAGTGTTCAGGTTTGTAAATATAATTGGGCTGAGACTATACTGTACACACCCATGATGAGAAGATGCACAGAAGGCTGGGTTTATTTAACTACAAATAAATTTCATCTCATTTCATGGAGACCATACAAGGTTGTAATAACAATCAAACACTTTGAGTTTTGTCAAAAATACTTTGCAACTTCTGCTCTTGATGTTTGGTACACAGTGAAGTACATTATGTCTGATATATTACACCATCAATTTTATCCCAAGATTTCTTCAAAAGTCCTATTTATATCAAGTCATTATTTGGCTAACTGCACTTCCTCTGTAGCATGTGTCCCATCACAAAATGGAGGTGTACCTGTCTGCTTGCAGCCACATAAGAACACTTCACTGCTTGTCTCCTCTGCATGGAACCGTAATGGCTGGAAACTGGTTCCTCTATGACTTCCATCACAGAATGGCTGCAAAGTAATGAGACAGAATAATGTGAACTACATATATGTTTCTTTCAGGTATTGAAAGTGTTTCACTATCTCATCTAAACTTTAAGTCTCAATATACTCTTTAACTCCAAGAGTCAAGTCTCATGTGGTCCCAACGTTTGACTCCAAGAGGCAAACCTTAAGTCATACAGTGTGGTTCTAACCTTTAACTCTTTTGTTCCTAAGGTAAAACCTTAGGTCATACAATATGGTTCCAGCTTTGGCCACTTTCACCTCCAGAGTCAACTTAATGACTGATACAATGTGGCTCCAACTGTTGGCCTGACCGAGTTTGAGGTCCATACTTGGATTTATAGCCCAAGCACAAAGCTTTTTTCTAAAATAACATACAATACTAACCTGTTTACAAAATCTTCATGTTATAAAATGTGACCCATATAAGAATAATTGTTAAGAATTTTTCTTAACTTCTAACTTTATAGTTAGCACAATGTATGCAAAAGCTGATAAATTTGAAGGGGAACTAATTGCCACTACAGCAACTTTTGGCTCACTGTGGTTGCTACCTTTTTTACAGCTTCAACATAGAATTCCAAACCATATTTATATATATACCCATCATACTGTACCTGCTTTTTGCTAAGTCCACAACTACACCAAGAATATCGCTTGCCTTCTATCAATTCTACCTGGAAAGGTTGCTTTGCTGCTATTGTGGCAACATCACAATATGGAAATACCTGAAAATGCCGTGTAGTTGCACGGAAACAATAGAAAATGTTGGAGTTTGATGTTCATTTGCTGTACATACACACACATGTACAAATCATGTAATAATTTGGATGAACCGCCCTTGGCTTTAACTAAAATCCCTGCAATATAAGAGAGATTATGCAGTCCCTAAAAAGCTGCTTAAGTCTTACCTGTTGTAGCTTTATGCAAGATCGCTGAATCAAACAAAATCTCGCATTTCTTAAGAAAAGCGTTGGCACCATAGTGAAGATCAGTGTAGATTCGTTTATTTCATAGCAGCAGTGGTCAGCGGATCAATTCAAACAAATATGGCGGAAGGTTGAAATTCCAGTGTCAGATTAAGATTGTCCAGGTTTTCATAACTATACAGACCGATGTCGCTTCTTATGAGCACATAGACATTGTTACAACAGCGGTCTGATTTCATCATGGAACTTAGCAGCGTTGTGATTGAAGGAGTTAACCTATGTGGCGATTCAGCTCGGGTGGGAGATCGCGCCTTTCGAAACTTGGTTCAAATTACTTTGGATATTTTACTCCGCAAAAAGAAGGAGGATGCTCTTACAGGTTAGTGTTATAAAACAGCTTACCCCATTTCGCTTGCACGTATTGTGAATTATATAAACAGCTGATCAAAATGCCGGCAAACTAGCTTCCTCTTATATCAACTTTGTCACGCTTTCTCTTTACCACTCCCCGAGCTTATGACGTCTCCCACCCCATAAGGGGAAACCAGGTTGCCTTTTGTGAAGCACACAAAAAGTGGTTCACTAAAAAGTTTAGTTCATATAGTAAGTTTTACCGCCGTAGGATTTAAGCGATGCAGACGTTTCAAGCCTTAACCTTTCGTTTGGTTCTGTCCTCGTATACCGGTACACAAGGGAATAACTATTGTATTTTCTTTGTTTAGGAGTCATTGTTTAGCTCTAGTGTACTGTTTGGTCTTTTGTATCGGCTCTTGTGTACCGGTACACGAGGACAGAACCTTTCGTTTTAAGACTTAATGGTTGACATGTGAGATGTGTGAAGTTTACTCGGGAAATTTGTAGTTATGTTATTGACGGAGCCATACTGCGATGCTTCACCACTTTGCCAGATACTCGGCATGGATCTTAAAAACGCTCAGCGTATCCTCCGCGTGGGAAATATGCAGACAGCACCCTGAACAGGAAGGGAGGAGAATTAAGGCAGGGGGAGGGAGGCCATGGGTAGCAGTTTAATTGAAGATGGGAGAAAGGCAAAGGTGGTTCTCCCAGAACCCTAGCTGTGGTTCATAAAGAGAAACTTTTGAGACCTAGCTACTATCTGGGCTTAATGCTCAATGAGCTGGGCAGTTTTGTTATAGGTTTTATAATGTGTGCTTCTTAACCCTATATGCTCCCATATCAATAGTCATTCTCATATATTTGTTATGGTACTAGTAAGGAGAATTTGTTCAAATATCAATACAACTCTTTTTTTGGTGATCATTTTCATTTTTTTCATAATGTGAATGGTTGATGAACAGTGAATATTGTAATGAGAAATTGGATGCTGGTCACTACTGGGACTGAGAGGGTTAACTAGTGATCAAATTTAATTACTAACCAGCAGACTGTCAGGAATACTGATTTTATATCTGACAGAGCAAAGTCATCTTCCCCTTAAATGAATACATCAGCAATTCTAAGTCAAACCCGGCACCTTCTAATTGTTTTTTTCTCTTTTGATTGAAGGTGATGGAGATGTGTCCAGTGTTGATGTTGCCACATTAAAACAGGCATATGCTGCATTAGTAACACTGATTCTAGAAGGTGTGAAGATGGATTGTGACACATCAAGTGTGAGGTGGAAGATAGCTCTATATATGTGTTTTATGTGAGGTCAAGATGGCTGCATATTGGGTGAGCTCTTTCTTTGAATTTTTATTGACCAAGATGAAGTCACGATCAAAAAAAATTCAAAAACGAACGAGACCAATGTCTAGCCATCTTGACCAAACAAGTGTTGCCAACAAAGGATTCACTATGTGGCCGTTTTGTTTTGTTTTGTTTTGTTTTGAGGGAACAGAGCAGGAAATTTGATGATTTCTTATTCTTATGCAAAACAGCTGATATGGCTTTTTAGTAGGCCTGTTTGTTAGACATTCTAAAAATTGTCTATTCTTGATTGACAGTTCTCTGTTAGAAGACTGTAAGTGGGGAACTGACAGAGTGGAATTTTTTACAAATCACTTTATGGTAGGTGATTATGAATATAATTTTCCTCAGAACAATATGTAAAGCTCAAATAAAACTTTTGGTTTTGATATATTCATATTATTACATTTTGTGCTCCAACTACTCGCCAAAGTTTGATTACTGTACTTTTTGATGTTGCATCTCTGTAGGATAGGAAGCCAGATCTAGAGGCAATGCTTGCAAGGTACATGTAAATGTGTGTTAAATGTAAAGGTTCAGAACTTTGTGCTCGATTTGGCTACAGTATTCTAGGCCATGTTTTCGCTATTTACAAGCAGTCATGGCCTACTTAGCCATTATGATTTTTACAAAGTACTGTGTTTATTTGACTATGTATGTGTTTTAAGCCTGGTCTAAAGCAATACCTAACTATGATACGCCTCCCATTTGACAATAATTATTGTTAATGTTATGCTCCATAGTAACTCCCTCAATGTCCTTGTATAACATTTTTTTTTCAGGACTGGAAGTTCATTTCCTCATATTGTTGATGTAGACTGGAGATTAGACTATTACATAAAGGTAAGTCAAACAAAAACTATTATAAATGTGCATAATTGTATTAACTGATGGAACAAACTCAATGTATTGATGGAAGATGCAGCAGTCTTTACTCACCAGAATATTATTTGTATCTTTTCCCCACTGTTTGAGTTTTAAATTTGTGCCTTTACAAATACAGTGTTTATGATGCAGGATTTAAACCAATAAAAATACTCTTCTTGAGTAAGTTCAGTATAGAAACATATCTTGTGAATGAATTTTATATATGACAATCCTCACAAATTGACAATGCCATTTTTCAATACAGTATCATGATTATTAAATAATTTTCTCTCCTATAACTTTCTTTTTTGTCATCAGAATAATCACATGGAGAAAGTGAATAAACCTCTGTATCTCATCACTCTTAAAACTGAGGTATGTTCAGTTTTGTCAAAGCGTTTTAAAGTGAGTGACTAAATTTTTCAAGTAACCATCTCGATAATCAAGCACCAAAGGGGGATCTGGGGGCATGCCACGCAGAGTAATTGTTGAAGTAGGCGGCGATTTTCGCCGGCAGCTGACTATTTTTGACAACCCTGTATGTTACTATACTGTCATAAGGGAGTGAGAAAGTCTATTCCCTATGTTAGCAACCTAGTTTTTATCACTACTCATTTTATAACTTACAGTATGGACCGAGAAGATGTATTAATTAAATAGAACTATGATAAATTCCAAATAATCAGAGTGGCCATTGATAGGGGACGCATATAACATTCTCGGCACTATGTTTGACGATAAAAGTTTGCCTTTTAACTCTCGAGATGATCCATCGTTGAAACCTTCGTTTGTGTAATTAAATAGTTGTCTTCAAGTGGATTTGGTGACAAGATCTTGAATGTTAATAATTTTTTCCTCGTATTGATTTTATTTTAAAGAATGAGTTATGCCTAGTAGTTCATTAGAAATATAACTAATTTTCTTTTCTCTTCTTTTTAGGAAGGCGGCAAATCGCAAGGAAAGAACGTACAGTTTTCTTGCACCATGGAACAGCTACAGGTAATCGAAAAAGGTTGCATGGCATAAACAATGGGGCGGTCAGGATAAGGAGCTTGTGAAATACGAAAACGACTTGCTTCGTTCGACACTCGAAGAACATGGGTTCAATTAAGGCAGCGTCAGCCGGGTGTGGGGAGTATTTGGGTGTGGGTGTGGGGAGTGTTTGTGTGTGGTTGTGGGGAGTGTTTGGGTGTGGGTGTGGGGAGTGTTTGAGTGTTTGGGTGTGGATGTGGGGAGTGTTTGTGTGTGGGTGGGGGGAGTGTTTGGGTGTGGGTGGGGGGAGCGTTTGGGTGTGGGTGGGGGGAATGTTTTGGGGTGGGTGGGGGAATGTTTGGGTGTTGTTGGGGGTTGTGTTTGGGTGTTGTTGGGGGTTGTGTTTGGGTGTGGGTGTGGGGAGTGGTTTGGTGTGGGGAGTGTTTAGGTGTGGTGAGTGTTTGGGTGTTGGTGGAGGGAGTGTTTGGGTGTCAGTGTGGGGAATGTTTGGGTATGGGTGGGGTCAGGAGCCCATCACCCGGAGCCCCCATCTCCCTTATAAACCCTAGCAGACAACCTTTGCCCGTATCTTTCTATTTTTAGTCGTTCGAATTCCCGCGAATGCATTGTACCGTCCAATCAGAACAAAGTTGTTCTTTTACGTCACATGCAGTCACAAACCAGTGATAGCGTCTCACAAAATATTCTCTTGAGACTGTTCTCAAAATAAAAAGATACGAGCAAAGGTTGACTCAGGGGTATAGTGTGTATGGAGGCTCCGGGTGATGGGCTCCTGGTGGGGTGAGCGGGTGTGGGTGGGAATATGTATGAGTTCCTGTAATTATGAATTATTGAGGTAGAATTTACCAAAAAGAATCCTACTCGGAACGCCATGAGCATTCATGATCATGACAATGAGACATGCAGACCTCTCGGAAAACAAACTTCGTGTCCAAAAATAACTTTTCTGAAGCTTTCATGTCCCAAGGGCTGGACTGGGAGTGTTCGTCTCTGTCTCTTATGATCTCTTGGTATAAAATATGGCCATATGCAGTAGTCTAACTTGCCTAATACTGAGTTTATTAGCTCGTTTGATTTCATATCTGACTTTCGTCACTTGCTGTATGGGCGCTTACCATTCGACCTAAAAATCCGGTAATTTCGGTAGGAAGTCAAGTGGAGCGGTCCATTTCGGTTCTGTCCGACAGGAATATTGAAAGTGGTCCCCAGTGACCGGTCAGTCTTACTCAACCGAAATGGAGCGCTCTATTTACTCATTTCTGTTTTGTTTTAGCTCTCTCTTTGTTTAAGAATATCGCAGAAGGTATGGGAACGCGCGAAAACTTGGGTGCTGGTTTGTCCGTCTAAAATAACTGTTCCATTCGGCAAACGAAAATTTAGAAATCTAAAGCCAGAATTTTTGTAAAACGATAAGTCTCAAGTAAGCTCTCCTGTTTCTTTTCTATTGTCAGGATTTGGTAGGAAAACTGAAGGATGCTTGCAAGAGTGTTGAGAAGGCCACACAGCTGTAATCCCAACCAAACTGACAGCGTGTCTTTATCCTTTCCCTCCCAGAATTGATCAAATTCTTCTTTCACTATTAATTTTTCAAGCAAACCGGCGATAAGAATTGAGAACATTATCAACTCAAAGTTACTGCGCTGATCCAACCCAAAAAACATTAGTACGTGTGTTGTACTCACCAAGGATAATTACTGTTGTGATTTTTGAGTAAAAGGGTTAAGCTGGCATCAAAATGTCAAGATGGTTGAGAGCATTTTCCCGTTCATGGCGCCGAGAACTTGTGTGTGCTTCCATTCCCGAGTGGTTCATTGGTCTGTAATCATCTCTATGATTAGCTATAGTAACTACCATTGAATTTTGTAACTGCTCTATTATGTTACAAAAGTGCGTACCCAGATTTATTTCAAGAGTTAAATATTGTCAGGAGCCCATGGGTCATGGGCTCCTGATATTGTTTTATTTTCAAATCCTGACTTTTCACCTGTAATTGTTGCACGAGAGTGTCTATCCTCGTTGTAAGAACCTAAGTTCAACCTCATACGTAAAACAAAGAAACCAAAGATTGAAAAAAAGTGAAAACAAAAAAAAAATCGTCACAGGTTCCAACACAGAGTTAAACCCGAGTAGGGTCCGGCCCATCTTCCTTTGCAAAGCCACTTAGACAGCACGATAACAAACACACCTTCCCCTCCCTAGAGAAGAGGCTGGCTGTGGACAAGTCAGCCTTAACCTCTTTAAACAATGAGAAAGTATTACTTTGTTCCTTATCCCCCATACTTTGCCATTATTTTCGATGGGTTACACTACGAGGTGTGCGGGCCTCCTTTATGTAATCTGGCTATGGAGATATAATAAATATAGTGATTTAAAAATGTGAAACCCAATTAACTTTATCGGTATCAATATCAGTTTCTGGGCAACTGTGCACCTACCCCTCCCCTAATCCAACAAGTTATAATGAGTGAAAAAGTTAGCGTTAATGTTGGTTTAGGGGAGGGGTAGGTGCACGGTTGCCCAGAAACTGATATTGATCCACTTTATCTAGCCTACGTGTGGCCGTAGCCTCCCCACAAAGGAAAAAACGGGAGAAGGGAACCCGTATCCTGTAGGATCCTGTTAGACATTACCTGTTCGTTGCAGTCAACAGCGTACAGTGCAACTTTGCCGTCGATAAGTAACTGGCCATATTCTTAGGTTTATCTGCGGCTGTTTGTTTTGAGTTAAAAATCAGCTGTCTTTGGTCGTCATTTTTAAGGATTAAAAATCAGGGTGTTTGGTGGTCATTTTTTAAGAGTAAAAAACAGCTGATTTTTAGATTTGTTTTCTGGGTTTTAAAATCAGCTGTTCTTTATTTTCTTTCTTTCTTTATTTATTTATTTTTTTTTTGTCGTTTTAAAAATCTATTATCTATCACCGTATGTAACTGAACATGGATGATTAATAAGGGCCAGTACAAAAAGAAAATATGGCGTATAAAACGCCTTTTTCTTTACAATGTTGCATTATACAACCTTGTTGGGAGCGAAATGTCAGACCTGATAATTAAGTGTAATTTTATCACGCGAATCGGTTGAAACTACTGAGTCGCGCGTTTAACTGGGTACAAGTTTTCTCCATGCCACACGCCACACTTACTTGTAAATATCGCCATGAAATCGTACGTCGTTTACGAGCACGATTTAGAAGTTGCAGAGAAATCGGTGTTCTAGCTTAGCTTCGATTAAGCGCAAAATCGCTCAGCTAGAGAACTGGTCCCGACCTCTGGTTTATTTAGCCGTAGAACCTGGACTCTAAAGGAGATTGAAAACTGAAGCAAAGGCATAGAGTCCATATACGCACATACGCCCGTGCGTACAGCTGAAGTCTGGAAAAAAATATATTTAAGAAATAGAAAACATGTAACGTGTTTCTATCGAGTTATAGAAACACGAGTGAAAGTTTGGGAGAACGAGAAATGCTGTGGGAACACGAGCCGCAGGCGAGTGTTTCCACAGCTTTTTCGAGTTCTCCCAAACTTTCACTCGTGTTTCTATAACTCAATAGAAACACGAAGAATATGTTTTCTATTTCTTTTAGAAAACACCGCGACGAAAAAAAGAAAAGCAACTTGTTAGCTTTGATTATCAAAACGTAAATTCTCTTTGCTCGCGTCATCATTACGTCAACAGCTCGTGCTAGTTCTGTGTTTCTATCGAGTTCTGGAAACACGATTTCTAACCAATCAGCGCGCGTACTTTCTTAGGACTGTTTTCTAAATATATATACGGTATATATTTATTCCCTGAAAGCATTTTTATCATAATATCGTGATGACTGATAAATGTTTCACGTTGTATGGGTTTCTTTGTGTTAGTATTTTCTTTATCCTTCTATAAGTCCATAAACGGCGGCAAGGGACGTTAAAATTTTCTTCAAGTGTAAGTTACAAGTTTGGCTATTGTTTTAGAGTTTGAAAACAATAGGACGAACTTGTTTGTAACAGGTTTGTCCTATTGTAAAAAAATAACTAACAATAACTAATATCGTACTTTATTGGTTTAATTTTACTTTATTCTATCTGCATTAATTAGTTGAAGCAAATGAATATATTTGCGTGGTGTATGATGGTAATTGAACTGAGTGGAGTGCAATTTGGTCTGAAATCATACGCGTGATTTCAAACATCGAACGAGCGCGATATTATTAGTACATAAACGGCGGCAAGGAACGTTAAACGTTTCTTCCCGTGCGTACACCTTCAAATAGTCACGCTACGCCCCTGTGAAGGAAACTGATGCATTGGCGAATGATATGTAATGGGAATTGAACTGAGTGAAGTGCCATTTGTTCCGAAATCATACGCGTGATTTCAAATATTGAACGAGCACACAGCGTGAGTTCGATTTGAAATCACAAGTGTGATTTCAGACCAAAATTGCACGACACGAAGTTCAGTTACCACTTTATTACATCTAGTTTTGAAATCGCACAATTTAATAGTTAATTTAATCGATTTAATACAGGATTTTTGTCAGTCAAGAGCCAATATTTTATTATAAATTTGATTGGTTGTTATATTTTTGTGTTTATTCTCATTGGCTGAAAGAAAGATGTGGTTTAAAGCCTAAGATAGTGCGATTTGTGAATCAATCACACTGCTACGGGCCAATCGAATTGCAGGGATCACCTGTCATTTCAAAATGGATGTAATCAACAATTATATTACTTTGTGATAAAATGATCTGAGTAAGTCATGCAGGAGATTCTATCTGTATGTTATACGGGACATTTTCGCTACCAGGTGGGGTATCAGGAAAGGTTGTAATGTCACTCTCAGTAACGGGAATGTCGGGAAACGTCTTAACTAGATCCTCTGATTCACGGCTTGATTCAAGTTTATCATCGTTTGATAAAAGTTCTGTTTGAATTGCATTCACTTGTGTATCCTTCACTTTTTTCTTGTCTATTTTTCTTTTCTTTCTTGGAACTTTTTCCGCAGTTTCCTGTTTTGTTGTCGTGTCGTCTTCGGATGGTTCAAGAAATGCGTACTGAAGATCCAGGAAGGACTGTTGACACAAAAAAAGAACAGAGAAAACACAGGTGTTGGGAAGATTATCGTAAACAAACCCATTACAAACTAGGGGCGTGGCTAGAGCTCCTGAGGTACCCACCTACCCCTCCCCCCTTTTTTGAGAGGTAGTTTCTTTTCAAACCTTGTACAATAACTCGTCTTAACCTAACCTAAACAAACAGTGCAAACACAGCTTTTGGGAACATTGTTGTATACAAACACCATTACAAACCAGGGGCGTGGCTAGCGGCTAGAGGGCCCGGGGTACCTACCTACACCTCCCTTCCTTTTTGGGAGGCAGTTTATTTTCAAACCTTGTACAGTAATTCGTCTTCACCTTACCAGGAGCCTAGTGCAGCTATTCTTTAAGCTTCTCCTTACCCCCTAACCCCTCCTCCCTGTCCCCCTTTGAGCTCACTGCCATGAGCTCACTGCTCATCCGAAAAAAAGTCACTTTTAGCAGAATGGATGTCATGATGGCAATCTCGTAGGTACCCTGAATATAACACTGTCCCTTGACCTCCCCTCCCCTTTGAAAAGTCTTAGCTACGCCACTGGCAACAGCGAAAAATTACAGTAGGTCGCGCATCAGAGCGACCCTATGAAAATGACATTACATGGCATTACCTTGGCATGAAGTCCGTATATCCGGGACACTTCTCTCATTGTTAGATGATCATTCAATATTTCATCACAGCGAATTATTTCAACCTTAAATACAGAAAAAAGGATAGTTTTAACCCTTACAGTCGAGCTCAACATATCAGTTCTCCCAACTAGTTTCCATAGCTTTGGTAACAATTACGCAGAGAGAAATGCATGACGAATCAGCTACCTGTGTGACCAGTCCCTTTATTCCCGTAAGCCTCATGATTGCGTTTGTACTGAGATACTAGGGAGAAGATCTGTGATGATCAGATGGTCGCTCTGTCAATATTAATGAGCAACAGAAAGCAGTCTTCGCACGAAGGTTGAAACAAACTTAACAAAAGAAAACCTTTCCTACGCGGTTCAGACGGCACGGCCGAGGAGCGATTATTTTTCATACCTGATGACTCCTGGGAATGCCAAACTTCATTTCAAGAAATGTTTTCAACACACGGATAGTCACTGCTGAGGAACATCGAAGGTATCGAGTTGGGAAGACCTAGATAGAGGGTAAATGAACAGTCACTATGAGATTTGAAACGGAAGAGAAGACACGAGCAAAGGAATGAAACATTTATAAAATAACATCTTACTTTCACACGCGAAAATTACACTTTGCTATTAAAGCGAAATTGTTTGATATTTTGTTGATGTTGAGGTAATAAATGGAACATTACATGACCGCTTGTAGATGCACTCGTATCTCCGCGCGACCATGTAATATGATTTATATGTTCTTCTCCAGAGAGTTGTATAGAAGTCGATCGGTCACCAATATACACTTACTGTTTAGGTACCGAAGGAAACCAGGTTAGTTTTGTTTTCCGAGAGCCCCGATATTTCCCGAGACGGAGTCGAGGATAACATCAGGAGTCGAAACTTTCAGTTTATCAGCGACAAAGAATAAAGAGCGAATCAAAGAATGTCGGAACACTAATTTAATTCTCAAAATGCTGAATGAAGGATTTACAAAGTACACCTGAAAAAGTAGTCTCTGGACTTTACAAACTCAATAACTTCGGAACAAGTTGCCTCTTAGCTTGAGGCTCCATGCTTGTGTTGTCGTACTCATTCACGAAATTAAAAATTTCACAGTGTTTTTCCCGTCTTCTTTCACGCCATCTTCCACTTAAGAAATGGTGAACGTACAGCGTGCAACCATTGAGTTATGGACGCACGCAGGAGGCTGCTGAGCACGAATGAAGCGTAAGAGATGTTCGAGACGCAGCCGAAAGCATCTCTAGCTTCTTGAGTGCTTAGCAAACCTCCCAAGTGGGTTCATAACTCGATGGTTTCACAGCTGATCCACAACTTTTATTCTGGTCAACAACCTTACGTCAACCCATGCGCAAATGGATCACGCGTATTAACCAATCAGAGCGCGCTTTCCCACAGCTATGTTATAACATGCTTTGTTCTCGTATCGTTGTATCCTGAGTGGGGTATAATTGCCTTATTGCACACCGCTCAGGATACTTTTGAATTTAGTCAAGCCCATATGACCAAGAATCATCAGCCAATGGCAGTCCTTTTTTAGTTTTGCGAGAGTCAAAATGTTACCTGCTTTTCCATCCAGTTTCTGTTCCTTCTGCAAACAACGAACAGAGAGAACATTAGCGAGAAGGTTCGAAATGACAGTAAAAGTGCACATGCAATTAACAGATTAAGGCGCCGGGTTCAGCAGGAGCAACTGATGGGCTCCTGACCCGGGATCAGCTGATTAAGAAGATGACCAGTGGTCAGTTAAATTATTGGTCAGTGATGGTGAGTCAATGAACATGTTTGAAACTCTGTGAAAGATTTGTCAGCACTGTCACATGCAGGCAAATTCGGAAGAAGCAAATCCGAGTTCTCCCAATAGGAGTCTAACCTCATGATGACCTACTGATTACTAGTTTGGACGCTCTACCACTGAGCTAAAGGAGACTCGTGCCGGGGAGCAAGGACATTAAACTGGGTTCATGGAACAAATATCCTGTTCACTGCTAGAATTTGACGATGCTAAAAAAATACATCTTTCTGTTTTATTTTCACATGATAAGAAATTTGTTGACCGTGTAATTCACCTGTAGTACTCTAGAGTGATGCAGACTGGATCCTTAATGCATACGCCATCATGAACCGAGTCTTTTTTTACGGGTTCCGTTTCTCCTGGAAATAGTTTTAAATGATTAGCTATACCATAGTACGTGAATTGATATAAAACAAGGTGGAATTTATACTCGTCAGAGAAGGTACTGAACCTCTGCTGGCGCCAGTACACTTTCATATCAGCGAAAGGCTTTTAGGAATAGATAGTTGTAAGTTATACATTTCTACACCGGTAGTGCAGTGCATTAACTGTGTTAAAAAGAGCAGCTTCTGAAGTAGCCTGTGTACAGCCGTCCCCTCCCCTAAAAAAAAATAGTTAGTCTAGGACTACATACGCCTACTGCAATTTAGTCATTTCTATACGCTGTGTACTTTATTTTATAGTAAGATTTGTCAAGTCATAATACACCATGTTTTTCAATTTCTAACACTGACTTGAAAAGTCATTGTAGTTTAGATTTAAATTTGGTTTCCGAGGTAATTGGGTCTGGTGTGGGTGCATAATAAACTAGTAAGAACAGAGGGGAGGGGGGCGGCTGTACACAGGCTTCTTCTCTAGTTGTCTGTCAAAATAAGTCTCTAGTTGCAAAAGAACGGTGGTTCTTACCGATGACTCTTTAAAAAGTGGATGAGAGGGCGCAAATCCTGCTCAAAGTTCCGAGAGCAAAAGAAACTGATTCTCGACCCATTTTGGTCCGGGCTGAATACTGATTTTAGGGACGGACCATTAGAAAAGTGATGGGGGGGGGGGGGGTGGGGGATTTTCAGCTTGCACGAATTTTTTTTTTCGCTCACTGCTTGTGCAGGAATTTTTTTTTTCAGGTGAACCCCTCTGCACGAATTCTTTTTACTACGTGTGAAAAAGTCACAATTGGACCTTCCTTCTGCATTAATTTTTTTTTACCTTCTTCTTTGCATGAATTTTTTTTCTTGGCATTTTCCCTTGCATGAATTTTTTTTGTTTCCCCCCCCCCCCCCCCCATCACTTTTCTAATGGTCCGTCCCTTAGCTAACTGGGTATGAAGCGAAGTGGGGCTCGTGTGTGTATTAATAGGTTTTAGTTCCTTTTACCTGTTTCGCCGCTTTCCGTTCTTTGCTTCTCTTCAAATTCCCTTCGGAGTCTTAATTCAGCTGAAGAAAAGTTTATTTCTCTTGAGTAACAACGCAAAAATAAATTATAAAATTTATGCTACACATTTATTACATCCATTCTGAAATCACAGGTGATCCCTACAATTTGACTGGCCCATAGCAGTGTGATTTATTTACAAATCGCACTATCTTAGGCTCTAAATCGCATCTTTCTTGTTTCAGCCAATGAGAATAAACACAAAAACAAAACATCCAAATAAAATATTGGCTCTTGACTAACAAAAATCCTGTCTTAGGAATATTAAATTGTGCGATTTCAAAACTGGATGTAATAAAGTGGTAACTGAACTTCGTGTCGTGCAATTTTGGTCTGAAATCACACTTGTGATTTCAAATAGAACTCACGCTGTGTGCTCGTTCAATATTTGAAATCACGCGTATGATTTCGGAACAAACTGACAAATGGCACTCCACTCAGTTCAATTCCCATTACATATCATTCGCCAATGCATCAGTTTCCTTCACAGGGGCGTAGCGTGAGAATTTGAAGGTGTACGCACGGGAAGAAAAGTTTAACGTCCCTTGCCGCCATTTATGTACTAATAATATCGCGCTCGTTCGATATTTGAAATCACGCGTATGATTTCAGACCAAATTGCACTCCACTCAGTTCAATTACCATCATACACCACGCAAATATATTCATTTGCTTCAAGTAATTAATGCAGATAGAATAAAGTAAAATTAAACCAATAAAGTACGATATTAGTTATTGTTAGTTATTTTTTTACATTAGGACAAACCTGTTACAAACAAGTTCGTCCTATTGTTTTCAAACTCTAAAACAATAGCCTCACTTGTAACTTACACTTGTAAGAATTATTCTGAATGTACCCCAAGTCGTAAAAGCTGCTAAACAAGGACGTGTTTTGAAAGCCATTTTAATTTTTAATGAACATAACAAACTTGACCCAACACGCGTAAGAGATTTAGCGCTCTGGAGCCGGTTGTTCGAAGGCCGATTAGCACTAATCTATGGTTAAATTTTAACGTGGGTTTCTTTTCCACTTGTTAAAGCGTTTTCTCCGATAACATTCTCTATTTTATTCAGAGCATACAATCATCAAATTTTATTCAAAAAGATTTACACTGAATGTTCTTTTTAAGCAATCATATCTGCATTTATATTTCGCACTAACGAAGGGTTATCTTAACCCTGTTTCGAACAACCCGACCCTGTCATCTTCACTTGCATACTCTAAACAGCGATTGTCCCTTGTCTTCTACGAACCCAAGCAGTTTTCGACTAACAGTCCCTCAGGATATCTGCAGACACATTTAAACCTCGCTATCATAAACTCTTCATAGTAAGGTAGACGAAGATCGTTCGAGGTAGCAGAGAGATGGGGACAGACGATAGTAGGCAGAAAAAGCAACGGCAAGGAAGAATTGTCCGAGTTCGATTTGGCAGGGAGTACGAGAAAGCTTGGTTGCACGTATCACTGAGTTCCCGTGTTGTGGTGCACTAAAGGCGGGTGCTAAATACGTACTTTTTTATCCTCCCCATTGTATAGGTAATTAAATGGTTTCAAGTAAAATTTGGAATAAATGAGCACAAGTAAATTTTTCAAATACTGAAAAATTGCGCGAGCGTATAGAGCGAGTACAATTTGTTGTCTTTGAAAAATTTACGAGTATTTATTTATACAAAATTGCACTCAAAAGCATTTGATTACATGTTAATAATGCCAAAAAATAGTTTGAAATATCTGCACCCAATTTTAACTTTCTGCGCTGTTTGGGATTAACCGACGTGTTCTCGGCCAATCAGCGCGTTGAAATTATTGCATGTATATTGTGAGCAGGGAAACTAACTTCTTTTAGAGTTAAGGGCGCTGTAGTTTGACGCTCTAGTTGCTTAGTCATCAGCAAGTAGATTCTCCTTAATACCATACAGTGTTGGCATACCTTGGTAAAGGCCTGGGACGAGCTTGTACACAATCTCCTGTAGTGTTCGGTCAGGCCTGCGAGAAGAGACACGACAAAAACACAAGGCAAACATGTAATTAGCAGCACGGGTAGAAACTGATGGGTCTTACACTGAAACGTGGAAACACGGTTGTGTAATAGTTAGAATGTTGGACTTCCGAGTTGGAGGTCCGGAGTCAGTTCAAGCCCTGGTGATGGCAATATTTTGTTTCCTTAGACAAGAAACTTAACTCCACACTGTCTCTCTCCACCCAAGCATATAAATGGGGGCCAGCCATATAAAAGGGACCTTACGCAATACACGACGACGACTTCGACTACAACGGCACCACAAAATAGCGTTGATGAACCAAACAATGAAACTGGCGTGCAAAATACAGTCTGGTTGATTTCTTTGCCGTCCATTCCAAAACAACAACGTGCAATGACTCCAAGGACGGCACGTTGGAAAAAATAATTTTTTTTCTCCTGTACCAGTAGCCGTAGGCGTGTTTCATTTTCTTCCCACAACTTTTCAAACCGCCAATTTTTACAACTTAACCCGTTCACAGTTCATTACGAATTTTTCTTGGCAATTTTGTCGTTGTCCACTCGCGTCCTCCAGAACACCTAAGAAACGGTAATTTCACGTTGCTGTTTTGCAGAGTATGGCCAAGAAATCACGAATTTTTTTTTTTCGCTTACTGCTTGTGCAGGAATTTTTTTCAGGTCAACCCCTCTGCACAATTTTTTTTTACTACGTGTGAAAAAGTCACAATTGGACCTTCCTTCTGCATGAATTTTTTTTTACCTTCTTCTTTGCATGAATTTTTTTCTTGGCATTTTCCCTTGCATGAATTTTTCTTTGTTTCCCCCCCCCCCCCCCCCATCACTTTTCTAATGGTCCGTCCCTTATGAGGAGAAAAGGTCCAGTCAGGCCCTCTTAGAGCCCACAACTAGAAAGCTTAATTTTAAACTTTTCATTCCCAATTATCAAAGTAGTACATAGTACATACAGTAGTATACACTTCCTTATCACATTAAGTTGGGAGAACCTGGTATTAGATCGATTCAGTATCTTCAAGTTGGACAGTGAACGGCGAAATTCTTGATGCCCGTTCCCTTAACAGTGTATTGATGTTAGGAGAAGTGCCATATTGATCACTACCAGGGATTAAGTGTTCAGCTGTCTCATGACGGTATTGCGTTGGTTGTGACGAAAACTGAACCATATATATAGAGGATATTACACGGTGGCGAGAATATATGAATTTTATGTTCGAGTGGCAAGAACAATATCTTACGAGTGAGCACAGCGAGCAAGTAAGATATTGTTCTTGCCACGAGGACATAAAAATCATATCTTCTAGCTAATGTGTAATTTTCTTTTTATTATATAGACAAAAACACATTAAGGTGTTTGGCAGCTTTGTACACAAGCTGAATCGTGCAAGGCGGGAAATGGAGCCATCGATATCCTCAAGTGAAGATGTGAAAAATACGCCACCACGGTCCCGGATGTAGTTTCGTATGAATTTTACGATTGGTGTAATTCCCAGTTAACACTCACGTCTATATAATAAAAGAGGTTATGACCCTGTGGTCATATGTTATGTATGATCGTGTTCGTGATACCGCAAATTCAGAAATGACTCACCGAATGTGTAGAAGAGGTTTGGTTTTATGAACTTCAACATCACACACCGGACAGTGAAATGACGTCAGCAAATACTTCACTATACAACTGCGACAGACTGCGTAGGAAAAAAACAGCAGATACAAGTTCAAGTCACACAGTGTGCAGCGAAGGAGTGAAATGTTGTTTTAACAGGAGAAAAGAAAATTCATTTCTTCAATCCTCTATGAAATGTATTCTTTATCAAACAAACTCGCAGTATGCAGGACGTTTGTCCCATGAACCTATTTCCATGGTTTTGCTCCCACGAGTCCCCTACAGCTCAGTGGTAGAGCGTCCGAACTAGTTATCGGATGATCGTCGGTTCGACCCTTTTCCCACGAGTCTCCTATAGCTCGATGGTAGAGTGTCCGAACTAGTTATCGGAAGATCGTTGGTTCCGGACTCAGTCCTGTCGGGAGAACTAGGATTTACTTTTTTTGAGATTGCTGATGACAGTGCCGAAAAAATATATTTTCCCAAATTCCCCAAATTGTACCATCTTCATTATGATACAGACCGTAACTGTTCACAAAAAATACCTATAGATGAAACTTCGAGCAATGCCGGACATGGTCAACATCCTCACAATTGAATATGAACTTCAAGTTTCGAGCTAGAGGCGTTAAAGAGTGTAAAACTTGGAGTGACTGCATTATACATGTCATAAGAACAACTAAAACTAAAACTAAACCTAGGAATACAACTAAAAGCCTACTAGTATGCAAAGCGTAACTCCCATAATTGTTTTCACTGAGTAGGATCTACAACGAGAGTAGTGGTGGATTTTACCATAGCCTTTTCTTCTTGACAGTTAAAGGTCAAACTTTATCTGAATTTCGCCCTTTTTTCTGATGCTTTATCTAGAGTCTACAGGGAGACCAAAAAAATATTGATAACTAATTCCGAATCTTCTTTCACAGCATTGAACATGTGGTATGTACATGCATTCAACTGCCTCCCGTAAGTTGTAAACACTATAAAAACAGCCTGAGAGCTTGTCGCGGTTTATAATTAGCCGTTGTGACTTGGTTTTTCAAAAATCAAAAAATGGACAGCTATTTATAAATACTGTGCCCGGTAAAGAGAACAATCCACGCTCTAAAGTGTAATAACAAAACGCAAACTACTTCTTGTACAGAGTAAATATTCAATCCAGGTATCGTATAATCTGACGCAGCCAGGTTAGCGCAGAAAAGGGTATGACGTCTGCAAAATTTAAGGATTCAATCTGCAGTAGTCGTGTTTAAATAAGCTCTAGTTTAGTAACTCGTCAAAGATGTACTCGGGAAAGCTTTTAAAACCAAGCACTATTTTCTGACTACTCGTCTGCATTATAAACATAAAGGTGAACTATGGCGTGACATATTTATTGCTTACGAATTTAGTGTGTCGTCAACTGATCCTAAAATGGCGGTATGAAAGCGAAGATAGATTGTGTCTGTTGCCTCTGAGTTATTTGCTTGTAAACTACTGTGGCCTAAAACCTATTGTGGCAAACTATTGAGGCAAAGAATTTTTGGATAATTCACAGTTCACAGAGCTGCATGAACCTTTTAATTTAACATTTTGCGACTGTGGAGACGAAGAACTAACGCCGCAATCAAACAGTGCTATGAACGAATTAACTGACGTGTTAGTAAGCTATCTACAGTGTTACCAATTCTAGTAGAAGAAACAACAAGCGATCACCAATTATTTGTGATATTGTTTCTAGTGTCATTTATTGCTTTGTATAGATTTTAAAGAAGCAACAGTTCTAATGTCAGAGTTGAATACACCGAAATGTAATGACTGTGTCTGAAGTAGCCTCGCCGCGCAAACTTGAGAGGTGGTAATCATTATTTCAAGACAACATGATCACCCTAAATGTGTTAATTGTCGCAGAAACAGTCACCTGTTTCTGAGACGTAACGCGAAAGGCAAACGCTACTTATAAGAGCTTCGCTTGTATTCAAATTAGCCGATTCTTGCTACAAAACAAACGCATTTCCAAGCATTAATCATTTTGTCATGTCTGACCTCGGATGTGCAGGGAAGCAAATGTTGACTTCTGAACGATGTCCGTGAGACCAGCCTAATTTCAACCTGTTTATCAATGAATTTGTGTTTTAAAAACGCGCATCGCAACTGAGATTGATGTACAATCCTCTAGTATTGTACACCGCCAGAAGTACTCACATGAATGAAGGCATTCGACGATCGTTGTAGCGTCCACCAAGTAACCTCCACACAAACAACAAATAATGTGTGGATTTAATTCTTCCACATTCATAGCTCTTAGCATTTTTCAATTTCTTTAGCACTTGTGCGTCTGTTCAAAATCCAGTCGGATTTGAAGTGAAATGAGATATTGCTGGAAGAAAATAAAAAAGGTTAATAGTTTAACTTGGTTTAATAGGCAGTGCCGTTCCACAACACGGTGAAATACCTCTGTGCGGCATACAGACAATGTTATCGAATCGGGAACTCAGTATGCAAAGAAAATACTGTGTTTCACTTTTCCAGGGTCTCTGAACCGGTATTTACCTGATTTTTTGCGGGATTGCAAAACTCCAACAAAGTCAAAATTAGCTCAGATTCTAACTTTCCTTTTTAGTTCTGACAACGACCTCTTAATTGCCGCTCCGTTCCTGATCATCTTCGCAGCGGGTCTTTCCCGATCGGTATAGAAAGCAAACGGACGAGCCAGAATATATGCAGACCGGCTTGGATGACTTTATACTTCGAGTCATACGAAAAAAGTGTCTTTAGGGTCTTTGTAAAAAGAAAGACGAGAACAAAACCAAACGAAGTAAAACAGATATAGCGATGACGGAAGATTTTCACCGCAAACCAGTCCGTACGCGATTTCCATGTCCGAAACAGTACCAATGTTAGTTTACGCTGAGAAAGTAATTCTTTGAAGTTACGGTTCAATCGATTTTCGATTAACCAAGATTAAAACCTAGCAAATCCCTTTTTGTGGGAATTAACACTGAAAGAAGCTGGTTTTAGCTAGACGGCTCCGTGAAGCAGGAGGGTACTAGATTTACACGAGGGATTCAGAGTAGACCGAGCGCGTCTACTGAGTAAACCGAAAAACATTGACCTGTGTTTTCTCTAATTTGGGGAAAATTTGTAAAAAAAATTCTTCCCTTATGAAGACGTTTATGATTATGAAAATAAAGCTGTTGTGTTGACAACGAAGTACGAAGATTTGAAGTCGGTGTTTACAGACTTCAGTGTGTACAACTGGGTATAGTAGTGTGGCTTTATTCCTGCTACTATTTAGCCGGTAAGATCCGAACTCTTTGCCTTTAGCTTTACTTTGACTTCTAAAACACGTAAACAAGGATGGTAGAAATTTATGGAGACTGCTTTGAAGGCGTGGGAGATAACAAAGTCTCCCTAAAATCCTGAGGCAAATTCGATGTTTGCAAATACGGCAGTAGATGTCGGGTCCAATATATTCTGTATCAAATGCCTCGACGGCTAGAGATAAATCCCAGCAAACCTCCCGCTTTGAGACGAAGAGACCAACTTTGGAACATAATATTCAAACAATATAATACAACAGCTGTTGAAAATTCTTTTTTAGGAATAAACGTTAGCTACAGTTCGTTAATTTGCTTTGAACCAGAATTCTTCATCAATAAGAGTGTCTGAAAAATTCCAGCGAAATTTCACATCCATGCCTGTTCTGTTTTCAGTTTCCAAAGAAAATTCACAAGAATCATTGATTTTTTATCAGATGTATTAATTTTAGCTTGCAGATTTTAATCCCAGATTTTTGCACGCGCTTTTCAAACGAGCAGTTCCCTGTCCGACAATATTCGTTGGAAATTCATCTTTATCAGCTAAAGGAGGATATGTTGAGATATGCAGTATAAAGCTGTAAAACTTTACCTTAGACTCTGGCTTCAAAGACAAGAATTTAACAAAAACTATCTCACCTTTTGCCAGATAATATATCTAGAAATCAAATAACCTTACAGCGAAAGAAATCATAGGTCTGGAAGTTGGAATAAATGCCGGGACTATGTTCTGGTGGGCGCATCGAGTCACGAAATGAATAATCGACTTTAACGATGGAAATAACGTACATTTTCCGAGACAAACAAACGGTACAAGGTTAGTCACATCGACAAACAAACACGTCATTTGTGAAGATAGAATATTTTTCTAACGTAGACGTGAATTCTAGGCTAGTATATCGCGAATTATATGAGAAATTACCGTGTTTTCTGGCCAGTTTCTTCGTGGCTGCTTCGCGAGTTGATTTCCTGACGACAAACGCTGCTGTTGACACGCTTAGTCACGTGACCTGTCGCGCCAGTCTCCCTGAGGGGCTGTTTGTGGTAAACATCTGTCATATTATAGAGCTAAACAATAGATCGATACCATTTCCTCGACAACAAACTCGGATAGTTTCATAAACAAGCAATGAACAAATTATTCGAGGACGTTTCTCTTAATTTATGAGTCTGCATCAAGCACTAGCTTAAAGGCTCTGGGTTGAAGTATAGAGCTCCGATCACTGGTCCGCAATGTTTTTCCTGGTAATCCAAACTTTTTTGGCGAAGGACGAACTTCACACTGCCGCAGTTTTTTTGAAAAAAAAAAAACTGGAAAATCATTGGTGGAAATCTAAGCAATCGCACACTCAGTCTTTCTGCCTGACAAAGTTGCAAACTCCAAATGCGAATAACTGGAACCTTTTTGATCGAGTCCCCGAATGGTCTGCAGAAATCATTTACTGTACTGTCATCAAATATTACAATAGCAGTGATAAATAGACATATAAGTCGCAATTTAAAAGATAAAAAAGGACTAGAGAACCGAATTGTCTCAGTTCCAACTCAAATCCTTGGGACCTGGATAGTACTGCTCAAGATGTTCAACTTTTCGCTACTTTTCAGGGGATAAATTTGAATTCTTCTGAGTACGGCAAACTTGAGAGCACATTCATCCTCAGTTTCAACACACTGAAATTTCTAGGTTCCTCAGTTTCGCGCCTGGTGAACCTTGAGAAACATTTACTTTAGTTTTAACCGTTAAGTCTAAAATAGGAATAAGTTTTGAAAAGAGATTCAGAGATTTGAGCTTGCGTCGACTGGGGCTTTTTGAATGGAATCGTTGTCCAGGCTTAGTTTTTCACTGAACTACACGCCGGGTGCAGTTTTCCTCTCATCGTTCGCCACGGTATAAACACAAAGTAAAGTGAGTTGAATAAATGAAGCTTATTTAGATGAGGCAAACAGAGATTAGTCGAATGCTGGGCCATTAGGCCAGTAAGAAGCCAGCCGAGGTATTTGCGTCAGTGGCTTAACTACTTTGAGATTTTAAAGGAATACACGTTTGTCAAATAATGCGTGATATAACTTTAATGATGTTTAAATCAACACTCTAAACGCCCAATAAGGGAAGGGAATTTAACCCTGAACATTGCCTTCACTCAGTCTAATTTTATTCTGGCTATGGCCCATAATTGGAATAAAAATGAATGTCTTAAAGGAAAGAACTGTTAACATCCTGACTAAGTTTACCGACAAAAGCGGCCTCAATAACGAAAATACCCAAACCCAGTCACACACAGACCCTGTGTCCCGGACGATCATGAGTCAGGAGATCAAAGAAACTACAATAAAGGTAAAATAATAGGCTGATAAAAACCTATGAGATTTTTAAATTTATACAAATATGTTAGCAACATGTAAATTAGAAGGGAACGTAACGAATTGCGCCATTCGCCTCGCTAATCTGAAAGCTTAACGGTATGATATCAAAATTTGAACTCCAAGCGGACCTAAAATTCATCAGCATTCAGTTTACCCCGGTCTGATATCAACACACAATTAGAATGATTCTGATACATATAACGACAAATGTATCAGGCAGATATGCTTACCCAGTTTCTCTTTAGAAGTTTATTGATTTAATTCGTAAATGTCTTTCATGTTTTGCCGTACAGTTTACTGAGTTCGGTTCTGAACGTAATAAGGAAGAAAGGTAAGAACTAGTAAACAAACCTTAGGCAAATTCTTTCAGTCAATGAATTAAGTTCAACATATACTGTCACGACAGTTTATTCGCATACTGACAGTGCAGGACGCTTGCATCGCTTGATTCTGCACTGGCTTAATAAGTACCAAGGAGTCATAAATCGGACATTCATCGGCTTAGCTCACACTGTACGTACTTTCAAATACTTTTTACTGTGCAAATGTGTCATTCCCTAAAATATATAGTTTTAATGATTTACCGGCATTGAATTAAGAAATACCATCGCAAAATTTCTTATTTTCGCAGGTTTAAAAGGTTACAATACAATACTTTATTGACTACTCCCCATGGGGGCTTTTCTGAGTGACAATTTACAAGGAAGTAATAACAAGATAATAATTTCAATAATTAAAAACTAGCTATCGTAGAAAGTCTTTTAAAAGATGCTTTCTTAAATTGCACTTAAAATTGTTTAAACATTGGCTAAGCTGTTAATTTCGGGTAGTAAATTGTCCCATATGTTAACAGTTCAATGAGAAAAGGATCCAGTTGTCCTGCTTTAGTTTTAAATAATGGAATATTTAATTGTTGCGAACTTCTAGTCGCCCGCCCAGATATGTTACCTCTACAAATGAGTTTGTTATCCAGATACTCTGGGGCCATCCCTGTCATACATTTAAATGCCATAACTACATCTCTAAAATATCAATTGGTTTTTACTGGGAGCCATCTTAGGCTCTTTAGAACTGGAGATACATGATCGTATTTCTTAGTATTGCTAACTATGGAGGCAGCAAAATTTTGAACACTCTGCAACTTCCTAATATTTGTATCAGTAGTATTAGACCAAACCGAGGAACAATAATACAATTTACTAAAAACTAAGGCATTTATGATTTTTATTCGTAAATCTTTCTTGAAGACATGTTTCACACGATTTATCTGTCCTAATGCTGACATGCAAGAAGAAACAGTGTTTACAACGTAGCTATTAAAGGTTAAGCTTTTGTCGAAAATCACACCAAGGTCTTTAACAGATTGAGTAGGTGCGACGGTTCCGTTTATCTAAAAGCGTAAAATAGTTGAAGTCTTTTTTCTTTCTGTCATCTGTCCAATTCCATATATGATTAATTTGGTCTTCTCCGGGTTTATTAACAAACGGTTATCAAAGCACCATTCGCGAAATCTTAAAAGGTCTTCATTTATAGCAGAAACGGCACTCTTGGAATCATGTACATCAAACGACATGTACAATTTAGTATCATCCACATAACAATCCCGGCGATGAACAGCTTTTGGAACGAACAGTCGGTAGATCGTTCAGATAGATAGTAAAAAGCAACGGCCCCAAAATATATGTTCTACAGTTAACAATCGTAAATGGTTTAACGGTTGAGCTGAGTTAAAGACTGAGTGTTATAAAATACTTCCTGAAATTCCCTGTTGAATCTAGCCCGGGTACGGGTAAAAACAACTAAACACAGCGCCAAGGAAAATTTCTTTGGGGACCGCGGTGGGAGTCGAAGCCACGTTCTCTGGCACAGTTTCGTTCACTGCCGAGGTGAATGGGGCGCGTTAGATACAAATTCTCTATTTTGTGTATGCATATTTCATTTAGAATCAGACAGTTTAATATCAAGAGTATCGGGATTCAAAAAGCGAAATATAATTGAACTAACCAAGCATTCCCCTGCGAATAGAGAAGTTCTTCCGGTACTCAATATTCTCCGCTCGAGTGACGAAAGAACGACTGCGTTCGCAGGCTAACAATGCATACGCTTAACAGCAAACCGAGAGACGATGACCAGTTTAGATTGGCACTGAGGAAGTGGTGATAGCGGAGAGTCGTGAAAAGCTTATGAAATAAGATTCTTATAGACGCTTGACCCAGGGCAACGTTTTTTAAAAGGTAGACTGAACTACAATGCATACCGAAATAACCAGTACCACAGTACAGCACTCTTCCGTGGCTTTTCAAACTTCAAAGTTCACACTACATGGTTTAATCCACAGATGATGAAAAGTTAGACCCACGCTGTATAGTAACAGAAACAGTACCGCAGTACAATGCTGATCAGTAGCTTTCCAAAGAATGATCACACTCCATGGTTTGGTCCACAGATGAAAAAGTTAGAACCACACTGTATATTATATGTTTGTGTTCTCCCCGATACTAAAGCTACCTCTCGAGAGGAATGTCAATAGTAATCAGTTATTATGCTATATGAACTATATGTCTCGGCGGCTCAATTTTCTGTACAATGTTGTACACTGCAAATTGAACATCGAAAAAGTTAGAACCTCTATGTTTTAAAATAATAAAAACCACACGATAATTATAGTACAATACCGTTCAGTAGCTTTCCAGCGAATGGCATTGGGGTAGAAAAAGATCTTGGAGTAGTGAGAATAAATGCAAACAAACTACCTCATGGGATTATGGGACTTGTGACATGTGACCACAATGAAATTACTCGATACGCGTGCATTGACGGAGTATGTTCCAAGAGAAGGGGCACGAAAAATAGGTATTTCGTTCTATTCCTTCCTATATTATGGATTCATTTGTTGTCAAACGTTAGTACACAAATTGATTTTGTTATCAGTAGCAAAATTAGTGTCAATTGTTCGTGAATTTGCCAACAGAGTTCCATGTTTGATGGCGTATATTTCGCCAGCTTGTTCGACGCCTACAGCGTGACCGAGTAGTGGAAGACTGAATAATTGGCGTTTGTCATCCTAAAAGAGTTCGTCAGTTGATTTGCTTGTACTTGCTAAGCGGAACAAATACCTACCATTTTAGTTTAAATTCTGGTCTCTTTTGATAGTTTTTAATCGTAAGCAGTAAGTTATAAACGCAAGTCTACACGGGGTTATTTACCGGTGTTTTCAGTAAAGTTTTCGAACGTCACACATGCTTCAATTGTTGATATCTCAAAATATCACCAGGAAGTTCCTTTATAAGCTTTTTAATGCATGGATTACTCTGTTACGATTCTTCTCACTGTAAATTTTCTTTAGCCAGTTCTGACAATCGAGCGTAAATTACTACTAGTAATCTGGGAATTATATTTCGTGGAATTTATTCTTTTTTGATTCTTTGATTCGACTGATTTGTAATCCCGAGCCTGTTTCTGACACAGGTTGAGGCTTTTTGAGATATTTTGCGGCAATTTAGTCCAGCTTTGATTTATACCAGTTTAGGAAACCATCTACAGATGGAATCGCCTTCCGTCGGATACCACTCACAAAGTGATTTCCTCTGACGGAAAGATCATCGTCGCAGTGAATACAGCCGGAATCAAACGCTCTGTTCCCACTGAAGTTTGCTCTTTACGGGATTTAACGGCAGTGCGTTAGATATCCTCGAGTCTCAGTACAGACAATTTGAGTTGAATGGCTTCAAAAGCTGCAGATCTAGAAAACTAAGAGCAACCAACCTATTACCAACAAATCAAAACTGATTTCTGTTTCTGTAGCATATGATCCGCTATGCAAAGGGGCTCAAAACGAAAGCGCAGTGCCGCGGAAAAATAATCAAGCTATTGAGGAGACAAAATGAAAGAATCTTAAACTGTGACACATAATTATCCAACTCTGTTACGAGAGGTAAATTTGTATTTTCTGAGCGCCTGTAAGAGAAGACCTTATTCTCTCTACCAAAATATGTTTGATGAATCGAATTTTTAACCTTTGAAACGGTCGGTCTGGGCATGTATAAACTTGAATTTGGGTTACATTAAAATAGCGTTTTTTCGACTTCTTTTGAATCCCCAACAATTGCTAGCATGCACTGAATTTTAGGGACTCGCCATGGGCTAGTTGAATGGTATTGTAGTCGAGATTAGGACGCCGATTTTGAAGACGGTGACCGCGTACTAAGAAGCCTATATTCTTACGCTGTACAAAGAAACCGAAGTGTGCAAGTTACGTTTACTGAAATCTGCCACAAATATTTTTTCATTAGCTCTGTTTGTATCGACAGACAGTGCTTTGCTTTCAACTTGCTACAATTTCCATTTAATACCCGTTCCTGGTTATGAATTCTGCGGTATTGTCAAGCTTTTTTTGACATTTTTCCCGGCTTGTTTTCCTTCTTTATGTAGAAAATTAGTCCTTGCACTCAACGGTCGTCTTTATCGACGACCTGAGCAACACGAGAGGATCCACGACTGAAACTGTTGCCGAGATGTCTTTGCTTAAGATTCCACTACAGCAATTCAACCCTCACATACTGTGTGTGTTGTGTGGTGGATATTTAGTGGACGCAACAACCGTTATTGAGTGTTTACATTCGTGTAAGTGCAGTATCTATAACTATAATGCTCTGTAGCACAGAGAGAAGTAAACTGTTTTCACTAACTTAATCTGTCAGACCTTAACAAATTGATAAACCGAATTCCGCCTGTATTATTTTGTGCTATAAATCTAACCGAACGCCTTTTAAAACAACTAGATTAAATAAGATTTATGTATAGGATCAGGAGTTAGGCAATTGGACTACAGACGCGATTGTATTTTGCAGGAGTAAACATTTCTGGCAATGACTTCCTCTTATGCGAAAAGAGTTAAAATGTGGGTTGTTGGATTTTCAGTGAACGAAATGGTGTGGAAATCTGAAGGTTTGAATATAGTGGAGGCATTGCCAGTTCAATGAAGTTTTAAACGATAAGAAGCGTCAGTGGTACTCTCATAAATAAATCTATCGTTCTGCTGTTTTCGAAAACAAAAATCAATTCGTGTAGTTGGAGAGAAAAAAAATTCGATATAACGATCAGTCGGCTCGTTAACATATTTATTATATGGAGAAGAGTGTTTTACTGGGAACTAAACCACTCGCAGATTCCATACGCCAACTTCATCCGGGACCCGAGTGGCGTATTTTCCGTATGTCACCCGGCTTTGTGAGTGTCGTATCGTTCAATGACGTCAGTAAAACACTCAGTAAAACACCAGTAAAACACTCTTCTCCATATAATAAAAAGAACATAGCACGTTGGCTCGGAGATATAAATTTTATGTTCGAGTATCTCACGAGTGAGCGAAGCGAACGAGTGAGATTTAGTTCTTGCCACTCGAACATAAAATTCATATCTTCTCGCCACACGGTGTAATATCCTCTATATAGCGATCTATTTACGGGAAGCATATCAACACATTGTAGCTATGATGAAAGCGCATAATCGCGCTCGCTTTCACAACTAATTCACGGCTTAATAGACTCCAGACATCTTGCACATTGACGAGTCCTAAACTGTAACTTTTTTATGACACGTTCATAAGTAATAACTATGAATTCGAAATCGCATCGTTCATGGCAGTTCATTTTCTATCGCAGTCTGCCGCAGTTGTATAGTGAAGTATTTGCAGACGTCATTTCACTGTCCGGTGTGTGATGTTGAAGTTCATAAAACCAAACCTCTTCTACACATTCGGTGAGTATAGATGAGAACGCGAACTTTCCCTGTGTAACGAACCTGAAAGAAGGAAGTTTTTCTGCGACTTAATTGTCGCTTGCTCTGTCAGAGGTGTCGGGGAGCAAATGTTAATTTTTAATAAACGTTTTGTATTTAATCAAATTCATAACGAAACGGCACTCAGGGTACAGTACTTGTTTCAGTAGCTTTACAAAAAATGGTCACGGCATGATTTGATTCACAAAACTGAGAAAAGTTAGAACAACACTGTATAGTAAAACAAACAGTACCACAATACAGGACTGTTCAATAGCTTTCTAAAGAATGATCACACTGTTTGATTCGATCCACAGATGAAACAACAAAGTTTGCTCTTCTGTTCGTTATTTTTGCTGACCAATGTCCCTTTACCTCACAGACCCGACAGACCTTTGCAAGAAATTGTCAATAAACTTGTTCCCGGCTTAGTTTACGGTACGTTAGCGAGATGAGCGATCGATTAAATCCGGCTAAGTTTTAAGTTTACATGACCGAGGAAACCCTCGTGCACGAAGCATTAGAAAATATACGGCAGTAAATTGAGTTTTTTCTCGTTGTACATCAGGATACTGTATTTTTGTATGTGTATTTTTTTTTCGGCATCCAAGAACAGCCGAAGTGAATAAACGGAGAAGCGGGTGGAAAAATTGCTAATAGAGGTAGATTTTACTAGTTATGAAACAAGGCTATATGTGCTCTATTTGTCGAAGTGTCAATCTTTGTATCGTCTACTGCTTCTGACCTCTACCCACCAAGCTACGGAGGAAAAAATAGTAAAACAACTGAACGCCTCTGATAATCAAATCGATCCATAACATGGTGGTTGTTATATAACCAAAATTCCAATCATTTTTGTAAGGTACATTAACTCTTCATTGGTTGAAATTGGCGTGACTTTGTTTCTTCTCTGATGGGCTCTCTAGTTTTGAAATGCCAGGGCTTTCCTAGCCATTCACAGTCTAGCATCCTGAACATGTCAATTGTAATACGTGGATCAGTCCAGTTTAAGATCTAGCTTGTATGTAAATTTTCTTAGTCTGATGATGGTATAGCTTATACCGAAATATTACAGTTTACTTATCAAGATCTTCATCTGTTGTCTAAATTATTGGGCACAATGAACGTATTTGGGTTATCCTTCGTCCTTTATGGCTCCAGTTTAGTTCGTAACTATTCATGACTGCTTACGTTTCTTCACCGCAGATGAACTTGGTCGTCGTCAAAAATTTGAGGAAAATTTAAATAAGGAGAACACGGAAAATGAAGGTAGGCGTCGGTACATAGCTCACGCTTGTCTCGCTCGGTGAATCGGCACTTAACTAAATCAGTTACTTAAGTACAGAGCAAGTTTCAATTGACTGTCTTAAATAATTTTGCGAAGTCTTAAATTTTGTTTTCCTCCGGTAGGAGATTGGTCAAAGATTTTTGCGCCTCTCAACTTATAAGAAGTCAAAACAAATTGGGCCCTTCTCTCACGCATTTTCCCGCGCTTGGTGCTGATGACGTGTAAATCGTTTGAGCTCTGATTGGCTCATTCTACTGTCAGGGCTGTCATTAGTAGCTGGCAGCCGGCAATTATCGCTGACTACTATGACAAAAAGTTTAGGTACCGAACAAGTCTGACCAGCTTATTCATTTCTTTGGTAGAAACGTGAAAAGTAAAGCATCTCATTTCCGAATTGCAAGTTTTTCGTCCAAATAGAGTAGCGACAATGTAATGAAGTAGGCAGGTACGGTGAAAAAAAGAAGTTGGGATAATCAAACGAATTGATACAGTAAATTATTCGCTCCGACGAAGGGCTAACGCTCGAAACGTCAGCACCTTCCTTTTACCTTACGGTGGTATAACTTACTTTATCAATTCGTTTGATTATCCCAATTTCTTGTGTTTCAAATCCCTACCGACGCAGCACCAGTTTCTTTAGAACCTATTTTCACAGGTACAGCGAAAAATGCGCAACTTCTTATTATAAGATGAAGTTACAACGCAATGTTCGCGCTTACCAGGACTCCTCTCCGTCGCTTGTCAGCCGCCTACAATTTCCATCAGCCGTCTAACTCAAAACTAATTGACAGCCCTGACTGTGCGCATCTGTGATTGGCCGCGGTAATTTCTTTATTTGGTAAGGCTCCCTGTGATGGTATTAATAATAGTGAGACGCTAGTCTCTGATAATGATGTCTTAATTTACGTGTTTATTTGAAAGGCGTATCTGAGGATATAAGTGGCGAAAAGAACTCGACCAGCAGAAACAGCAGTGAAGTGGAAATGGAAGATCCCGTGTACATCACACTGGAGTACTACAGGTAATAATTTAAAATCCAGGGACCAGGCTTCTCTCGAAAGTTGCGGTAACTTTACGCACCCGTGACCCTAATTTTAGATCGGAGTCTATTGCATGGTTTTTTTTTTTGTTACAGTGCGACCTGTATTAAGCGGCCAATTTCTAAAGTCCTGAATTACTTGTAACTAAAATGCTGTGGTCGATACCTCTATTCAACGCCTTTTGAGGGAAGGGGTCGGCTGTACACAGGCTACCATTAAGCGGCCGCGTCCACCTTCTTGTTGTTTCAAGGTCATTATTTATTGCTTTTTTACCTCTATTAAGCGGCCAGTAAATTATCTTTTTGAGCGGAATTGTGACAGAGGTATGGTCCCCTGTTTGCATCAATTTGAGAACGATCTTAGAAAGATTCCAGAGGCGCGCCACTCGCTGGATACTAAGAACTAGAATTGGCGAGATGCCCTACAAAAAAAGGCTACTCGCTCTTCGCTTACTTCCAACTTCCACTAACTTACCGGACAGGGAACTCAGAGACCTTGTCTTTTTCTATGAATGTATTTCCGGAAATACCAACCTAAATATTGGTTGATATGTGACATTTGTCACACATGGCCGATCTCGCTCTAAGAACCCTACCCTCGTACTAAAACCTGCTTACTGTAAAACCGCGACTTTTCAAGCCTCGTTTTTCAATATAATTGTAAAACCTTGGAATATTATCTGTAATCTCGCCCCTCATGATAAGTTCTCTAGTCTTAGTATTTTTAAAAATTTTCTGCGCGCCTCTTATTTTACTTAGTTTACTGGACACTACTTATAACGCTGACACGTCCTGCACATGGTTTCTCTCCCGTAACTGCCCTTGCCATCGCTCTTGATTTTATCTGACTTACGTTGCACCTTACTGTGCACTATTAGTAATTAATTAGATTTATTGTAATTTTATTAAATTTTAGATTACTAACCATATATATATATATATATATATATATATATATATATATATATATATATATAACAATATATATATATATAGATGTATAGATGTTGCGGGAGAAAAAAACACACAAAGAATCCCACTCACTGACGAGTGGGCAACCACGAAACAGGCTTGTAGGGATAAACGTGTAGATTGTTTGTGTGGTTTTTTTCTCCCGCAACATTTACTTCGCCCTACTTTAATGTATTGAGCACTGTTTTACGTTAATCAACTTTTACACCTTAATATATATATATATATATATATATATATAGATAGATAGATAGATAGATAGATAGATAGATAGATAGATAGATAGATAGATAGATAATAAAGAGATAGATAGACAAAGAGATAGATAGACAGACAGACAGACAGAGAGATTTGAAAGGAAATTTTGCCCTGAGTGGGATTTGAACCCACGTCCCCACCCCCTATTACTAGTCAGGTGTGATAACCACTACACCATCAGGGCAGACTGTTGGCGTCAGAAAAAGGTCTAAGTTTTGTTTCATGGATTTATTAAGCGGTCACTTTTCAAAGTGCCGAGTGTGGCCGCTTAATAGAGTTTGCACTGTATTAGCGAGCAAACCATCCTAACGAGTACGCAACGTGTAAATTATGAGCTAACAGCAAGAATTAAGCCCCAGTCGTGAACAGCATCTAATTTCTCATTACAATATTCACTGTTCATCAACCATTCAGGTTATGAGAATAACGAAAATGATCACCAAAGAGTTGTATTGATATTTAAACAAATTCTCCTCACTAGCACCATACCAAATATATGAGAACGGTTAGGAGAAAATGAATATTGATATTGGGGCTTAAAGGGTTAACCTTAAATTGTAATTCTCGTTGTATATATTTTTTATTGAATCTTCTTTAGGAGGAAAAGAAACTGGAACGAAAAGCAGGTACGCAGTACACATACCTTGCATCTACGGTAATAGCTGCAGTCGTAGGTTACAATCAGTTTTTACGCAACGGACAAAGAATATCTCATCGCAGGGTGATTTCGAGAACAGCATATCCGCACATCTTGAAACCTAAAACATCTATGGGCGTACGGAACGTTTTAGAAAGCTTAGCGTTAATTTTTGCCACGTTAAAAGCGAGATATGTCTGGTGGCCCATATGAAAGGTTTTTGAGAATCGCACAGTGCAACTCGCATTGCATTTCATTTCTTCGAATTTTGTAAGTGTCTTACTGTGTTCAGTCCTCTCCCCAGGTCTTCCCCACTCGTTATCTACGCTGTCCATCTGCCATAACCGTCAGAGTGCTGAAAAAATTCTTAATCATGAAGTTTGCTATTCCTAACACACACAAGGTAAAATGTTAGTTATAACATCTTCAATCGACTATAGAGTATAACATCCTCACTTGCAGAGAACACAATGTAGCTTGATCATCTGTGAGAGAGCTACTGAACAGTACTGTGCTGTGTTACTGTTTGTTTTACTATACAGTGTGGTTCTAACTTTTTCATTTGTGGATCAAACCATGCAGTGTGACCATTCTCTGTAAAGCTACAGAACAGTACTGAACTGTGATACTGTTTTTGTTTTGTTTTTTGTTTTTAACTGCACAGTGTGGTTCTTATTTTTCTAAACTATTTATCAAACCATACTGTGTGACCACCCGTTTGAAAACTGATCACTTTTGTCATGGGAGGAGAATGTCTTGGACATGACGCATACCGTTATGAAAAGTTATTTTTTTCAGGAGAGAAACTAAATCATTACGTTTGGTTTACTGTCTCTCAGGCTGAACTGGTACGATCCGACGAACTTCTGAGCGACTCACTCACAATGAAAGAACTGTCGCAGATTTACGGTCTCTATACTAAGGTAAAGCTTAGCGTAATTTACTGATTTGTGTATAACACTTCCAGAAATTTTTCAAAGTCAGTTTTTAATGGGCTCGGTTTCAAACGCTCCCTCGAATCCGGCCTTCGTCCTCATTTTCCCAAAGAGCGGTTGGTACTCAACCCTAGGTTTAGAATTTCCCAAAACTAGGAAAATGTTTAGTTTAATTAAGGATAGAGACAAGCAGCCCTTTGCATAGTTTCACTGCTTATTTCCGGTTCCTGGGAAGCTGATCAGCGCCAACCTTGCCTAGGTTAAGTGTAAAGCTTTCGTTGCTGTTTAATCCTGGGTTCGGGAAAGCCGAAGCGGTAACCGAGCAGTAAAACGTGAAGGCTCTAGTTACTGTTTAACACTGGCGTGTAACGTTAGATAATGAACCAGATCTAAAAACGCTTAAGGATGTCTACGAAAGATCTCCAACGCGTTCACAACACTTAAATCATATTGATTTCTATCTTAAATAGTCATTCCTGGATCTCCAATACTCATTCTTGGATTTTCACGATGACAAAGCCACGGAAGACGAAAAGAAAGAAACCGAGCCCCCAAAGAAACTCAAAAAGAGTGAAACAAAGCACACAAAATATGAACTGACTGCTAACGTTGATCTGAAACAAGCAGGGACACCATCCAAGAACACACTGGAGTCAAATAGTGACTACGTCAATTTAAATTACACGTTAGATAGACAAGCATTTCAAAGAGACTTCATTTCGACTTCGTTTCCTGAAACTCCACCGAGTTTTGAATGCGACGAGATGAAGGAGAACAAAGGTCACGTGACGACTTTTTGACAAGGGAAGTGCTGATCGATAAAAGTACACATAGCGTAAACAGAAGATTCCAGGTTAAGAATTTCGTTGAGGAAACTTGATAGCTGTATTCCGAGGATATTTATTAACTGTCATGCTCGAAGCACGACACCAAAGATCCGTAAGCTGGCTGCCTCGTGTGTCATCGCGAAACAGTACGATTCAGGGTTGAATCCGATTGGTCCGTATTAAGTCAGTCAGGTGATCGTCATGGCAGCTTTGATGTCATTGGAAAAAAATTATTGCACCAATCGTTTGTTCACTTCAAGACAAGGCCGATCAAAAGTTTTATCACAACCATATTTAACACAGGACAAGAACTTATATCTAACGAGTTCAAATTATGTGTGGGATACAGAGCATCACTAACGAACTACAATATTGTGTATTATAAGAAACTAAGAAAATCAATAAAAAACGAGAAAAGAATTCTGGCAGACTTGTTTGCCATAAAAAAAAACCAGCACAGGGAGAGTACGCCACATCATGTGCTTACGACTTCACTCAGTCATCACTACTACTAGAAAGTGTATGAAACCGGCTCAAACTCATCAATAACACACAAGAAAAAGACGAAGGAAATCAAGCGTTATGACGTGTTTGGATATTTAATCAAATAAGGCTTGTTTGTTCATCGTTACTTTCTCCTAAATAATTTCGTTCGAGATGCCATATCAAACGCTCGATACAAATGTTTCATCACATATTAAACACCTCGAATTTAGTCAAAAATACTGCGCTGCCCGTGGTATTTTCAACTCTCTTCTCCATGTTTAATCTGTGATGAAACACTGTATTCCGTGTTTGATATATTACACAAAGGCTCGTACAAAATGGCGTCAACAGGCAGATCAATGTGCGAGAGACAAATTTATTTACAACAAATTATAATGATTACCAACACTTTGCAACGCACACTTGCAAGAACAAAACAAGAAAAATGGGTACAGTCGCACTTATCCAATGACGAGGAGCAGCCGATAAACAGAAAAAGTATCCCCAAGTTGAACTGATAACAAGCGAGAACGATCCTCTAAAGGCTGTAAGGTTGCCTGCAGAGTGGTCACATACTGAAGAGATTAGAATGATGGTCTACACTTATACTACAAAATAAGTAATTGCATGTACTTTGTTACGTGAAAAACAAATGTAAACTTGGTAGAGATCAGTAAATTATAGTAATCTCTTAGTAAATTATTGGCGTTAAACGGAAGTCTCCAACTTCTAGGGAAGATTTCGGCTGGGAAATCTTTTCTAAACATTTCCAAGGGATCTAAACGTAAGAAGAACTGGGCTTTGAATAAAAGTTTCATTTCTTTCAAAAAACAAACTAACAGATGTTAGGCTTTATCCGCATCTGGTTATAAATGTTAATTCTTAGATACTCGAACGAAAGTTGTTTTTAGATCGTAGCAATTCTGCCCTGGCCACTGGTGCGTAACTCCAAGGATCAAAAATGAAATATTAAACAGAAGTAAAGCTCATAACTCTTAAAACGATGATGCCTGTTAGAAACTGACGAAAAAAGCAAGTAATTCGAGCCTTTCAAGGCGGACGAAGAGAAAGAAGCCGACAGAACTATTGCACCAACCTTACAAACCAACCCACCATTTAACATCAAACATTTCTCCCCGGGAAGATTATAACGGGAAGGGGCGAATGTACTTAAAAATCAATTCTTGTGGTACCCTTAGGTAAGTCACCAATTGAGAAACACACCAGAACAAAAACACTCCGCGTAAGAAGGGTACCAGCATGATGAATTACCACTGACCACCTCCTTAGAAAGACTGATACTTCACTTTCTTCTTACGCTGCCTTTGGATGGTGAACTGCGGAGGATTCGATCGGAGGCCACTTTATCAGCAGAAAAAGTGGCCTTGACTGAGGACCTAAGTGTAGGGCCTTTGCGGCGTTTACGTGGCGGGCTCCCATCACTGATTGGTTCCCTGAGTCTGGTTGTCCCTACAAAAAGGAGAAAAAATTTCATTGGTACTGTTACGTTTAATATACAGTGTGGATGGATGCTGTTAGCACTGAAAATAATGTCAGTTTTGTAATTCGTGTCAGCATTGTGACTAATTTTTGTATTGTAAGTGACGCGATCAAATTATTTAGCAATGTATATTTAAAACCCACCGATTAATTTTCACGCCATCTTATTGGCTATTTTGGGTCACGTAGTGTCCAATAATAGAACGGGTATCAGGCGATATAAAACACCTGCGTGGATATTTGCCCTGCGATTTTTCAGTTGCAAGAAAACATAGCAAAGTCAGTCCCCAGGGTTGCCACTCATTGGAACCCAAAAAATTTCCTGACTTTTCCCTGAACTCAAAACAATTTAACAACCACACCACGCTCCATCACGCTTTGATAAAAATGACCGATGGAAAACACCGGTTCCCAAGCTTTCTCTGAGTTTTCCTCCTTCTTTGGAAGAAGGCATTCACAACGACGAGCACTGACCAAAAACACTGCATTTGAACGCATAACTCATTACACATCGACTCCATCACAAAACGTTGTGGAACCCTGAAAACAAAATCCCCTGACTTTTCACTGAGTTTGCCAAGAACTAAGATTTTCCTTGACTTTTCCATGACTGACCTTGAATAATTGCTGTTTTTCCCTGACCGTGGCAACCCTTGTCTCTTTCAAGTTTTTTGCAACAAACTCATTTTGTAGAATCCAGTGACACTGTAGTTAAGTAGCTAGTCGCAATTGCAGCTCCGGATAAAACAGAAAATCAACAAAATATACTGCTGGTGTTTTTGGAGGTGAGCAAAAGTTACGAGCCCTTGAGCACTCAAATTCTTGAAAATCTGCCCTCTGAAATGTGCAAAAAGGCTTCCCACTAACTCTAAAACGGCCAAAAACAATAAACTACGCAAGCGATAACTCGCTCATGTCGAACAGTGCACATCCAACTGTAGAACCGACGTTTAACAACAAAGTCAAGCTTGCAAACAATCCACTTTTAACGCAAATCCTTCAACTATGCCAGAATTTCCATATTCCCTGTTTTATGGGTGTAATTTCTTTCGCAGTGTTAGTGATATGGTTGGATTTTCTAATCTAATCGACTGGAATGCTAAACTTTGACTTGTTTTCGAACAACGCTGTTGGTAAAATAAACCAAAAGTGCCGTGTCTTCAAGATTTTCATGTCAGGGGCGCTGCTGCGAGAGTGTTTGACATAACAGCTTTCAAGCTCTGGTCCAATCACAGTTTAAATAAAGCAATTTTAACCAATCAATGTACGTAAAGTGTTTGTCAGTTGCAATCCCAGTCAGTTCACTTGTGTTTCTTTTTCTTTAACATGTTCAAAGTAAGAATTAACTTGCGATCGCGAAGGGTTACAAACTAAATAAACCCCCGTTCTGGCTTACTGGTATATGGGAAGATAATGCTGAGGCCAACTGATCATTCTTTTTTTTTTGACAATCTCTCAGTCGCGGGCATTATCCTCCAGTATACCAGCCGCCAGAAGGGGTTTATTTACTACACAAATAAAAAAAGAAAGATACTTTCTCCTCTTCTGTGGATAAGAACTATTCAGTGTGACCATTCTTTGAAAAGCTACTGAACAGTACTGTACTGTGGTACTGTTTGTTTTACTATACATTGTGGTTCTAACTTTTTCATCTGTGGATCAAACCATGCAGTGTGACCATTCTTCGGAAAGCTGCTGAACAGTACTGTACTGTGGTACTGTTTGTTTACTATACAATGTGGTTCTACCTTTTTCATCTGTGGATCAAACCATGCAGTGTGACATTCTTTGTAAAGCTACCGAACAGTACTGTACTGTGGTGTCGTTTGTTTTACTGCGGTTCTAACCGTTTTTAGTATAAATCTACTAGCGTTCTATCACAAATGCCGCGCTCTGATTGGCTACGCTACCCACTATCTATTCTGTGATAGATAGTGAGTAGCGTAATGGCGGCCGCTTCTTCGCGTTTTCGAAGTGTCCGTGAAGAAGATTTAGACAGTTTACTGGTCGAGGCTGTTCCAGAAAAGACAAAGTTTTGAACGACTAGTAGATTTATACTAAAACAATTAGACTATTCGCTCTCGATTTCTATGCGTGATAGTTGACTCGGGCTGCGCCCTCGTCAACTATCGCGCGATAGAAATCTCGAGCTCATAATCTAATTGTTTATTATCAGTGGATCAAACCGTGTAGTGTGACCATCATGATTCTTACAGTACTGTACTGTGGTACTGTCGATAAAAAGACTATCATTACAATATTTACCAGAGGTCGCTGATGAAGTCCTTCTCAGCTCATACTCATGTCCTGAAACACTATCATCAGAGTCCTCGCTCGTTGAGCTGTCCCTATGAGCAGTGGGACTTCCCTTGTTTCCTGCTTTCCTGCGTGACCGTTTCCTCGTACGTATACGGGGTTTGCGTGACACATCGTCGCTGGTGTTTTTACATCCAGACCGTGACACATCAGATGAGCTTACAGCGGAAGAGGTCAGCACAACTGATGCTGAATTCTTTTCATCAGCTGTGACAGACGTTTTGCGTCTGTCAGAATCTGCTGAGGTTGCTGTTGTTTTGGATATATCCGTAGAAGTCGCTGTCACAGCAGCAGTGCTTTTCACTAAACTCTCCATCGACCGAGATGCTGGAGTTAGCGTGGGAGGTCTTTCTATTCCTGGACTCACAACTGGTGTCTGTATTGACTGCGTGACTGAGGTGGGATCTCCTTGCGCGCTTCCCACTGAGAAATCACTACTTCCCTTGGAGTCTCCGGTGATACTTGGTGACTGAATTGGGTTCGTATTTGACCCTGTTGTGTTCCCGGATGTTGCAACCATGGTGATGATCATCTTTCGGCGGACTGTCTGTGATTGGCCAACCACAGAGCTGGGCACTTTCTCTGACGGAATGAGAAGAAGTGGTTTTCTCCCACCACTGGCCTCAAGTTGGCTGACAGATGTCAGTGTTTCTATGGTGGGCGTTCCAGAACCACTGGCTGATGGAACAAGAACGAGAACAGCAGGGGTCGACTGTCCTTTAGGAGCACTGCTTATTTCTTGTCCTGACTTTATGAACTGTTCTAAGATCTCGGACGAAACTTTTTCCACTGGGATTAAGAAGAGTGGTGCACCTTTTGCAGACGGCAGAGGAACTCCGTGGGCAATGTTTCCAGCGGAGGTGTATATTCTTGCCTGGGGTGGAACTACCACTGAACTGAATTTTTGAGGAGCTACCGCTGGACTAGACGATTGTCGGACAACAACTGGACTGGATGTCTGTGGAGTTATCGCTGGACTGGATGTCTGTGGAATTACCGCTGAACTGGATGTCTGTGGTGGACTGGATGTCTGAGGAATTACCGCTGGACTAGATGTCTGTGGAGTTATTCTTGGACTGGATGTCTGTGGAGTTACCGCTGAACTGGATGTCTGTGGAGTTAACGCTGGCTTTGATGTCTGTGGAGTTACCGCTGGATTTGATGTCTGTGGAGTAACCGCTGGATTTGATGTCTGTAGAGTTACCGCTGGATTTGATGTCTGTGGAGTTACCGCTGGATTCGATGTCTGTGGAGTTACCGCTGGATTCGATGTCTGTGGAGTTACCGCTGGACTGGATGTTGGTGGGGCTACAGCTGGACCGTATGTCTGTAGAGACACTGATGAACTGGATGTTTGAGTAACTATCACAGGACGAGATGTTGGTGATGTGGTGACCAGAGGGCCACTACCAGGCTCAGAAACTGCACTAGCAACACCCGGAGAGCTTGAACAACCTAAAAACAGTAGTACAGGGAAAGACAAAGTGTGACTGACTGCAACTGATGGCAAACTGTTCACAAATTTGTGTATATTTATGTCTTGTACTTGCACCAGTAACACAATCTACAATGTACTTCCTGCCAATGATTGGCTCTGATATTTTTCAGGGACTTTGTATTAAAACTGTGGGTTGTCTATCAAAATGATGGTGACAATGATGATGACTCTGATACCCCTGGATGGAAGAGACACATAAAAACCCAAACACCAATTACATATACAACTCACTGCAAACAACAAGTTGTATGTGTTGGGGTTCAATTTCATCCTTGGTTTAAATTTTACTTTCCCTTGATTCAAACCACTATCATACACTACCATACCAAAAAACAAAGGAAAATTAAATTTAAACCAAGGAAAAAACTGAACCCCAACATATGCACTCACAATGAAGGGACACATGTACAAATGACCAAGGTTTATGTTCATGTATACATGTACTTTGGTTTCTGGGATAATGTGGGCAAGCTAGATGAATAGAGGCTGATAACAACAGGATGATCCCAAGAAGAAGAAAAATCCACCTGTTACAAAATATCGTACTTCACTAGAGGTTGAACTGCTAACAAGCTTGAATTTAAATGTTATTCTGAAATGCACTCAATTCCAACATCCCACGGCCTCTTGGCTTGAGCACTGAACTTCTTTTGTTTCTTGTTTGTTTTTTTTCAAGCATTGAACTTGATGTTACAAAGGTCACTTATAGTTCAAGTTCCACTGGAGACGGTCTTATTGCAACAGTGTTAATTTTTTTTAATTCTATCAGAAACTTGAAGGGACATTTCATTAACCTTTTGAGCCAATGTTACGATAAACAGTCCATTTTTTATTTCAATATTTTATACAGTACTGCAGCAGTAAGCTTGATACTTTAGGTTTAAAGTATAATGGCAATTCCAAATTTCAAAAGTGATCACAATTCTTCAAATCATTTAAAAATCTTTAAAGGTAAGTTTTTTGTTTCCTTTAACCATTTCACTTCCAGAGGTAAACTATTGCCTTTTCTGATACATATTTGTTTGTTTGACTGTTTTTTCATGATTGCATTATTCACAACACCCAAAGAAATGAAAATGATTGTTAGGAAGTAGTAAGATCTGAGCAGCAATTCTCTTAAGTGATTGTGATTCATTTGGTTTAAACTTACTTTGGAGAATTTGGCTTCAGTTCAGTTCACTGTATCTGAGTTGATCTATTTAATGATTCTCATTACCATTTAACTTCAAAATTGTCTGGCTACTGTGAGGAGAAGTCCCAAATTGATCAATTCTGGGATTGAAAGGGTTGAACTCTAGGGAATTATCTACAGCAAAAATGTTTCTTGGCGAAGAAGAAAATTATATATACTAACTAAAGGAGAGCTAATTGGGGAAATAATCACTTAACAATGAATAATGTATGGTCCCAAGGGTAACAGTTAATTTTGTTTTCCCGAGAGTCCTGATGTTTTCCAAGACAAAGGAGAGGGAAACTTCAGGACTCATGGGAAAACAAAATTAGCTAGTTTCCCGAAGGACCATACATTAAGTGCTTTGTTATATATTAAGACTTTTCCAAGAATCCTATAGCAAAGATAAACAAACAAAGATGGCACAACTGGCACACAGGCAACAAGTGCACAAATGTATCCTGGTCAGGATACACTTGAATTTGATCAGGGGCATGTGACTAAGAATCAACTTATCACAGTGCTCGTTATGTTGAGTGAAAGTCTAGGTGTATAGCAATTATCACTTGTATCATGGATCATAAAACTGTAGCTATACATTTCAAGGCAAGCAGGCAAAATGTATACTGTTCTTATTAACAACTGAACTGATAGTTCAAGTTTTCTATGTGTCAATAATTGAGAAGACACCGAGAATAACTGATAAATTGAACCATTATTTATTGATTTGTATTATATAAAGTACCTTGTTTAGTTCTGGGTTTGGGTGTTTTTGCTATTACTATAGCACAATAGATGTAGTAATTACATGTAAAATGATCAGATTGTAGGATTCCCTACACCAGGCAATTTTGTTTTCACTACAACCTCAACAGTATAAAAGTTCAAACAACAGTACCTGTCGATGATGGTTGATTTACCACAGCTGTGGATTTGTCTGTTCCTACATCTGGGGTTTTGTCAGCCACAGAGGTGCTCATTTTATTGACTTTCTCTTTTCTGTTTGGCATTCTGCTCAATTGTCTCCTTTTCCTCATCTCTGAAAGCTGACTAGTGTCAGTCACATCCTCAACTTGGCCATCAGAGTTTGCCATCTCTTCCAACATTTCAGTTCCGTCTTTTCCACCTTTATCCAAAGTACCGGTATCTTTTTCACCTTTATTACCTATTTGTTTGTCTATAAGGTTGTCCATCATTTTTTTGTAAGTAGGGAAGATATTTATTCCAAGAACGCTGGCAATTTCTAGACCAAGATCCAACCTCAGAACCCTTTCATACTCCCTTCTGGACAAAAAAAGTTTGCTAAGCAACTTGCAGCCAAATGTGGCCAGGAATGATGAATTTCTTTCTGCAAAAGCTGGCATTACATAATGCTGGAAGAAACTTTTCTCATCATAAGTTTTAGCTTCCAAGACAACTGATGCAGCTCCCTTGGGATGATGGAGAATATAGTTCCGAAATGTCTCTTTTGCACCCATTCTGAGTTTTTTCTCCTGGTTTTCATGCATTCTCCGCACAACTTTTCCACGCTTAAGCATAAATGGGATGCTTAAACACAAATTATCATCCACATCATTGCTGTCCTCAATAGCATCAGATGAAACTGAATTACTTTTAGGCTCTCTCACTGCAATAACAGAAATTAATCAATTAAACCATAAAACAAGAACTACACCGCAGTACCTTACAGGCCAGTAAGAATGTAACAAAAACATTAATAAATGTAATTGCCTGTAAATTGTTTAACCCTCCCAGAAATGTGACAAGCATAGGAGAAAAACATGCAGTATGCAATGGAAATGGTAAGGATAAGGAACTGAGGATGATGTAAGGATGAGTACTTTTGGTACTTCTTTTTTTCTTTTTCCATTTCCTTCATTTCATTTTCACCCCCAAAATTGCACATGACCTTTGCATTTCATAACCAGATTTTGCAACCACATTTCACGCTTATGCAGGTTCTGTTAAACTTTTTTCTGGTCGTGTTTCCACATAATTATACATCAATAGTGTTTTGAATTTCTTCAAATCAATAGCCAAACTTGCAAGTTCATTGTTTAAATTGTCCCAGTTTGTGATAAAATGTCTGCAAGTATCTCTCAATTATCTCAAAATTGTGAGACATGGTAGTGCAGTGGTTAACCCTTTCACTCCCAAGGGGTCTCCATTTGACGAGTAAAATCGTCTGGCGTTAGACAGAGTAAAATCTATAAAGTCACTCTTGGGAGTGAAAGGGTTAAGGGAGATAGTTTTTAACCCTTTCACTCCCAAGGGGTCTCCATTTGACGAGTAAAATCGTCTGGCGTTAGACAGAGTAAAATCTATAAAGTCACTCTTGGGAGTGAAAGGGTTAAGTGACAGACTTCCAAGCAGGAGTTCCAGAGTTCTGAAGCCCTGGTGATGGCACTGTGTTGTTTCCTTAGACAAGAAACTTAACTCCAAACTGTCTCTCTTCACCCAGTCCAGATGTATAAATGGGTACCAGCAATATAACGCTGGGGGTAGCCCTGCATTGGATTAGCATCCCATCCAGGGGGGAGTAACAATACTCCCAATTGCTTCATGCTATTGAAAAGGGGGAAAACTAGCGCTGTGCATGCTTTAACACTTGTGTGCACCTTTATCTACCTCCTTTTTCCTACAGTATCTCTAAAATTAATTATTTAGTTTAATGGATTGAAACATGAACCTTATTGGAAGGATGTGGGTTTCCACTGGGACAATAAACATGAATTTAAAAATGCAAATATATGAAAATTCACACGTTTGACCTTTGGAACAATAATTTGGGAACACAACAAAATAGTTTAAAAATTCTATATACATTAAAACATTACATTTATTATAACACATTGATACATAAAATAATCGTGGTTAACCGCTTCACACCCAAGATCTAAGTAGCAATTCTTCTTAGATAGTGTCACACAATCCCTTGTATCTTGGTTTGGAGAATTTGATATCAGATGAATTCAAATTGTCAACTTGATAATTCTTATCATTGGTTTGCTCATTAGTAATGTCTTGATTTGACAGAAGAAGTTAAAATTTGATCACTCTTGCAAGTAAAAGGGTAGTAACAAACTGCTGATCCTAAGGCATGACAATATTGTATATGTTTGTTCGCAATTCCAACTGGTTGAATTCTACTGTAACCAGCAAGCACTAGTCTGTAAAGGTGAAATATTTTAAATCAAAACGTGGGATGGGAATTTGAACCCACACATAGACCAATCATTATAAGAACTTCACTTCTCAGGTAACTTGTCCATATAACATACAAATAAAATGCACCTACAAGCTTTAAAAATACACATATCAATTCTTATGGTACATGTACGTTTTACCTGTCAAACCACCAATTTCACTGGAGCCCTGGACTTGACTCTTGGCTAAAGCATGCCCCAGATCTCTGAAGTCTTCTTGAGCTGTGTTACTAGAATCATTAGTCTGCAGCCCATGACCTTGTCTGTCTGTTTCATTCACACTGATATCTGTTGTGGTACTGTTCTCAACTTCATTTAAAGCTTCCCCATGTCTTTCTTCCTGTGTCCCTCCATCTTCCATTCTACTCACTGCATGCTCTTCACCATCAGTCTTTGTTAATACCTTGTCTCTTTCGTCAAGGTTCTCAGCTTCCATTTCTGTTTCTTCATCCTTGACTACAGGATTTTTTCTTTCTTTCTCTTCAGAAGATGCATTTTCGGATTCACCATGTAAGTCTAGCAACTTCTCTGGGTCTTTAGTTTCTCCTCCTGCTCTACCATTGTAACTATGTATCTCAGCTTCATTTTGACCCTTACCACTAATTACTGTTTCATCTTCCTTGCCAATTTGGTTTGTATCTTCTAACTGACTGTCAGTTTCCATCCTTTCTGACTCATCATCTATTATTGTTGTTGCTAGTTCCATTTCGTCTTCAACACTTTCTACTGCTGTTCGAGTTCCTAGCTTGACAACAGTTAACTCTTTCTTTTCTTCTTGATTATCAAACTTTGTCAGCTCTTTCTGATTCTCAACTGTAACTGTATTACTATCCATACCATCAATTTCTTGTTCTTTTACAGCTCCTCTTGTTTCACTTATAAACAGACCTGAACTGCTCTCTTGATTTGATTTGTGCAAACTACTTCTAGTCACTTCCTGGTGTCTCTGACAATCTACAGAACCTTGTGAACCAATTATATCATCTGGAGTTGAGTCATTTACAGCAAAATCATCTTTATCATCAGATGGACTTGGAGACATGTTTGTATCACTGTGTTCTTGGTCACCTTTAGAATTATTTCCTGTGGTCAAAACAGGATCAGAGCTGATCTCATGTTGATGGAGACCAGGATTAGACTCGGCTTCATCAGAAGGTGAATTAATTGAGCTTGTAATTGTACACTCTGTATTTATAGTCTCCATACATACAACAGGGCGGTCTTCTGTTTCACTGGAAGGCTTATTGGATTCCAAATTTGATTTCTCAAATTCAGGTGCATCTGGAGCCTCAGCGAACCCAGTGGAATTCACAGGAGTGGAGGTCATTGGCTCACTGGTCTGTGTGTCAGCCATGGTTCCTTCAGTTTCCTTCCATGGTTGAGATGATTCACCAGCACTTTCTGAGGACACTCCTTTAGAACTGTTTTTTGCTTTCTCAACTTGAGCTACATGTATTAACTGAGTGAGTTTATCCTCCACTTCTTTACGAAAGCGTTCAAACTCATTGAACATTTTATAAGTGGAAATGGTTCGTGAGCGACCAAGACGCATTGACTTCTCTTCAAGTAACTCCACCAGGGAAACAGTTTGAGCCATTCGTGGGAGAGCAAGCTCCTTCATTTCTTCCTCTGAAAGACGTTTGAATAGTTCCCGCAGGCGTGCCTTGCGCTGTGCCCGAGAAAGTTCTGGAGGTAAAAAAGTATCGCAGGAAAAAGCAGCTGTTTCCAAAGGCACCTTTGAACCATGATGGGAAGGATAAAAATAGTAATGTTTACGAATGCCAGACTTTGATTTATATGATTTTTGACATGATTGGTACTTGCAGGAATATCTACCATCTGGTCCTCTGGCATAAGCTATTTGCCATTCGCTGTCATCACAAGAAGCTGGCAACATTTGGTCTTTTATGTTAGAACCCGCATCCCCTGGCCCAGGCTGGACCTGATTTAGAATTCGTTCCTTACCCTGTAGTATAGGGTAAGTGATTGAAGTGTATATAGGTTTGGCTACCTGACATGAATGAACAGTTCCTGCTTCAGTGCCAGTGCCTGCAGTAACTGCACTGCTTGATTGCACAGCAGGGAGGTAAACTTTTTTAGAGAACTCCAACATTTGGTTTCCTTGCGATACATAGTTGGGATTGCTTGGGTCAAGAGTAATAGGGGACACTAGACTGTTTTCAACTCCTGGTAATGTTGCCGAGTCATTACCTGACTCCACAGCTGGAGATGACCGCACTGGAACAGCGGTGCTTGAGGTCCCTCCAAGGTGAACTACAGTTTGCCGCACCTGATCAGAATGAACTGTTGGATACACAAGTACAAGGTCATTTGGAGAGGACTGGTCAGACTCTAATGAATTGGGTGAATTCTGGTTATTGGTTGTGGAAATAATGGGTGCAGAGGCTGAGCTCAAAACAGTACTATCTGGCTGGGAAGATGACAGAGAACCACCGTTAACTATGATGCTACTAGTCATTGCAGACTGTGAATTTGATACAAAGCTAGGACTTGAAACTAAAGCTGACATAGCCATACCACTTGCAGCAGAAGAAACAACTTTCTCATTAGCCACAGCTGTTACTGAACTTGGAGTTGGTACTGTGGAAGGAGGTGATGACAGGGTCATTCTCTGGTTATTTGACTGTTGGGAATCAGATAAAACTGGACTTTCTGTGGCCTCTTTTAACCGGGGTGCACTCTCAGATGTTAACAAAGGTGATGCAGTTATGTCAGATGGCGCAGCAAGGGTTTGATGATTTGACTCACAGTTACTGCTGGCAACAGGATTTTCAAGATCCTCAGAAAGTAGCTCTATCAGAGAGGGAGCAGTTGACAAAGTATGTGCTGCTGACAGCTGAATACTGTTATCCTGGAATGAACTTGCTGGTTTGGTTTGAACAGCACTTCCTCCATGCAAGGGCTGCATAGAAACTTGAGGAACAACGTTAGTAGCAATTGAGGTCTCAGGCTTACTTGCCGGAGATACCACTGGCACTTTCGACACAGCAGTAGAAATTCCCTTTTTACGAATAACACCTGTGGTTTGAGTGGCACAACTTGACGGCCCTTCAAGGGGTTTGTTTCCTAGCTCTACTGTTGTTACTATCTTTGGTGCTATCGTTGGAAACAAACGGGCTTGAGAAACTTTTGCTGGTGCTAAAACTTGTGAGGAACTTGCAGGAGTGGTTTTGTTAGAGAGTGAAAATTCGATTGGTTGATGTTTACTTGCACTGACCTGTACATTTACAGCAGAGTTTGTGACTGCATTTATAGATAGCTGAACAGCTTCTTGAAGCTGGTTCGGGTTTATTGGCCGTGCTGGAGTTGCAATAGAAGCAAGAGAAGCCTGAAGAATCTTTTGGAAGTGATCTCGGTTGAAAGGTAATGAGTTTGGGACAACAAACTTTATAGTGAGTGGTACAGAACCAGGCAATCCTTGTAGTTTTACACTAGAGTCTTGTACAGACACTGCACTTGAAGTAGTAGCAGTTGCAGCTTGTTTTCCAATGGCTGGTAAAGTACCACTACCATTTACCAGCTGGATACCGGGTAAAGAAGATGGCAAACTTTTAAAACTGGTGTCAGCTGTAATGCTTAATGGCTTCTCCTGTGGCACGGCAGCCAATGACCGCACATCAACTATACGTGGTACAGTGCTATCGATTGGTCCACTGAACTGTGTGAATATAACATTGGAGGCGACTGGAGGAGCTACTGTACGTGGAGCAGCAGAAATTTTCTTAGAAGGAGTGGAAATAGTTACCACAGCAGGAACATGGGCTTTCTTTATATTTTGCTCTTCGACCTGTTTGGATGATTTCAGCAATTTTACCACACTTTCCAGGCGCTTTTTCGGTTTTCCCGCTGCAGGATTGTCTTTACCTGCGGAAAGACACTTGGCGAGAGTTGTTGGAGACTTCAGAACTCGTCCTTGTTTACAAGATGTTGAGGTTTTTTCGAAATCACACTGCTCCAGCAGGGATCTGAGCGAGTACGACACTTCCCCGTCTTCTTCTGTTATTGGTTCTTTCTTAACGCTAACAACCCCCATATATCGAACTCGTAAATTTATGCTCTTCATGTTTTCTGCCCTGGATTTATTTCGTGCTTCCACGATGTTCGCGCCGTTTTCGCCATTCCCTGTCGTTGCTCGAAGATTTTCGTAGTGGTTGTCCGTACCGGGGAATGAAATTGTTGTTTCATTTCTACCACCGGTGAAGTCAATCTCCGGACTAGCTGGCGAAGCATCCATAAGGTGTTGATTCGATTAACTTTGATCTGCCTCCCGGCCTATTCGGTTCGACTACCGAACTTGTCCTTAAAGTTGGGGCGAAATTGAAGCTGTTTGACGGTCAAAACAAATACAAGAAGAAGCGTAAACTGTTAATAAGGCTTAAGAACACATGTGAACATGGTCTAAGGCTTCGATATAGTGTAGGAAGTTAGTTGAAAGGAGATGTAAACAACTATTCAATCGCCATGTTGAAAATCGCCTCACGAACACCTAGAGCACTCTGGGACAACAGTATATGTTCCTACGTCACAGCTACTTGTTTCATCGATCTTCCTGCGCAGACATTTTTGGAACTTTCACGCATTCCTCGAGAAACTTATTTTTTTATTTCGGTTGAGCTCATGATCTGCCAGTCAAAGGGAAGCATTGTAACAGCAACAGTTTACTGATTCAGAGACCGTGATATAACAGGAAGTTGACTACTTGGAAGGTGATTTTACGAACGCAACCGGCACGAGAAACGTAAACTACAACAGTTGGTATTATTTGGCTCAACACAGGAGAGGTGGATTTAGTACTGTGTTCGTTGTATTCACCACCGAGACATTCCCGAGTGCTGATCAGCGAGTCAAGGTGACTAGGTGGAATTTGAACCGGAAACGGCTTTTATGGCTGTTATGCGACTGTGTACCCGATACCATGCATCAAACCATAGTTAGTAACTATGATCAAACAGAGGATATGAGCAAACAAACGCAACTGAGTCGGTACAGTTATTTTCATGTCGCATTTTTCTATCTCTACAAACCTTTTCAAAACTTATAGTAGTTAAAATGTCGAGAGAGGGAGAAAACTGTGGTTCTGGAACACAGGAATTTTGACAAGGATTTTTTAGCTTATAAGCTAAATTGGGTTTTCAAATTTAATCAGGAATTTAATCAAGGATTTATTGGGTTAACCAAGCCTCGGTCAAGTCCAGTCAAACCTTAGCAAAGACTAAGCCAAGCTTAGCAAAGTCTTAGCAAGGTCTCAGCAAACCTAAGTCAAGCCTTAAGTCAAGCCCGGTGCGGTTCTGGAACACAGGAATTTTGTCAAGGATTTTTAGCTTGTAACCCCGTCGCCAAGTTTCTGCAAAGTTTTGGCCAAGATAGGGGCCGGCAGGCGAAGCGAGAGGAGCGAGCGGAGGGCGACCACCAGCCACCGGCAAAGTCTCTGCAAAGTATTGCTGAAGCTGTCGGTTCTGGAACACAGGAATTTAATCAGAGGATTAAAAATTTGAAAATCGGCTTAAAGATTTGATATTTCTTACAAAAGTAATTATGGATCAGTTATGTGAATTATATATTTTTGAACTAAGAATAATAGCGAAAGATCTAGAAATTAAAGGCAGAGCAAAAATGAATAAGCAAGAACTAATTGAGGAAATTTCAAATTTCAAAGTTGAGGAAATTGCTTATTTAATTGAAAAAGTTATTCCCAATAGTAGAATTACTTGTGATCATGGGAAAATAAAAAAATTTTGTAGCGAATGTAATGGGTATAATTGTTTGTATCATAATAAATATAAATATCGATGTAAGGAATGCAGGGGGACGCAAATATGCAGGCATAATAAACAAAAACAATATTGCAAAGAATGCCAAGGTTCTCAAATATGTGAACATAATAAACATAAACAACAATGTGTAGAATGCCGAGGTTCCCAAATTTGTGTACATGATAAGCAAAAATCTTCTTGTAAGGATTGCAGAATTAAATTATTATTAAATGATTAAAAAATAAAAGCGAAGAACGGGTAATTGTGTTATGAAACCCTTATTTTGGTTTAATAACAAAATTGATATTTAAAAAGAAAATATAAAATATAAAAAAGATGGAAATAGAAAAAACGTTCGAAAAGATATTTGAAGATACTCTTGAAGATTTAGTTACAAAGGTTAAAAAAAATTCTTTTTTTGATATTCATTATGAAAAAAATTTTAGAGTTAATGATTTTTTGAATATTATTTTTAGAAGGCATTGTTCAAAGACTTATTTTGATTTTGAATATTCAAATAAACAGAAACTCAATGTTAACGATTTTTTGAATTTAATCAAAGGAAATTTTTTAAAATATTTAACAAAAATTAGGGGGTTTCTTGCTATTCCAAAAAAAGTATTTTGGTATAGTAAGGATACTCCTGATATTGGTTTTAATATTTGGCATGATGATAAAAGTGAGTATTTTTCTATGTATTTTGAAGATGTGAGAGACTTATATTTGGATGGAATATCTAATGAAGAGTTTATTAATGATTTGATATATTACGCAAATCAAGATATAGAAAAGTGGAATGAGGATTGTGAAAATGAAGGACATCCTGCTTTTATTAAAAATAAAATTTTTAATATTGATAATTTAGATATTAATACGATTTATATTTCTTTGGAATTGGATGAAGAAAAGTTAAGGCATAAAGATAAATTCTTCAAAAGTTTGTATGATGAATTAATGGTAGTGGCTTGGCATCCGTCTAGGTATTTAGATTGGTGCGTTGATTTTGAAGAGCTAAAGTTTTTGAAAGAAGAGGTATGGGGTGAAGAAGATTAATTATGTTATATAACCCAAGTATTGGTTACATAACAAAAAAAAAATTTATCTGAATCTTAAACTAAAAGTTATGGGAGAACCCTTAAGATCAAGTTTTTTCCATTCAGCGTTTAAGATAGTTAAATCAAAGTGGTTTATAGGGTTCTCATATTTTTGGACTGGGATTGTCGGATAATCCTTTGAGGGTATGTTTGCAAGTAGGTTTGATGGCGAGAGTTTCACAAGTTCTCCATATTTGGAGTTATTCATATATGATGACTTATTATCCACTATACTACACATAAGTCTCAGCGGCTCCTTAATCTGAATATTTATGGGGTATAATTTACCAGGATTTATAACTTCAGGAACTCCTAAACCAAACGCCAAACCTCTAGTAAGTTTTATTTTAAAGTTCTTATTGGAATAAAGATAGTCAACGGTGTCTGTCTCAATGATTGTTATCTTTTCCCTACTAGTATCATTAAGAAAGATCGTTTGAATATCATGAAACGAATATGTTCCGGGTTGTATTATTATTAGGGGTTGATTATTATCATTGGATAATATCTGTTGATCCTTGAAATGAATTAATCTTTTGGTTTGTATATTACAATCTAAAAGTTGTAATTCACGAACATATTTTAATGGGGGCTCCAAGTAAACTCTAGTTTCTGATTCATACATTGTAATACTGAACATTTTTTTGATAAAATTATATTAGTTTTTAGATCAGGAAAATGGAAACTATTATAATTAAAAAGAGAATTTATCTTGAACCAAAATATTTGGATAGTAATATTATGCTTCATCTTTTGAGAAAAATTAATAAGAAAATGAGCGGAGAAATTGATAAAGATTATGGATATTTTATTTCAGCGAATCGGATAGTAAAGATTTTGGATAATGCAGATACTTTTTTCTTTCTAGAGATTGAGGCGAAAACATATAAACCTAAAATTGGCCAAAAAGTTAAGGGATTTGTTTGTATGATTTATAAGGATGGATTTCTTGTAAATGTTTTTGAAAGAATGATGGTTCTAGTTCCAAGTATTTTTATAAAAGATTATGTTTTTGATGAAAATAAGAATACTTTTGAAAATGATAATATCAGAATTGGAATGGGAGATAAAATTAAAGTAGAAATAAAACAATGCAGATTTCACGAGAAAAAATTTGAGTGCATTGGCTTTTTAGCTTAAATATTATGTTTTGATTCATCTTGCAATTCTTCAAGCAATCAAAACATTAACGAAATAAAAACCAGGATAATAATGCTCCTCCAATCGCAAAAATAAAAAGATTAGTTTGATGAAAAGATGTTTCTATATTACCAACTTTATTTTCCTCCTCATTCCCAGATTTATCTTTTTCATTTACTTTAGGTTTCATTGGTTGAGGTCTGGTATTTAATAAAACCTTTGAAGTTCCCAAACTATGTTCTATTCCAACTGTTTTTGTTTCGTTGTTTACTGAATTATTTACTCCAAATTTCATATCTTCTGTTACTCTTTTCAAAGCATTATTATACCCAACAATACTTTCAGTATTTATTATTAAATTGCTTGGCATTAACCAAACTCCAGGGGCAACAGCTAAGTCAAGCCGAGATTTTGATTCTTGTACCGCCAATTGGTATTTTTGAATTGACTTTGCAACATCATTTTCAATCACAGTACTTTCAAATAATTTACCAAAATTTTGTTGTGTTTCGATTCCTCCCCCGCCTTTATTAACAATTGAAGTTCTAGTATTTACTTGCGCCCCTAAAATACAATAAACAAAAGCTTCAATTGATCTATTTATTCTTCCTAAACCAGCCATTGTTAATCCTTTGCAATACTCTGGTATAAACCAAGCATATTGAAAATCAGCAAAGCTATCATTTCGCAGCATAGATATTAAATTTCCGTCAATTTTTTTTCCTCCATCATCTGAAAATCTATTTCCATAGCTAGGCCAAATATTAGCTTCTGTATCGTAATTCCTTATTTTTCTGACATTTTGTAATCCTCCACCTTTTCCTTGGTATTCTTGTGATCCGGGTATTTTATCTTTATCCACATATCCTTTTCCGTAATCAATGAAAACATCACCCACTCCATGATTTGCACCCCCCTTAAATCTAAAATCAGCTAAAGGTTTATTCAATCCCTTAAAATCTTGATTGTTGCTCAACCCAAATTCAGCGCATAAGCGATTATAAGCATTTTTGTTGTAAATATTATTTTTTGCGGAAAAAGTATCTGCATCTGGAAGAGGAACTTCTAGCTCATATATTATTCTTCTTATCGTAAAGTAGATGTGAAATATAAAAAAGCTTTTAACGACTTTAGGGTAATTCAAAATATCACCTAAACCTATTCCGCAGCCGGCTGTTGAGCACCAAACAGCCATGTTTAATTGTTGCGGCCATTGACTAATATTTGGTTTATTCAACCAAGATCTAGCTTCTTTTCCGCTTTTAAGTTCTACGGTTTGATTTTTGAATATATTCTTCATTGGGGCTGTGAAACTATCTTTTTCTGAAACATAAATATTCAAAAATATCAGCATTTTTGTTACATCGTTTGCGAATTGATCGAAACTAACTCCTGGTATTGGATAAGTTTTTGTTGTTAATGTTAAACTTTTTGGAAACGAACTTTTTTTAACGGTTGCGTTTAATCCCAAATCTTCCCATAATGATAGTTTCAACTTATTTGAAAGATTCGCGGTCCATGTTTCTCCAGAAGGATCATCATCAGACATAATTGTTGTCCCATTAACCTTCCATTTAATATAACCGCCGAATGGATCAGCCACAAATGAAAATTTATTGAGATCGGCTTTTGGGTAACGAGTTGTGAAATCACTAAATAACATCTTATTCTTTTATGTTTCAAAAAGTGTGATCTTTAAATCTTTAAGAATAAGATGTTCCAGCAAAACAATTACAGCCAACTTCGGTTTTCTCATATACAAGTTTTAATGACCTTTCTCTCCTACGAGTTCTTTTAAAAGATCTTCTCGAACTTTCTTCCTTATTATACTCATATCGAAATTTTTTTGGTCTTCTTTTCTGAACTTTTGTCGAACTTCTTGTTTCAATTTCTGAAACTTTTCCAACTCCGCTAAAATTATAGAAAATTCTTGATCTGATATTACATTATCTTTCATAGCCTTAGAGACCAAATCTGTAATGGTGTTTAATTTAGATTTTGCGATTGCAACTGTTTGTTCGTGTTTACTAACTTTGCTGGAAAGATTTTTAGATACAATTCCAAATCCGATTGAGAAAACTCCAAAAAATCCACCAACTACACCCAAAGGTAAACCAACTATAGCCCCAACCCCAGTGAGAGAAGTTCCTAATCCGCCTGCTGATAGAAGAACTGAAACAAATCCTCCAGAAACACTAATTTTTGAGCATATTCCTCTTGCTCTATTATATTTTTTCCTCACTTCTTCGTAATGTTTAATTTCCTTCTCGAGATTTTGCAAAACTTCACTTGATTTCTGCAATCTGAAATTAATTGTACTTTCTTCATTTTTTGGTTGTAATTGAGGATAAATTCCATTGTATTCACCCATATTGTTTTACTGGTCATAAAGGAAATCTTTAGATTAGGTTACTTACTTTTCTTTTTCATACTTTCCACAAAATATAAAACTACAGCCATGATCAAAAGCCAAGCATTCTTTCCTAAAAATCCAATAACTTCCCCCGCTGTTTTGAAAAGAAAACTAACTATAGCTCCCACCATTCCAGGTAATATTTGCCCTAATTTTTTCCCAAGAGTTTTTAATCCATTACCAACTTTTCCTCCCAAAGTGGATAAACCCTTTGAAAGACTAGAAACGATAACACCAATTACCGCACCAACAGCGCTTAAAACCGCAAAAACAGTAAACCCATGTTTTTTGAAAATTTCTTTGATTCGCTCTCGTAATGGCATTCTTTCGAGTATTTGTTCGGACTCTCGTTCCCTTCTTTCTATTTCATTTTGCCTCTCTTCATTTTCTCTTTGTAAAGTCTCTATTCGTGTTATATTCTCCGGCGACCTATTCTCTGGTGGTGTTTCCTCAAGAAGTTCTATTTCTGTCGTATTTTGATTTACTGATTCTCTTATATTTTCATTTACGATGGTATTTTCTCTTAAAATTTCTTCTGCCCTAGGACCTAAAAGATTTTTTAATTCCCCATCACGAAGCTTGGCTCCACCTTTTACATTTCTAAATTCCCCATTGTCTAGAAAATATTGAGCGGCATTAATTCTGTTTTTCAATCTAATAACTGGTGCTTTTATCCCCTGTCCTATATCTTTTATTTTTGAAACAAATTCCTTAAATTTTGCTTTTGGATAAAATATTTTTATGCGGTCTTCAATTTCTTTTTTTTCTGTTTCTCCTAAAAGAGGTTGATTTTCATTGACACCGTCATCTATTCCATCAAAAGCAGTATCTGCATAACCCCTGTTATCATAACTAGTGGATGTGTTTGTGTCCATGCGTTTTAGGTTTATATCAAATGAGGGATCCCAATCCCCCGAGTCATTATCTTTTGATTTACTTAATTCTGTTGGATCATATCCTCCTTCTGCCATAATTGTTTACTCATCTGTAAGAAATCTTTAGACTTCTTAGGGTTGAAAAAATTGATATTTAAAAAGAAAACACGTAAATAAAAGTAAATATGAGTAACGAAGAACAAGAATACAAAACTATCAGAATTGGTACTAATGATTTAATTAATTACGCCGAGAAATTAGGAATAAATATTTCTCCTATCCACACTAATAGATGTTTAAGCGCAACGAAGAAATTGGCGGATAGTGGTATAGACCCACTCAAACTCAAAAGAGAACTTAGGGATAAATTATGCAAAATGAAAGGAATAGAAAATGATAACAGCATTGATGATAACGAAATGCTTAAGAAACTATACTCGAAAAAATAAAATACTTATGTTATATAACCCAATTATTGGTTACATAACAATATTTTTATAATACTTTACTTACCGCATACCCCAAACCCAACATCCCGGCTCCGACATATACCATTTCTCCAGTCTTTTGTTCTTCGCTTGGTTTATAATAATCAGAGAATTTTGGTTCATTCATTTGCCCGTACAATTCAAAAGCCTGATTTGTAGTTGATATATTTTTTGACGCTTGGTATTTTTCATCCTTTTTCTTATTTTCCCAATCAAGCATTTTTTGTCTTTTTTCATGATATTCTTCGTAATCTCTTTGGTATTTTTCCATTGCTTTATCATGTCGTATTCTTTCTGTATCCACTCTATGTCCTAGAATTTTTTGGGCAATAATATTTCCTCCAGTAAATGCCGTTGCATTCAATATAGCCCCACCAATCATCATTCCTATCGATGCTAATGCCATTATTTTGGTAAAATCTTTTGATCCTCTAAATATGTTTTAAGATACATGCTTCCGGATAATACCGCAACCCATTTTGCGTAATTCGTAATACTCGAGGATGGGTCACTCAAAAATGATTCTTTCATCATCTTTTTGGCTACATACCCAACCCCAGCCCCCAATCCGATAAGTACCGCTGAATCAGTTACAGTTTTCACAAGTTTGTTTTCGGTTGACATAATTTTTTACTGTACCATTGAGAAACTTTTAAATGACTTTTGAGATTATTCCATTCCTAAAGATTTTGGAGTTAAATGCAATGGAATTTTTGCGGGCTGGGGTATTTGCGGAACTTGTGATAAGTCGGGTATCCTATTTTTATATTCTGTATATCCATCTCTAGCTTTTTCCCGATATCTCATAAAAAGATCAAATGCTGTAAACCCCAATCCAATAACGGATAAAACAGTAGTAAAAGATAACTCAGGTAACCATGATTTTGTTTCAACATTTGCTACTCGCCCCGCATGGACTGGATCACGTTTCATCTCCCTGGCTAATGCTTCTTTTGCTTTTTTATTATATTCTGCTAATTTCTTTCCTGCTGCAACCTTTTTAGGATCCTTATCCTTCTTTCTATTATCAATATTCTCAGGTGTTGGATCAGAAGTAATTCTCTCAACGTTTTGCTCATTTTGTTCAGACATTATTTTACATAACATTAAGAACTCTTTAGACCTCTTAGGAATGATATGTAAATAAAATAATAGTATGCTCAGTAAACAGTATCAACCCCCTTCAGCATATTGCTTAGTATTATACTCCAGCTCTGCTGGGGAGGCGCTAGCGCGCCGATCAGTTGTGCTATCATTTACTGGTTCTTCTCTTGGAAATTGTTGATTTTTGTTGAATTTTATGTGTTTAGCTACTTGAAATAATCCGCTAGCAAGTGCTGCCAGTCTTCCTGATTTCAATGCCAAGAACCCAACAATGTTTGTTAGTTCGCGATTAACCAAATCATCATTCTTCAGATCATTGCAAAGAGCTTCTATATCATCCACTGGAACTAAATAAGAAATAACTTTAGAAACTAATTGAAGGGATGAATCTACCAATCCACCGTTAATTTTCTTTCCCATTACCGATTGATAACGATTAAAATATTTTTCTACGTCGCGTTCTGATAATTTTTTTACATCGCCCAGACTCATATCAACCCCTAAATATTCCTTTGTTGTTCCAAGCACTGCGAGAATGGCTAGTGACTCTTGTTTGATTTCAAGATCCTCACTTTGATTAGTATCATTTTTCCCCGATCCTCCTACCGGTCGGTCATTTTTTTCTGTTCCTCCCTGAGGTTGGTCAATGTAATCTTCCGGCTTTGTCATCTTTGTTAAATCACTTCGGGTATCTCTAAATAGCAATTAAATGGATGCCGCAAAGATAAACATAACCTAGAATATTTTTCAGTTTTCAGGAGTTTTACAAACTTTTTACCCAATTCATAATCCAAATCGCCCCCATAATCTTCGAAAAACATTTTCATACCTTTCTGCGACGGATTATGAAAAGTAACAACACCGGCCACATTTTCTCGGAATGGTTTTGCTATGGATGTTAATTGCTGGGTTAGAACCCAAACTGATAATCCGTGATGCCTTCCGGAGAACGCCAAATCAATAAATTTATTGGATCTTTTCTTCAAGTCATTAGAAACGGCGCAATCATCTAAAATTATTAGCGTATTGGTTCCGGAGAATAAAGTTTGACAATCAGTTAGTAACTCATTAATCTCCTCAACGTTACTTGCATCTGGAGATAATACATAAAAATGTTTATCTCCTAGGGCAAAATTGTGATAAGTTTTATTTTTAGAATAAGTTGGACAAATTAAAACAATATATTCAAAAACTTTCCGGAAAGGACCCCGGAGCTGTTCAATTAGGTACTTTGTTTTTCCACAATTTGTGGGCCCTGTTATAATACAATGAAATGGTATTTTATCTCTCAAATCTTCCATGATTTTTTTGTATCATAACATCAGTACTTTATAGATCTCAAACTGGAATTCATAATCTCCAGCATTGCATCGGCAACGACAAACATATGACAAGTTATTGTTCCAGATCCGCTTTGTTTCCTTTTAATTTCTATTTTTACACCATCATGGGTATTATTTAGAGCTAATCCCCCACCATGAATTCCATTATCTGGGTGAGTTCTAGTATCAACCCAAAGAGCAAACTTATCCGCATAAAATTCTTTTTCTTTCAAAGAAATTTGCAAACCATCATCCCTGTGAAATCTCTTTTTCGCGGATTCCCAAAGATCAGAAGGAATCATGCCTCTAGAGTATATTCTATTTGGCACACCATCAACATCAATTTCTACGGAAGATATACCCGGGTTATAAAAATTTTCAGAATCCCTTGCTCCTTCAGCCTGAGCTGTGAAAAACAAAAACAATATCCCAGTCATTGATCTTCTTGGGAGATTAATGTGCTGATTAATAACACCATCTCCACCAACAGAAAAGGTAAAAGTTTTGTGAAGAGTAATATTCTCATAAAAGAAACCCTTACCAACTTGATATGCGGCTTGAGCCTCGCGCGCTAAATATTCGCTAGAAATTGAGGAATATTCTAACTCTAGATTTTTGATTGAATATGATGGTGGTTTAGTTTTATCGGAATAAATAAGAATATTATTAATTGGAGCAAGAGTAATCTCAAATATCAGATGGTTTTCTAGGGCTTTGGGGTAAAAAACACCATGATCATTTAGGATGGGGTGGTTAATTGGTATTCTATACTTTGTCCCGTGAATTCTAGCTAAAACGATTTCTTTCTGATCTATTCCTGTTTTTGCGTCGCCAGATTTTGTTCTATGTTTTCTAATATCAAGGGAAGAAATTCCTTGTTTTAATCTATCTTCTCTTTCTTCATTGGTTAAAAATAAATCTCGATATGTTTGAAATAAATCATATCTTTGGGTATCTTGCAAAGTTTCTCCCCCAAAAAGAACTTTCATTCTGGTGACAAGATTTCGACCAACGTTATTGACAAGGGTGTTATTGGCGTGCCCCTCCACATCCAAATCGAAGAGAAGAGATACACTTCCGGGGACAATAACCAAATTCTCCGCCAATTTTGGAATATTTATATACAATGTTTCTCCGGGACTGGCTGTGGATGGGTTAAGAGTAATTCGATTCAATGTAGATTCTGCTTTCAAACCAAAGGGTTCTTTTGGAATTCTGTTTGGATTAATTTTCTCAGACGTCATTGTATGATTTATAAAATACTTTTATTTACCTTTAAACCTCCGAAACCTTGTTTGGCTTATTTTCTAACTTATCAATATGTTTTAATAATCCTTCTCTCGCACCGGGGATTAAAATCATAATATTAAAAATATCGTCACCATCTTCCATATCTAGAATTTTTTTAATGATAATTTTTTTCATAATGATGATTTGGTATCCTGAAAAAATTATTTTTTCATCCTCCATTTCAATTTATAAGATACTTGTTTATTTTTAAATGAATAACGAAAAGATACTCTCTAAAATATATTATTCAACTGAAGGGTATTGGAAAGGATATTCTGCAATTCCAAAATTGGTCGAAAAAGCGAAAGTAAGTGAAAATGTGGCAAAACAATGGCTACAGAAACAGGCAATTTGGCAAATCTATCTACCTACCCCAAAATATATACCTAGACCGCACTGGACTGTGGATAAACCCAATCAGATTCACCAAGCGGATTTATTATTTTTACCGCATGACAGAGTTGGAAGAAAAACATATAAATATGCGTTAGTTTTGGTTGATATCGCCTCGAGATATAAAGATGCTGAGCCATTAACCTCAAAAGAAAGTCGAGAGATATCAGAAGCTTTTAAGAAAATATATTCTAGAAGATTGAAATTCCCAAAAACATTAATGGTTGATCCTGGGAAAGAATTTATGGGTGAAGTTAGTAAACTCATGAATTACCATAATGTGAAGATACAAAGAAGTGAGGCTGGTAATCATAGAGCTCAAGCATTTGTAGAAAGCGCAAACAGAATATTAGGAGAAAAATTATTTAGTCATCAATATGCGCAAGAAATGATTAGTGATGGACGATCAAAGGTGTGGGTGAAAAGATTACCAGATATTCTGAAAACTTTGAATAATACACTTATTAGAATAACCGGTAAAGAGCCTGATGAAGCTATAAAACTGAAAGAAACGAATATTGAACCCAAAAATTATCAGCGGGCGGTTGGGCTTGATGAGGTTAGATTGCCACCTATTGTAAAAGTTAGATATTTATTATCGCCGGGCGAACTTGAAGGCGGAGAAAAAAGACGGGCTACTGATCCTATTTGGAGTATCAAAGTTTATAACATCTCCAGAAGCGTTATTTCATCTAATCAACCGGTTTTATATTATTTAATTGATGGCCCGCGGCGAGGATTTGTGAGGGAAGAATTACAAGTTATTCCTTATGATACTAAGTTGCCACCTAATTCTGTTTTAGCAAGGTAATGGCCATAAGGAAGAGTATGTATTCCGTCTTTTTGAATGATTCTCTTATCATCATAGGCGGATAGCGCTTTTTTGTTAACTGTTTTTGTGTAAATATCGTGTAGTTTTGAACCGATTAAATTTTGCGATCTCATTTGCGGTTCTTTGGTATTCAAGCAATTTTTGAAATCATCAAAACTTATTGTTTTCTTAATAACTAATTTCTTTGTTCCTTTGTTCTTCTTTATCTCTTTGCCGTTGTCCATTAATAAAGCATATTGTTTTGCACCTAAACCAACAAATTCTGTAGGTATACTTCCACCAAACTCATCCTTAAACTTTCCAATTACTTTTTTGTTTGCATCATCCCAAATACCAGATTTGTGATCTTTTGGATAGTTACTAGTGTCGAACTTTTCCCGAACATCTTGACTTATATCTTCATAGAAATCCTCTGTTTCTATATTATATACAAGACTGTCGGTATCAGTCAAAAGTAATTCCGCTTTTTCACCGTATTTCTCTTTGATATAATTATAATGAAAATCATACATTATTTGTTTGCTTATATCCAAAATGGAAAACCCCACGTAAACCGGTTTATTAAATCTTATTTCTGTTTTCTTCATATTTATTGCGGCAAGATCCGCAGAAAAGATGGTAAAATGATTAAAGTTCGGTTTTCTTATTAATTTTTTGGCTGATTCTATATTATTAACTAATCTAACATCTATCCTTTTTCTCATATTCTCCATTGTTTTGCCAAATACGGAGTTATTCATAAGTTTGAAAAAATCTTTTTCAAAGTCGTTTTTTGCATGTTTTCTCAATTCAGTATTCCGATCGATGTAAGTTTGTAACCACTCAGACTCTTGAAATTTAATCCCCTTATGAATCTTTGTTATTTTTAATCCTTGTTTTTCATAAAATTTTAAGGTTTCGTGATGAACTACATATCTTTTCTTATCAAATAGGTTTGGTATTAATTTATTGACTTTATTAACTGTAAGTTTTTCTGGGGCCAAAGGTAGATCTTTGTGACTATCATGAAGATTTTTTGGGTATTCCAAATCAACCTCAAGTATGCAGGGTATATCTCTCCAATTTACAAGCTCTTCATTTGGAATCCATTTAAATCCCCGTTTGGGTAATTTCTTGCTCATTGCGGCTCCGTATAAGTTATTCGCGTCAAGATAAATAATATAACTTATAAGCTTATCTATTTCAAAATCTGTCATATAGGGGTTATTAGCTTTAGCATATCTTTTTGATACTTGGGATGTTCCGCCTCTAATCCCTTTCTCAATAAAAAGCAGCATATTTACATCTGTGAACAATTCCAAACTAACTTTAGTTAATTTTAACATCGCATCCCAAGATAATCCCGGCGATGTGAAATAGTGAGCGGGATCTAAACTATAATTATTAATACACACATCTCTAAAGTTCTCGAATACATCTGCAAGCTGCAGTACATCTGTTTTTAGGTATAAATCATGATAATCTCTCATTGTTTTCATGCCAAATGTTCCCCACACCTTTTGGGCGTGTTCATAATCTTCATCAGAAATACCTTGATTATTTAGTTTTGAAAAAAACGCTTCCTTTGGTGGAATTTCTGTTTCATTGAGTTTATCAATTCTGTCAAAATAATCATAAGGAAACACCCCCTTTCTCAACAATAGTTTTAACTTTTCTCCTGTGAAATGTTTCTTAATTTCTGTCATATTTTTATCTATTGGAGAAAAACACATACTTCCCAATAACTTGCAATTCTTGCATTGTTCGCAATTACCAACACCATTAAAAGTAATAATCTTCCCATCTTTTACGTATCTTTTCAAGCATTTTCCAGGTTTGCATGACTCACATTTTTCACATTTTGTAAGATTGTCAACCAATGTGCTAAGGGAGAATTGCATAAATTTATAAGAATCAATGAATCTTATTGTTCTAGTAATGGGCTTTTCTTTGTCGTCTTCATCCTCATCGCAATCACAATCGTGATCACAATCATAATTAATTAAAATTTTCTTCGAGAAACTAATATACTTTTCATCGGTGTTGGCAAGACAGCTCATTCCACCATTTGTTTTCCCAAGATTCTTAATGAAAAGATGAGAATCATACCCTGATAGATTATGAATTACTACTGGAATAAATTTGGGAATCACATATTTTAAGTTACAAATTTTATGCGCTGCGCCACGATATTTTCCGGTAAGATGGCAATGATCTATTACTTTTCTAAAATCTTCTTCTTCAGAAAATTCTCGCTCACATATATAGCAGTGAGTTGCATTTTCGTAATCTTTTTTATCCATTTCTGACATATTCTTTTTATCATAAACTTTAAAAGTTTCCTTTTTTTCTTCTATTAGTTGGAAAATTTTCCTGACATCTCTTTCTAAATATTCTGTAAATATCTGCGCAACATCCTCATCATCGGATTTTGCGGTATAATTCACACAGATTTTAAAATCCTTTGGTAATATACTTTCATCGAAACATTTAATATAATAGCAGAACCCCGATGCTTTGTGCATTTGGTAATTTTTAGTAAAGCTTTTAATTTCGTTTGGCGAACATGTGTGTATTGGTATTAGACAACCCTCAAAATCTACATAAATAACAAAGGGGTGTCGCATTTTATTTTTAAAATTTTTAAAGTAAATAAATTTAGGGCTACCATCTTCATTTTTGGGCATTTTGATTTTAACTTCTCCGTGTGAATCGCAGTATTCTTTGTGTTCTTGCAAAATCCTTTCATCATAAAATGAGTTAAAACACCTAAGGCAGAAATGCTTTTTGTGTTTATTATCACCGACTTCAGAGGATAAAAGTCTGCTAACATTATTTACCAAAATATAGTGAGTTTTTTCACCATTATTTATTAAAAGTAATGTTATAACTTTACAATCACACAACTTGCATTCGTAATTATTGCAATCGCATTTCTTACATCCACATTCTTCACATTCGTGTTTTGTGCAATCTTTTTTCTTACATTTCTGTTTTTTCTTACACTCTTTTTTCATACAGCCGCAATTCTTACATTTTTCTTCTTTCTTGCAAAAACATTTATCACTTAATCTTGCGACATATATTTTATCATCTTCTTCGTCATATTTCAGTACATTGACTGGATATGGATTTTGTTTTTCAAACTTGCTGAAATCTTTTAATTTCATTGCGCCTTCTATTCCAGAAAAGTTTAATTTTTTGCAATTTTCCAACAATTCATTATTTGCTCTCTCTCTATTATGTTTTCTTGGAAAAACCGCCTCTGTTAATGAAAGTTGACCGCAATCTTCGCACTTATTTTGTATATTAATAGTAGCTTTTTTTGCCGCTAATCTTTCTGGTGTTGGTATATATGAACTCCCAGAAGTAACTGTGTAGGGCGCGATTCCAACGTCAATTCTCGCAACAGAATCAAATACGAATTTATAATCATTATCTAGAAATATTTCAACCTCGTCGAGCATATTTTTAATTATATCATCATATTCTTTTGATAAATCTCTTGCTTCTGTAATTATTTTTGGTTTAGCATGAAAGTATTTTTCAACCTCTTCTTTAATTTGGTTATTTTCCGAAGGTGATTTTACAAACTTGGATGTTAATATAACCTTAACCTTTTTTGGTTTCTTATCCTTATTAATAATATCTATAACTCTTGGTTTTATTTTTTTCATGAATTCTTCAATAGTATATCCTTTTTTCCCATCTATAGTATGTTGCTTCAAATACCCATTTTTGAATTTTCTCACATTTTCTTTGATAATTAATTCTTCTTCTTCCAGCCTTTTTGTTTTTGACCTTGCACCCTCCTTCTTGTAATCTCTTTTTGATTTTACTCGGTTTGGTTGATTTTTAGGTTGGTTTATTTTATTTGCTCTTTTATAGCTATCAATAAAATTTTTAGCTAGTTCCTCTGTTTTATTTTTTACATTTTCTGGAATATATGGTTTTACAAAATCCCAAAACTTGTTTAATGCATTTCCCAAAACTTCTTTTATTGGTGAGGTTTTAGGTTTTGTTGGAATTGGGGGTGGGGGCCGTGTTGGTTTAGGTGGAGAAGGTCTTTTTGATTTAGTTTTATTAATATTTATTGTGGGTTGATTTGGTGGTGGTGTTCCTGGCGGCGTGCCTGGCCTATATCTATCTGGCGAGCCTGGTGGCGTGCCTGGAATTTGTGTTGGTTGAGAAATATTAAGGGGTGGCAAATTTGGTCTGTTTCTTGGTCTTATTTGTGGTATTGGAAGAGGGGGTTGCGGTTGATTTGCTCTTCTCCTCGGCATATTATCTATTGCTTCAAAAATTTCTCTTCTATTAACAAGGATTTGTTGAACATTATTAATTACTTCTGGTATAATGCTCAATGCTGTCGCCTTATCCTCTTTAGTAGTCATTTCTGATCTACCCGGAATTTTATAAAATGTGAGCAATTTGGTTAATTGCTTAAAATTCAATTCTCTTCTTAGCTGATCCATAATTACTTTTGTAAGAAATATCAAATCTTTAAGCCGATTTTCAAATTTTTAATCCTCTGATTAAATTCCTGTGTTCCAGAACCGACAGCTTCAGCAATACTTTGCAGAGACTTTGCCGGTGGCTGGTGGTCGCCCTCCGCTCGCTCCTCTCGCTTCGCCTGCCGGCCCCTATCTTGGCCAAAACTTTGCAGAAACTTGGCGACGGGGTTACAAGCTAAAAATCCTTGACAAAATTCCTGTGTTCCAGAACCGCACCGGGCTTGACTTAAGGCTTGACTTAGGTTTGCTGAGACCTTGCTAAGACTTTGCTAAGCTTGGCTTAGTCTTTGCTAAGGTTTGACTGGACTTGACCGAGGCTTGGTTAACCCAATAAATCCTTGATTAAATTCCTGATTAAATTTGAAAACCCAATTTAGCTTATAAGCTAAAAAATCCTTGTCAAAATTCCTGTGTTCCAGAACCACAGTTTTCTCCCTCTCTTGTCGGCCTAAAATTTTCAGACGTCGAAGTTAATGAATACAGAGAAACAATTTATTTTGAAGACAATTCAAATTATTAGTGGCATTATTATGCAGACAATTATTCGTCATTCATTCTGACGAAGGACTAACACTTAAAACGGCAGGTTCCTTTTTTTCTGTCCAAGTTACAATGGTAACATATTTATCGGTTCGTCTGATAAATCCATTTTTGTGTGTTTCGATATCTCACCGACGCTGCACCAGTTTCTTCAGAAGCTAACCTCTTTACAACTGTATGTGTCGCTTAGCTCGTTACGCTTTACCAAGACAACTGGCAAAGGAGATAACTTTTTACTTTTAAGCGATTAGACTGAGCTCAATACAATGAAAGTCGATTTATTATGATGAGAACGAGGGGAACTCTAATTAAATTTACGTTTCTCGCCCACGCGTCTTAGGGATTCGTCACGCATTCCTCTCCCGCTCGTGGGAGAGGAATGCGTGACGAATCCCCAAAAACGTCTGCATGTTAGGCTAATGTCGGGTGCAGCTCACTAAATATACATTCTTTGGCATATGAATATTCAAAATGGATCACCCATCAGGGCATACAGTTCCCAGGCCTTCCCAGCTCTTATACAGAATTTTCAACGGAAGAACAACGAAAAATGGAGATCATATAGTTCCACTTTGAAATGGAAACTGATTATTGGGCGAGGAAATAATGGAGAACAATCCAAGAATATTGATCCTAGACAATGCTCCTAAGCCTGACTCGATGGTGGACTGAAACAGCGAGAGCATACATAACTTACGCATTCCAATTCTCGTAATTATCTGGTGGACGCAAATTTGATATGAATTGAACAAATTCATCCAGGTGTCGAAGCTGCACAGTAAATGTCTTTCTGTTCTGTCTTTGTGTTTCTCCTCTTGTTTTTTTTCTTTTCTTTTTTTTTTGTCCTTTGAAAGTGAAACTTTACATGGAATTATTATCCCAGTGACTTTTCAGTAGCCTCGATAGCTAGATAATAACATTATGCCTTGTAAACAAACATGGTTTTTTCATATGCCTTCCACCGGTATCGCAAGATAATGGCTTCGAATCCAGTTCAAGCCTGAAGTTTTCAGGTCCTTTTCGCAATTAACTGCTGAAGTTGCGTACACGGGCGCGATGATCCTTCACAAATCTTTCTTCCACAGTCTCATATATTCACATTCATACAATGTGGTTTTATTATTTACAAGTTCATTAGAACTAATCCAAGGTAAACCAGTTGACTCTTAAGGCATAACCCTCGCCGAATTAATGCTAATCCAGAGTTAAACAATAACAAGTTGTTAATGCTTAAGCCTGGATACGTTTTTTTTTTTTTAAAAAAAAAAAAAAAAAAAAACAAATCGGCCCAGGAGCCGGAAATAGTTCAAACACGAAAAGGCCACGACATTGTCCAACGCACTCTAAATTGACAAGATCCTTTTCTATATGCCCTCCATCTGTTTACTTAAAGAGCGTGGGATTGATTTAGTTAAAACAGCATACCATACTGATTCCGTTTAAGTAGGATTCGTTTCCCTGTAACTAATAATAGCTAGATTGCGAACATCTTCAAATCTGTTTGAAGATGTAAATGGTCAGTACAGTGCTCAAAGGTCAAGAAGACCGGAGAAGTCACGAGCTGGCGTGACAAATTTCCACGCGATCTTTTTTGAAAAGTCTTTAAGAAATTTGTCACGCTAGCACACTTTCATCTGCACATAAGATTACTAAGATTGCTGAGGACAGGAGGTAGATGCCTCACGAGCCAACAGGCACTAAGAACCAAGAAGAACCAACCACCGATCTTATTCTCCATCCCAAATAACAGGAACCGCGCCAACAACGAAAACCCTCTTGGAAGCGAAGCCACTCCTTCATCATCAACTGAATCCTACGTATGCAGATTTTTCGTTTGCGATGGAGAGTCATTCATGAACAGTTCACTCGTTAAATTTTCGACGGAGCCGCTGGGACTACGAGCCTTCGATCCGTCAAACTCTGTTCCTTGTTCAACAACATTAGCATTGGTTGACAATTCCTCGAGTTCAGTTTTATTCTGTTGGGTTAAGTTCCCTGCAGCGTTTGTTTTCAGGCGTGATGAGTTATGGTCATTCATGTTACACTTCTCTGCAGATAAATCAAGACACTCTTTTCCAGTCTCCCCTGTATTGTCATTCTTGAGCGGAAAAATGAAATCTACATCACCATTCCACGATAATTTTGATGAGCTGTCATTCAAAAAAGACAGACTGGTCTCTAGTTCCTGTTTAATAACGCTTTCACGAGAATGAGGAGAATTAGTTAATGTTTCCTCCTTCCTTATCCGTTCACACGGATGAGATTGACAGGTGTCTAGTGGAAATTCTCGTGAATTTTCGCTCGAATGCGAAAGGGAAAAGTTCTTTTCTGTAATGGCATATTTTTGTGGATGAGGTGCACTGAGAACGAGACCACGCTTTAACTGGTTTTTATTCCCTTTCCTTTTCTTGCTTCGCTTCTTCTTCATGGGTTCCAGGTTATTTGGTTTTTTCGAAGCTGGTACAGATGTGTCATCTCTCTCGAGGAAGACGTATTGCAAATCCACAAACGGCTAAAACCAAAAATGAAGATAAAACAAAGAACGGACCATGAGTAGATAAATCAGTCATTTTTAATAATAAAAACGCAAAATATTCAAGCATCTTGACCGAACAAACTAGGGCAATAAAGAGTTTATTATATGATAATTTTGTTTTGTTTTGTTTCGCGGGACAAAGCAGGAAATCCCAAGCGGACGAGATTCGCCAATCTTACCCGCTCGGGTAGCCAATCAGAACTTAGGATACGCCTCATTTTGCCCGCTTACCGAACCAGCCATATAGTAAATGTCGTTATTGCATAACAATCAATGCGACCTGTAGCTCTCACGTAAAACGTGATCAAAGCTTGGGTTTCCTGTGAATGCTTCTTAGGTGATGAAGTAGTGTACAGGCGTGTTGCTTTAACTCAATGGAGCATTGTTTATGAGGTGGGTTTAACAACTTTTTTTTTTTGGTTTGTTCAGTTTGTTGTTTTGGTTTGCTTTTTTAATTAAACAGCCAATGTACGAATTTTTACCTTGGTGTACAGACCGTACATCCGGGATACTTCCGTCATTGTCAGGTGACCGTCAAGGATTTCATCACTGCGAATTATCTCCGTCTACCAATAAAAACAGAATACCAACGTATTGCACAACTCTTAACACTATCTAATCAGGCACTGAGCTACTAACTCTAAACTGGAAGCATAACCTGATAGCAACTGATACAGTAGGACACAAACGTAAAGCGAAGACGTGAGGAAAATGATATAACGGTCAATTCTTTCAATTCACTGAGTATTAAGATCAGTTCTTTTATAAACTTATTATTTTAAACCCTTTCACTACCAAGATCTGAGTAGCAATTCTCCTAAGTGAGTACTATACATTTTGTCACTTTTGAGAATTTGGTATTAGGTCAATTTATTATCTTCGGGTTGATCATTTTGTTCAATTCTCATAGTCAGTTTTCTTACATTGTAATGCTATGGATAAGAGAAGTTCCATTTTGATCATTTCTGGGAGTGAAAGGGTTAACAGAGTGAATACGCTTAATCGGCTGGTTTGATAATACGCTGCTTTGAAATAATGAATGTAATTTAAAAAGTTACAAGTCACCAACAAAAATAAATTGATTCATTATTGTACAATAACAAAGCAACTACTTAGACATCTGGGTTCAAACAATTCACACAAAATCAATCATAAAATGTTTCTTTTTACTTTAGTCCTAACCCAACATGTCAATATCATCTAATTATCATAGCCCACCAATAGCCGTATTAAACGGGCTCAATTTCAATTAAAACCATAATTTTTGTACATACTGTATGTGAATCAGGAATGCCAAACTTCATAGCAAGGAACTTGGTAAGCACTCCCACAGTTACTGCAGACGAACAACGGAGATACCGAGTAGGAAAGACCTGAGGAAAAGTCAAGAAAATCTCTTAATTAAAACAATACTGAACTATTCAGCATTCATTTTACATAGATGTTCACCCTGCATGGCTTGATTCACAGTTAAAAACGTTAGATACACACTGTACAGTACCACAGTACGGTACTGTTCAGTAGCTTTCCAAAGAATGGTCACACTGCATGGTTTGATCCACAGATGAAAAAGTTAGAACCACACTGTATAGTAAAACAATCAATACCACAGTACAGTACTGGGGCCGGTTGTTCGAAGGCCGATTAGCGCTAACCGAAGGTTAACTTTTAACGTGAGTTTCATTTCCTCTTGTTAAAAAGCATTTTCTCCTCTAGCTTTCTCTATTTTATTCAGAGCATACAATCATCAAATTGTATTCAAAAAGAATTATACTGAATGTGCTTTTTAAGTTCTCATATCTGAATTTAAATTTCGCACTAACCCTGGGTTACCTTAACCGTGCTTCGAACAACCCGGCCCTGTTCAGTAGCTTTACAAAGAATGGTCTCACTGCATGGTTTGATGCACAGATGAAAAAGGTAGAACCGCACTGTATAGTAAAACAAACAGTACCACAGTACAGTACTGTTCAGTAGCTTTACTAAGAATCACACCGTGACTTACCTCTTTTTCCAAACGGTTCCTCGTTTTCCTGTGTTCGAAAACATAAAGAGAATTGAGAAGACTGAGGTTAGTAACTGATAACACTGGAAGTCCAATTCACAGATTCTCGTTAATTTGTCATGATTTGGTTCTCGCTCGGTCAGGAGAAAAACTACCCGAACCCGCTCTGATGGTTTGAAAAATTCTCGCACTTTTGGCTCTCTGCAACAGAACAAAACAGCAGAGTAATCTCATTTTAATACAAAGAGCATACCGTTTTAGGTAAACTCGTATCTGATATGTAATAGATAATTACTGAGGCGAGCAGCATTATTGGATATAATGCAGGCAGCTGAGGCCGCAGGCCGAAGCTGTCTGCATTATATCCAATAATGCTGCGAGCCGAAGTAATTATCTATTATAATTACTGATCGTCGTCCAAACCCATTGTTTTCTGTCTGCAATTATATCATCGAATGTCACCCTCCTTTTGTATTTCTGTGGAAAACAATAAGTTAAACAATTCATGGCGTTCAATCGATACTTTTTATTCAAGGTAACTGCCACATTAGCTATTGTTTTCATGAGCATAACTTGACATGTACGTGTGAAAAATGCAACCAGAAACGAGTTATTGACTGTTTGTTTGTCAAGGTAGATTCAATTTGCATATTGCTCGACAAACACAGTTCTTTCTGAAAGTCAACTCGTTGTTTGGAATGATGGCGGAAAACTTCTGCGAAAGCAGTTCTGAAGAAGAATTGTGTCTTACGCAGTCAACGTTTACTATTAAGTCGGATGAATGAGATGGTAAGTACTTTCTCAGTCGTTACAGTTCTTTTGGTTTTCCTTAGTTGTGTGTAACCCGATGTTGTAATTGTTGTTCGGGAATGGGTGTGTCGACGAGTGAAGGGCACAGAAAATGATCAGAGGATAATAATTTTATTCATTAAAGTATTAGAAGCGGATATGGACACAAATGTTCTTGACTTTGGTTAGTTCGTTTTCTAGTGAGACAGATAGTCATGTACTTTTCTAAATATTTTCAGTCCTAATTGTTTGTGTAACGAGGAGTATTGGTTGTTACCTCATTTTCTCTTGTTGTTACTAGGGAGTGAAAGATTTCGTGCGCCAATCTCATCTGACGAATGTCGGAGGTTTGAAGACAGTTCCGATGCTAGTCGAAGGAAGTAGAATTGGGCGCTGAATATCTTTAAAGAATGGCGAGAGACGAGGAAGTGCTTCAGCAGTGGATATACGGATGTAAAGCATGCTGCATTATTAAAACCAAAACACGCAGCATTATTTTTAATAATGCAGCTTGTTATAGGTTTAATAATGCTGCGTGTTTTAATAATGCTGCGTGTCGATTTAGCACGTGTAAGATTACCCCTGATAATTTCCCTGCTACCAAAAAAGACCGCACCCGTTTTTCTCACACACTTGGTTTGCATTTTTTTTCTCTCGGCATTCGATGATATAATGCAGACAGAAAACAATGGGTTTGGACGACGATCAGTAATTATTTCCAGTTCTTAACTGCTACTATTCATCGACCCCACCTGAAATATTCCAGTGTGATGCACACTGGATCCTCAAAAAGAGCAGAACCGCTGCCTTTATCGTCGGAACCCATATCGTTTGTAGCGGTCACTTTGGTTTCTGTGGAAGCGGCAAAACTAGCAGTATATTACCAAACAAATGTCTTCTAGTTTGTCTCACTACAATGGCCACGCTACCCAGTACGCTCCTATGCATGGTACACGGGACAGAATGAAAACAATATTGAACAATTCTTCACCGAAGTGGAGGTAAATATCCACCACTTTCACCCACACCGAGGTGAATACTTGTTTTGGTATACACCACACAAGCTAAATAACTAGCGTTTATTCAAATAATTTGCTCTTCGGAAACCGAAACGGGAGGCCGTTTTCTTCCTCTTCGGCTGCTCGGAGGAGGTGAATAGTACTTTGCTAATCACCTCCGAGTAAACCAATTAGAACGCGCGAAATGCACTATTCACTTGTGTGGTATAAACTAAAGCGTCATATTGTAATACGTTCGGGTTCCGAACTGAGCGGTTCAGTGTTCACAGAGGGACACTGTTTTCAAAACTAAGCTACGAAGGCATTTTGTAATGAGATTATGACGTTCAATACAATAAAAACCTTCAGGTTGTGATATGCAATTTGCTTTAAAGTTACTTTGCGGGATACGATACAGAATTCTTCCAGGATAGAATATGAGACAGGATTTAGCACAATGGAACTGGGGTGTGGGAAACAAGCCTGAGGCCGACAAAATCTTGGGATTTGGGATCAAATTCTGAATGGATATTTTCCTCCGCGCAGAATAAAAATGCCTCCATACGATAAAAGATTTCTTAGTTGTTGCAGGAGAGTTGAAGAAAAATTTAAAATTGCTGGTGGCAAGATGCGAGACCAAGAATAATGACAGAAAGCTGAGTGAACTGCCTTAATTATTACGTAGTTACCTGTTGAACCGAGTGGGTTTTCCGCTTCTGTCAGTCTAGATTCAAATGTTCTGCGTCGATTTAGCTCCTCTAAAAAAAAAAACATTTGAAGACACTTATTAAATCTTAGCTGGTCTTCGAGATGCTGAAAGCCATTAGAAATTGCCGGATAAATATCTAATATCTGTTTACAAAAATTACACCAATAGCCTTACATTTAAATTATGTTGAATGTTCAAGACTTGACAAGTTGTCTTAAAAAGTGAGAAGCTGTTGGTCAAAACACTTTTCGTGTAACATGGGTTAAAAAATTAGCCATCGGCGTTTTTGCCTCCCAAGAATTCTATACTTTTTGAAAGCCAAAACCTCACTTCACCTTGAAAGCCAAAAACGTCACTACTTCCTAAGATTTACAAGCTCTTAGATTCCCCTTTTAGATAATCTGTTTCCCATGACTTCCTAAAGAAAACGTCTCTATATATGCTTACATGTAAACAATAGCGCCCGCAGTTTTTTTCCTATAGGGGGGAGGGGAGGGTGAGGTGCCTGGGAGTGTGACTGTTCTTACCGCAGTACATTCCCGGTACAATCTTGTACACAATCTCTTGTAACGTTCTGTCTCGTCTGTAAATGGAGATTACAAATAAATTGTTTTATTACATAAAATCTAGTGCTATACTGAGTGGTAGCAAATCAATATAAATGATACCACACGTGTGTGAATAAATATAATAATAATGATAATAATAATATAATAATAATAATAATTAACAATTATTCACCAAAGGCGAAGTGATTATCAGTGAATATTCACCGAGATGAAGTCGAGGTGAATATTCACCGATAATCACTGAGCCTGAGGCGAATAATTGTTTTAGTATAATTACGCAGGTGATTATTTCAAAAAAGAAAAGAAAAAGCCTTGAATAACACGAAAAAATTTTATTTCATCAAAAGCGCACGAACGACTGGCAGCCATTTTGTTCGTCGAGGTCATTATCGGCTGATAATCCGAGATAGCGAACCAATAAGAGCGCGCAATTTTGTATACTCACCAGAGTATCTATACTAAATAACCATAATTACCTGGCCGCTTGGAGATACTGAATTTCTCTTTTCAACACTCGAAGGGAAAATTCCCATCTCCCCGCAGCCATCTAAACCCTATATATCTATCTTCGTTCCCATACGTCCTACAGTCATAGAATATAAACAAGAACAAACCTGGCTAACCAAGTCGGATTGGTTTACAGAGGTTCTACAAAAATGACTGAAAGAGATTAATTTTATAACGCCTTTTTTTCCGATTTATTCCCTACCCAAACCCAGTGTGCAAATAGGGCCTCATCTACTGACAAAGGCACTCACCGAATGTGTAGAAGAGGTTTGGTTTTATGAACTTCCACATCACACACCGGACAGAGAAATGACGTCAGCAAATATTTCACTATACAACTGCGGCAGACTGAAAGAGAATTTCATTTACACTGTCACCATCTCCTACTCAAGAGACAGCTACTATCTTCAATACTGCATACATTTTGGATATAACTGAGTGTACACTAAGTTATTTTTAAACAGCGTTGTTATGTTTGGCAATAAGTAAATTTCAGCTGGGTATTCGCGAGGTCGTGGACTCGAATCCCGTTCCAGTTCTAGACAGTTCTTTTCTCAGAAAAATCGCAATTGCGTAAATACGACGAGGATCAATCTTTAACTAAAGAATATCAAAAAGTAATCATGGGTTGATCCAACTTCACAAATTTCACTGACGTCTTCGTTTGGGTGCTATGGATCGTGTTTGCGAACACACAATTTTGTTACAAGATTGACTAAAGGTTTAGAAAGTAGAAAGTTTCCTATGACAAAGCTCTTTTTACATTCAATACTTCAGACTTCCGCTCAAACGTTCCCTAATATTTGAGCACAAGAAATTTCTCAGCATATTTTCTTGTCGCTACCGCGCAAGCAAGCTTAACCCTGAAACCAAAAGATGGCCTCCTACATAGCGTTCTTTGGCTTCGTCACGCGTTTGGGGAAGGGATTTGAACGCGTGACAAAGAACGTCTCCATAGGAGGCTAGATAAAAGCTGGAAACTAACTATTTACGCCTGGACAGTTTTTCACGGAGACTGAACAAGTTATATTAGCTAGATGGATCGCTCTAGATGGCGTTGTTGGTTTTCTCTGAAAGTTTCTAACTAGCAATTATCGTGTCTCTAACACAGATATGTTTGCGTCGAGAACACGGCAAGCTCCTCGTACAAGTTGACGTGAGGCTATCAGTACTTCACGCTACCGTCAATTTCATTTCTTTAAAGTATATTCCGTAGCCCGGGAGATACTATATAAATTGCCACAATTATTATTGGAAATAAGATGAAAATAAGATTACAATGGGAATAGTGATAGCTAAAGTTAAAAGTATAGGATTAACCCTTCTCAACTAGTGAGTCCTTTTCCTGTGAAAAAGCAACAGTTAACAGACCGTGGCTTATACTTACAGGAATGTAGACACTCTGTGATGGTTGTAGCGTCCACCAAATATCCACCACACAGCACACACAGAAGATGAGGGTTAAGGTCTTTTAGAGCCATTGTTTTCAACGACATCTTTCTGAGGATAAGAAAGAAAAAGAAAAGGAATAAATTTAATCACGATGGCGGCACCCTGCAAAACCAGCCAAAATATTACATTAAAGTTTATACAGTAACGTTGCCGGTAATTTTGGAGCTTGAACGTTTTTTAAGCTAAAACAGCCATGGAAAAATTATGTATTTCAGCAATTTACATAATCACATGCGATCGAAAAGAGTTCGATTCCATCATCATGTAATTGTTCCGGCGTGCAACTGATGTATGCTGCCATGCATGGACTGAATTATTCACGCCGAGGTTCCAAAGCTACTCAAAATAACAAAGCGACGATCCATCCTCGAGTGAACAAATTTTTATTCTTTAGCGTCGATCTAGCCATTTTAGTTGTATGATCATACTGAAAAATATTAAATTCAGATTTAAAGAGTATTAAATGTTAAACTGTGGCTACGTAATGAATTTCATAGTAATTTAAACGTTTGAACGCCCGTCGACAAGCGATTTTCACGTTCATAACAAATTTTGCAATACTGAATGTACCTACAGTAGCTAACTTGAAGGGAAAATTGTGACCAGCTAGTGAAACAGCTATTTAATAGACCAAGCAATGCACGTTTTTTTTATATTGTAGTAATATCAACAGCCGATAGGTTCATTGTTGTGTGGTTAATCACAAACAGTGCCTGAGTGCAAAGTAACATACTGAATTCATGTAATCACACTCTAGATACAAAAATGCGACGAAGGTAAATAGAACTCTCGAGTTACGGGGGGAAATGTCCGTTTACTCTCGATCGAATACAGGAATCTGAATCATAAAATACCGTGGTACAACAGACAAGGACGCAAACCGGCATTTACTGATCGAGGACCTGAGTTATTGGATAGTGTCACCCGAAAACACAATTTGCACGATTCGTGAGCACAATCGAAATAAATCGATAACTCTGTGGTACAAACCGGTCCAGTCAGCACTTGAAGAGAAATACGATGTCAGTTTGGACAAAAATTATGAAACAGTTTTTTTGATAAACGAATTCACAGGGAATATACAAGGAATTTTTGGATTTTTTAAAGTGTTGGATTATTCCAAGCTTTGTTGCGTTTTGTCTGCTCAATAAAACTGACAAAGAGAGAGCATTTTTAACATATAATTGGTCGTATGATTGAAGGCATTCTGTTTACGTCGCTTTGTCTCGCTGTTGGAAGTTGTAGTATCTCCGGGGACTTTACTACAGAAATAATTTTGGAAAATTACACGATTGAGGAATTATATTGGTAGTACAGCCACTGAACTTTAATTTCTCTGAACGTTGCTCTGCATAGCGTTGCAATTGACGTAGTAAAATATACACAGGAAGAAAAATCATTCGCTGGACTTCGGAAAGGATTAAATAAATTTCATTCTTGAATAGGAAAACCTTGCATACAAAACTAAAAGCATAGCCTTGTTCGACATATTCGGCTTTGAGGAGAGGTTAAACGACTGAAGACAGAAGCTTATAAGCTTATACACTGGCTGTGGTTCAGTTTTGTGTACCGAAGAATGTGACTAATTAACCTTCTCGAGCCAATGCGATATGAGCGCAATATTTAGAGCAAATTACATTTTGTCTGGCTATGAAACTCCACGCATACAAGCAAGTTGTACTGTAGTGTGGTCGCTTTTAAATCCAGCCCTGGCGATCCAATCCAGTCGAATAATAACCATATTTACTTGATCAATTTGAACTGATGTAGACTGCAAATAGGTCAAGTCGGGTTATATTGCTTCACGAGTCGTGCGGGAAACTCGTCGCATTCTTTCGTCTAACGCGAAGCTTATTTCTACAGCATAGTTATGACGAAGGTCCTAGAGAAAACAGTGCCTGAAACCAATTCTTTTCCCTTCTCTGTTCGCCACGCGATATCTTAATATGATGTTTAATTTGCAACATACAGCTATGTCCGCCTAAAACACGAGCGAATCTGTCCTTTGCGCTGCCCGGGTATCTCAATGCCTGTCGTTGCATGTTTTCGGCTCAGTTTAGTCAAATGTGCCAGTAGTTCGTTTTATGTTGAATTTGGCAACATAAAAGACATATTTTTGGGCGTGAGCTCTGAGGCTCTAAGAATTTGTCTTGCGAAGGAAAGTGTTCACATTGCGATCGGTACATTGCCAATTTTAACTGCGTGATTCTCGTCGTTCAGTGTTGGATTTTATCAGTGTTACATGTAACAAGAAAGGCCTTGCTTATAAGACCGTTTTTAGCCCCTTTCAAGGCGACGTGAAAAGAAAACGTTATTCTAGAATGGAAGATTTTCGTTAAGTTGGGATGTGACCAAAACAGTAAAATGATCGAAAGCACAAAACGCTGGATCGAAAAGCTTCAGAGTTCAAGGACTGATTTTTCAATTCTTTTTCCTTGAATATTTCCTTCCGAATCTTACTCGGCTCAAGTATGACTACAGTTGTTTTACCATCTTGCACGAAAACTTTTTCCAGCGCGCTCATAAAACAGCACTTAACAGTAAAATCAAAGCGAATACCAGGCAAAATGACAGACTTCTGTTAGTCAACTTTTGACTGATTTTCTACCCAGGCTACAAAACATTGAGGGTTTGAGCTACGATGTTTTATGACTGAATTTTAGAATCAACTTGACGTAAAGCAGTTTTGATCATCGGATTTACTTCGCTCCAAAGATAGCTCTTCTCGGAGACTTTTCTTCAATCCTTCAAGATCGAAACCCTCAGGAATATATTGAAAAGGTTTCATTGAGTAGAGCATACGGCTTGCTAGTTGTATCTCGAAAGGTTCACGGTGGCACGGCTTAGAGGGGCAGGTAATCTTCTAAAAGATTTTCAGCAAAAAATATATAGAATAAATGGCTCACTTTTAGCGTATTCAATATGGAACCTATCTTCAAAAAAGCTAGATTCGAAACTAGGAAACCGTTTGCGTTCGGAAGTCGAAGACAAACACTGAACGGACATTTGGTCAGCAGTTACAACACTGCAGAGGAAACTTGGGCAAGAAAGCAAGGAAAGCGCTTGCTTTCAAATGAAAAAGGAACAGTGAATCGAGGGAAGTACTGCCTAACGTTTTGTCGAGGAAAAACTCATAATCCTAATACAACCAGAGAGGCACTAAGAGTTCCTTTAACAACATGTTTATCTTCGACACAATACTGCCAACTGGTACCGTTGTCGAGCGGACAGTTGCGAAATCGACAACGAAAGGATGTCAATGATTCGAACGAAGCTTTCACTGCTATCAAACCTTCTCTTGATAACGTTTAAGCACAGACGAATAGAAAATACATTTTTGTAACGTGACAACAAATTTGAGGAGAAACAAACGGTCGAAAACAAAGTATGTTACCTTTTTCTATCGTGGTAGGTTCGTCGACTGATGCCAATCTTTCGAACGGAGGCAGAGAGCGTAGCATTAAAGCATTATTGATTACAAAGACCACGTGATCTATTTTGTCAGTCAGCTCGTAAACAAAGGAGGGCGAGAGGTGTCTTTGTGATTAGTTAGCCAGCATCTGTTCGTTCTGCTTTGCATTTTGCTCGTTAGAGTTACTACATCCATAAACCGAAATAAAGAAGTCTTTATGTTATGTCGACTGACAGTTATAAAGGCAACGCAATTTTCAGGAAAAATTTAAGAAAAAGTTGCGGCACCAAGCAAAGTGATCGTCCGCGTCTCCACGTCGTAGTTGCGATGAGACAAGTTCGCGACTGTATGATGACTCCTCGTTCATTGTACATGTAGACCATGTTGTTAGTACGCATATTTTCAGTTCTTAGGAGCAAAAGCTGCCATATATTCTATAGCAGAACCAACTCAGCATCAAACCAAACAGTGCGCCCATAATTTAATTTGAGTCTCGGCACTCATGATAGCTTCACTGAAGCCGATGAAAAATTTACTAAACCATTCTGTAGAGGAAAGCAAACAGTATTACAGCACAGTACTGTTCAGTAGCTTTCGCAAGAATGACTGACACTGCATGGTTTGATCCACGTATGAAAAAGTGAAAACCACACTGTATAGTAAAACAAACAGTACCACAGTACAGCACTGTTCAGTAGGGGTATAGAATGGTAAAATCCGAGACTCACCGAGACCCTCGTTAAAAAATCCGAGCCCGAGACTCCGCGTAAAATGGGGTTGACAGGCCTACACGACTCCCCAGCGCGTGTTCAAAATAGTTTTTTTTATAGTTTGGCTCTCACGAGTATGTCTTTGAGCGACCGCCCTCTTTTATAAGATACGAGGGGCGGTTTTTTGTAAATTCCGCTCAGTAATGGTTGTTGTTCTATTAAATGCCAGTTTTTCATGAGAATTTGCTTTAGGTTTGGCACTGACTCTGAGACTCACATTTTAAAAATTCGAGATTTCGAGACCTGTTTTTTTTTTTGCGAGCTCGAGATTCCGAGACTCTAGTTTGTGACGCCGAGATTTCGAGACCCACTTTAAATTTGCCGAGACTTATTTTTTTACAGGGACCATTCTATACCCCTTTCAGTAGCTTTACAAAGAATGGTCACACACTGGATGAAAATGCTAAAACCACAAGGTATCGTAAAACAAGCAGTACAACAGTATAGTACTGTTCAGTAGCTTACCAAAGAATGGTTACATTGCATGGTTTGATCCACAGATGAAAAAGTTAGAACCACACTGTATAGTAAAACAAACCGTACCACAGTACAGTACCGTTCAGTAGCTTTCCTAAGAATGGTCACACTGCATGGTTTGATCCACAGATGAAAAAGTTAGAACCACACTGTATAGTAAAACAAACAGTACCACAGTACAGTACCGTTCAGTAGCTTTCCTAAGAATGGTTACACTACATGGTTTGGTCAGTCCACAGATGAAAAATTAGTGATAATCATACCGTATGGAAAAACAAAGAGTACCACGGTAAAAACTGTTAAGACTCTAATGCAATTCGTGTTGCGTAGATAGGAAATTGATATACACAAAAATGGATTTATCAAATAAGTTTGTATGATAGTTTTACAACCGTAAGCCGATAATACTGAGAGAAGAGTGACGTTTCGAATGTTATGCTTATGTCCTCTAATTGAAACTTAACTGAAGAATTTCAGAACTACAGCATGCATGGCTAATATAAAGTTGTTAGTTCCTAAAGAAACTGTTGCTGCGTCAGTGGCAAATTGATATACACCTGAAAAATGAGTCAGTTTATCGAACAAGTTTGTAACGTTCGTTGTACCAGTGCCGTAAGATAATAGAGAAGATGGCGTTTCGAGTGTTAGCCATTCGTTTGCGCAAATAACAGTACTTGCGGCCACTTCCAAACAACAAACTTAAACAAACTCGGGCCGCTGTGTTAGCCATTCAGAAAACTGTTTCTACTGCCTCGATATCTCAATTATAACTGAGGCAGACATGCACTGGAGACTCATTCTACGTGAAAACTCTATGTCTTCACTACAGCGGATAGTTTTCGTGTCGACATGAAAAATGAGCCAGCCTGCTAGTTTGAACGAAAACGGCTTACAACTGGAACCGGCGCGCCGAAACAAAAGTCGCTCCGTAACTAGTCTCGTGCGTGCATGGAACAAAAGGCCAATCCGATATGTTTTTTAGGCCGACGTAAGTGGTATCCGGTATAGTGAAGACGCCGCCTTTGAGGAAACGCGGTATATTTCCAGTGTCAACATGAAATGGATGGTAGATCTATAGATAGATGCCTGACTGTGTTAAAAATTGTTAGTTCAATCACGAGGACAGGGCTCCGAAACCATAACATCAAATTCTCGAGCTCCGTGTTAATTTTAACACTTTCTGTAATCATTTAGAACAAAACAATTACTCCGACTAAGCAGTGACTTCGGGTGTCTACGAAATCAACGCGTAGATATACGCGTTTGCTATGAGCTCCTTGAAACAGTATTTCCGAAGGAGCTCATATAAATCGAGAACGAGTATTCTAGCTTTGTAAGTACTAACCAACTGGCATACAACAACTGACTTCTTCGCGACCTCCAATCTACTCTGTACTCAGAATAAGCCACAGCAGAGTCGAGACAAAACAGAATAAAACACAGCTCAAAAGACTGACACAGCCGACTTCCACTGATTTGAATAGAATGATACATAGAAACCTAAATAAAAAAATGGAAGCAAACAGAATTGATCAAAACAAGTCAACATGGATAACGTGCTCTGCGGATTGCGAAAAAAATAAAGGACAAGTGATAGCGAAAGATGAAAGAAAAGTGCACCTTAAAAACAAGTTGGACGATCATGAAATAATGCCGGAGTGTAACTCAAAAAGTTATACAATTCATCGACCCGAAGAAAAGTATTGAATAATAGTTACTTCTCTTTTTTGACTTTCCTTATTTCTGAATGAAGGCTTTTGAAAAAAATTTAAAACCTCTTTATCATGTTTACTTAGTAGTAATATTGTTTCAGATAATTACGTTGTGTAGCTACTGTATTAAAGGAGTAGTTCAGTTGGGGATTCAATGCAATATTCATAATACGGTTGGAAATACTCTAGATAATTCGTTGTAGACTCGCCGTAAGAACACGAAAAATCTAAACCACTTCGGTCGTTTGTCAGAAGAGTAACAGAAAATCGCTAAAAAAAACGAAATCATCCGGTTTCTAGGAATAATCACTCCAGGCTTTGAGAATGTTATCAGTCTCTTAATAAATAGATATAAATAAAGAAGGGAGCAGGGTTGGCGCAGTGGTGAGAGCGCTCGCCTTCCACCAATGTGTCCCGGGTTCGATTCCCGGCCCCGGCGTCATATGTGGACTGAGTTTGTTGGTTCTCTACTCTGCTCCGAGAGGTTTTTCTACGGGTTCACCGGTTTTCCCCTCTCCACAAAAACCAACATTTGATTTGATTTGATTTGATTTGTGCTTTACAGTGTCCCCAATTAGTACGTCAGTGCTAGATACAGTTGACACTCAAATAAAGTTCATTATTATTATTATTATTATTATATATATGTATATATAAATAGATATATTTATATATATATATACACATATGATCATGATCATGTGCTTTTATATATAAAAGGATGATACTGGACGACACAACCACAGATGAAAGATGCAACAACGGTGTCTAGAAAAACAAACAGGATCAAAAGTAGAATGAAGACTGCTCGGTACAACGGCCTTTATTTAAGGTTTTAACCACAGTTACAAAATTAAAGTTGGAACAAAACTGTATATAGTGTATCAAACAGCACAGTACAGTACTGTCAAGGAGATATCCTAAGAATTATCACACTGCATGGTTTGATCCACACATGCATAGTTAGAACAACACTGTCATAGCCGCACAGTACTGTTAAGTAGCTTACCAAAGAATGGTCTCACTGCATGGTTTGATCCACAGATGGAAAAGTTAGAACTACACTGTATAGTTAAACAAACAGTACCACAGTACAGTACTGTTCGGTAGCTTTCCTGCAGTCCGGCTACGACTGAAAACCTTAGAACCACAGCAAAACAAACAGTACCACAGTACAGTACTGTCCAGTGGCTTTACAAAGAATGGTCACACTGCATGGTTTGATCCACAGATGAAGAGTTTATGTGGTAAATCAAACAATACCATGGTACAGAAATGTTAAGCGTTCAGTCTTCCGAAAGGATGGTATGGTCCAGGCTGCCTAAACTCATGTACAATCTGGATAAAACCGTTATAACATCTACATCTACATCTACATTTAATTTGGTCGGTAAAAATCTGCAGATATCACACCAACCGTTAAAAACTAAAATGAATGTTAAAAATATTAAAAACTATTAACTAACTTAGATTTAAAACTATTTACAGAGGTTGTATTTACAATATCATTAGGAAGGGAGTTCCATTCACAGATTGTTCTTGGAAAAAATGAAAACTTAAAAACATTTTTCTTTGATCTTGGAACTAAAAATTTAAAATCGTGGCTCCCACGGGTTCTTCTTTCATAATTTGGTTTCAGATGGGCTGTTACTAAGAAATCGGTAAGGTTGTGGGAGAGTTTATACATAAAGGAGAGTCTGGCGATTTTTCGTCTCGTGGCTAGGGTTTCCCAATTAAGTTCCTGAAGCATATCTGTCACGCTTGCATAGGGGTTGTAGTTGCCCGCGCAGAATCGCGCTGCCTTTCTCTGAACTCTTTCCAGCTTTTGAATATCCTTCCCGTAGTGGGGATCCCATGCGGCACTTGCATATTCGAGGGTAGGTCGGACTAAAGTCTTGTACGCCGTTTCTCTTAGCGATCTTGGACAGCTATGTAAGTTTCGCCGCACAACGCCAAGTACTTGAGATGCTTTACTTGAGACTGTCGATACATGTTGATCCCATTTCAGTTTACTTGTTATTGTAATTCCTAGATAAGTGATATCGTCAACTTGTTCTAGTTCGACTCCGCAGAATGTGTATTTCTTCACAGGTGGAGATCTTTTATTTGAAATACACAATATCTTGCATTTTGATGGATTAAATTTCATTTGCCACTGATTTTGCCATTCTTCTAGTTTCTGTAGGTCGTCTTGTAGGTGGTCACAATCTGTATCATTTGTAATGACACCATACAGTAGAGCGTCATCTGCGAATAGCTTAACGGAGGACTGAAGATTATCAGGAAGATCGTTAATATATAATAGGAACAACAACGGGCCAAGCACAGTTCCTTGGGGAACTCCAGACGTCACAGGAGAAGATCTTGAAGATTTTCCTTCGCAGACGACGGACTGGGTACGTTGAGTAAGGAAGGATTCAAGCCAGCGGAGTAATTTGCCTTGGATTCCATAATATTGTAATTTTGCTAAGAGTCGTCGGTGGGGAACCTTATCGAAGGCCTTTGCAAAATCCAGTACCACGGCATGCACGGATTTATCATTGTCAAGTGCGTTGGCCAAGTCATGTATTGTTAAAATGAGTTGGGATTCGGTTGATCTTTTGGCCCTGAATCCGTGTTGGCAGTCTGTAAGAATATCATTCACTTGCAGATGTTTCATCACGTGGCTATGGATTATGTGTTCAAGTATTTTGGATGCGATACAAGTTAAGGAAATTGGCCTGTAGTTTGCAGGGTCTGACTTTTTGCCTTTCTTAAAAACTGCGCAAACATTGGCACATCTCCATTTCAATGGAACATTTCCAGTGTTAATAGAGTCTTGATAGATGACAGTTAAGATAGGTGAAATCTCTTGTGCGTACTCTTTAAGAAACCAAGAAGGAATATTATCCGGGCCGCTAGCTTTATTGGTTTTCAGTGAGGTTAGCTGCTTGGTGACACCAGCGATGGTGATTACAAGAGGGCTTATGCTTGACTTTGGTTCGTTTCCTACACTTGGCGGGTCTAAGTCGGATTCATCAGTAAAAACAGAGGAAAATTGTTTGTTCAAAATTTCCGCTCTGATCTCTCTGTCACTGAATATTTTGCCTTCGTACTCGAGGTCAGCTACGCCATGGTCTTCTTTCTTCAGTTGTTTTACATAAGACCAGAAGCGTTTTGGATTTTCTTCGATAGCTTTACCGAGAAAGTCTGACACGTAACTGTCTCTGGCGGTTTTTAGGCTTTGGTGCATGCGTTTCCTGGCGGTACGAAACTGATGCCAGTGTGATGGATTTCCTGATCTTTTAGCTTTGTTGTATAGCCTCTGTTTGGCTCTCGACTGCCGTCTCAAGGAGCGGTTAAACCAGGGTAGGTTATAGCGTGAGCTGGACATCTTATGTGGAATATGAGCATCCATAATGTGATGTACGCCAAATTCAAATTCGTTCCACTTTTCATCCACTGTTTTGCTTTCGTTATTCAAATTAACATCACTGGCCAGTTTCTTTAACTCTTCCTTAATTCGGTCGGTGTCAGCCTTCTTTCTGAAGTAAATCTTGCGTTTGACATTCTTTCTCTTCTTACAGGTTGTGTTCACAGTGAAGAGAACAATGTCGTGGTCGCTTATCCCTGGTACAACTTGGACATCTCTCACTATATTCTTATTATTTGATAAAACAAGGTCTAAAATATTCTGTGCCTCACCCTGCCGTCTTGTAGGCTCATGAACAAGCTGGGAAAAATCGTGGTCATCAATTATTTCGACCAATCTGTTTGAGACATCCGGATTTTGCCAGTCGATATCAGGCGCATTGAAGTCTCCTGCGATAATGACATTGTCTTTGTGGATGTTGTCGCCTATCTTTAGAAGTGAAGCTTCTAGTTCCTCCAGACTTTTCATGTCGGATGCATTTGGCCGATAATATGATCCAAAAAGTATGCATTTAGATTTCTTTCCAGAAAGTTGACATTGAGTCCAAATAATTTCGCAGTCAGAATTTAAATCATCACGTTGTGTAATTATAATATCTTTTTTTACCGCTTGAAAGACTCCGCCGCCCCGACTGTTTGTAATTCTATCTTTCCTGAAGACGCTGTAGTTGTCTGGGAATATTTCGTTGTTTCCGATATTTGGGGTAAGCCAGGATTCATTTCCCAATATAATATCAGGTTTGTGTTCATGTATAACCGCTGCAATGTCAGCCACTTTGTTCATCACGCTGCGGCAGTTAATCAACAAACATTTCATATTGTTCCGCTTGGGTTGCCTTTGTTTACCTCTTGTAGGACGGTCGTGTCGATCTTGATTTAAATTTCCCGGCAAATTTAGACATTCTCTCGCGAGAAGGGGGTCGAAGAAGTTCTCAGAATGAAGCAAATCAAGCGAATCATGAAGAAATGAATTTGACTGATTAGGTTCATTGCAGTGTGGGCACAACCAAACACACGGAGAAGTCGACAGAATGTTGTACATTTCAGGTAATATCCCGCAGCACCCTGTGTTCTTGTGGAACCACCAGTAACACTGATTGCATTGGATTCCTTCTTGGTCAGCTTTCACTGTTTCGTAACATATCCCGCAAAGATAATTCACTTCATCTCCAGGATTTAATTCGATGTCACCTCCAAGTAGAAGAAGGATGTGAGTTAAGAAAGATGCGCTTGAGCGTAATTGTAGTCTGTTCTGCTTGTTCGCAAGTGTGATGTTTCGATGCAGAGTTTCGCTTCCAAGCACTACAATTGCTTTTGGGTCTACAGGAGAACAAAACCTAAACTTCTTAACTCCTTGGCTGTTTATGTACTGGTAGCCGATACTGGACCATTTCTGCCTGAGGATGAGGACTAAAAACACTAGAGCGAGCGATGGTAACAACCTCGTGGCCGCCATTATCAATTATCAACTTATTCCTGGCAAGCAGTCACAGCATAACAACAATGTGTGTAAAACACCCAAGGTAGATATCATTGCATTTCGCACCACTTCACCTCTAATAAATGTGTTGTGGCTCAATTTTTTTCCTTGGTTTAAATTTTATTTTCCTTTGTTTTTTAGTATGGTAATATATGATAATGAGTTTGAAACGAACGATAATAAGTTAAACTAAGGATAAAACTGAACCACAACAAATGCATTTGACAAGAGTGTCGAAAACATCGGATCTTCATTCCTAAGTATTGAGGTGACTTCCAATACCATTGCCAGAAATCAGGGACATTTTGCTCCCGCGTTAATTGGTCAGCGGAGAGTCAAGTTCCTGTTTGAATCTAATAAAAGCAATGGTGGCTCGACTTTCAAGAAAGGAGCGAGTTCAATATAAAATGCTTCGTAATCTAAGCAGCTTGGACCTATTGTTACTGAAGTGAATTTGCTTCAATAAATTCAATAAGTTGCTTCTTTTTGAGCTTTTGGTCAAAGACCTTTTCCCTTGATAATGTCTGCATTTCAGTTGTAGACACTAGCAGTTCGGTTTTGTCGCCAAAATATATTGTTATATACCTAGACTTTCACTCAACAAAACGAGCACTGTGATTGGTTGATTCTTGGTCACGTGCCCTTGAACAAATTTAAATGTATCCCGACCGGGATACAATTGCGCAGTTGTTGCCCGCGCGCCAGTTGTACCGTCTTTGTTTGCTTGTTTTTGCTAAGGGAAAGTCTAAATATATAACAAAGCACTTAATGTATGGTCCCTCGGGAAACTAGTTAGTTTTGTTTTCCCTCGAGTCCTGATGTTTCCCTCGACTTCGTCTCGGGAAACAGCAGGACTCTCGGGCAACAAAACTAACTGTTTCCCTCGGGACCATACATTAAGTGTATATTCTTTACAAGGCCTATGTGTTGACCTAGGAGACTGGAAACTAGTTTACAACCCTGAATGAATTAAATATGGCCGCGGTATCGAGCAGTGTAAAGATTCCCAAGGTTTTATCTTTCTGTGCATTCATAAAGATGGCGCACTACCAGCTTTTCACGTACCGTAAAACTGGGGACATTCAATAGCTTTTGGAAGTATCTTATCGACAAGAAATGACTCTTTTTTTGGATTCTTTGGATGCTGCAAACCTTCCACAACTTAAAGCGAGTCGGAGCTAGTTGACCACATCAAGGGTTGTTCCTCAAATTGACAAGTATTAGGGACGGATTTAGTAATATTTCAAAGAAATGTATGGCTACAGGAACCTAAAACGTGGGTTGAAATGGAAGCCTCGAGGGAAGTAAGTAGACCTATGGCTTTTAATTTGTTTTTGTTTTAGAAGGATAGCTTAATCCCTGCTGAATAAATATCGAGTCGAAGCTAAGGAATATTCCAACTCGTTTGTCTTGTATTTTGGAAAATTTCAGAATTCCCATACATTTTCTCTAAGGATTTCGGCGCCTTTAAGGATGAAATGCGCATGTCCATCTGCCATCTTGACCCACATTTCTGGCAATGCTTAACTAGCGCAACATCAAACTATCTTTACATCGTACACCCGGCTGCTATTTTTAAATGTTCTTTCTAAATTTAGTAGTTTTACTTACCGATTGTAAGGACAACCCTACATCAATGATCAACGTTTGTTTTAATGAATGCCAGGGTCAGTAGAAGAAACCTGTCTTGTTCTGTGATGCGTGTTTACCGGAGGTGCAATAGACACAGTAGGTACTGGACAAAACCTAGGTTTTTAGTGCTGACGTTATTATCGAGTCATTTCCGTTGTTTTCCGTCCGTAGCATTGTTAAATGCTTAAAAGAGGGAAAGGACGAGGGTGGAGATTCTAGCCCATCGTAAAAAGAGGAAACTTCAGTGACAATTTCCAGCCAATATTGACCACACACACGAGAACATAAACGGCAGAGAGGGACACTCGGCGTGTCGGCTTGGATATGAAAACTAACTTCAGAAAAGTTATTTATAAAACGGAAGAACGTTTACCGGGAGGTCAGCATGACTCCACTGTAATCCAGTCCTTCTCGTCATCTGTATTTAATAGCCGCTCTCGATTCTTGAATATGAACTGTGACATCGAAATGAACATCAGCCATGAACATCACAATAAAGCATGCACACCTCTCGGAAAACCGGACTCCCGTGTGCAAAAATAGGTTTTCTGACGTTTTCATGTTCCAAGGGCTGGACTGGGAGTGTCCCTCTCTGTCCCTTATGCTCTGTTAACTGGGTGTCCCTCTCTGTCTCTTATGATCTCTTAACTGGGAGTGTTCCTCTTTGTCCCCTATGTTCTCTTGACTGGGAGTGTCCCGATACAATCGATTCTTGACTGTAAAACCTTCACTTTAAATTTTACTGCTTCTCTTTGATTTGGTCTTATTTTTCAGGACTGTACAGGAGACATGTTTCGTTACAGTTTAATAATCAAAGCGAGTTATGAGCGACTGGCGAACGAACATACTCGAAGAGATTATCGGGGCGTTTCGGGAACGCCCGCCACCTTCCCCCTTCCCCCTTCCCTTTCTCTCATTGGTCGAGAGGCCAGAATACTGGCGGATATACATGCGCTCATGTCGTCACAACAAGGAATATTAGTGAACAATGAACTAGCCTATTTCAAACGTTTCTTTTGATTAAACCACCGACGAAAGATGAATTGGCGTTGTAACTACTGAAATGTCACGATTATATGTCGACATTAACGATTTCGTTGTATACTCGACGTAGCCTGCATAACAGGCGTTTTATTTAGCCGAGAGCGAAGCGCGACACGAAAGGGCAGAGCGCGAGACGAGAGGAAGAGAAAAATAAGACGTTTAAAAAGTTGCAGTTACGCAAGGGATGGTCAAATCTTGAGATAATTTGCTTCATCTGGATTTGTAGAACGAGTAATTTTGTAACCTTTCAGTTTGCTCTAAACAAAACTCAACGTTAGTTATGCCTTGAATCCAGACAGAGTGATTACAAAGTGCATTTTTCAGTGTCGAATCATGCGTCAATTTTAACTTTTTCGTTTCCTCGAACCTATCCCCGTTGGAAAACTTCGATACAGTGCTTTAATGTAATGCGTTTTGTAGAGATACTCATCAAACGTCAGAGTACATTAGTGCGAAATTACAAAGATGGACCTGATAGCATTGCTCCTGATATCGACGCTCAATATAATCTTTGAATGCTTTATGTCACAGTAAAATCTTGACGTTGGTTCTAGCAAATTAAATAAAAGTACTGTTAATCTTTTGGTACTGCCAAAGATTTGATCGGAGGCTATTCAAATTGTGTTGATTTCTAGCTCGACTCGTCAGATTAGAAACTTAATACTGTATTCACTTATAGGGCGAAACTACATAGTTATCTACATGAAGTTCGAAAACATCATAATTAATTGCCAACGCGTCACTATCCTCCTATGAGGTCACTTTTTTTTATCACACGATCAAACAAATTCAATATCTGTTGTAGCTCTATCAGCATTTACTACAAGCTATTCACGTGGAAAAAAAAAACTGTGAAATACTAGAGCTAACAAAGAAGTATTTTCAAATAAACGGGGCACCATTACCTTCACATAAAACATCTCAAACTAACATTATTATACTAAATTTCCATCATGAATATTATGCAAATCTGACAGGTATTTAACTTCATAAAACAGGAGAAAAATAACAGTTCTTATTTTCAAGTTAAATCAGAGGCCATCACTACATGTTACTGCGTTCATTTTGTTTTGATAAAAAGTTAATTAACTCAATAGTTGAGCGAGCGAATTATTATTACGGCGGAGCCAGGGTGCTGATCTATATCCCGGGGGGGGTACTTTAGGAATTTCTGGGTGGGGATGTGCCGCTGGAACCCTGGAACCCTTAGCCTATACCAGAGCTGGTTCAGCTGAATTTTGCTACCCTATACTAGAGTAAACCCCCCAAATCACTCCTATTCTAGAGTAGCTGTATTCCACTAGCACAGTCTAGCCAAAACAAAACTTTATACCACAATCGCTTCTCTCTCCAAAAATGATTTTATTTATACTAGTTCTGTTTTTTTTTTTTTTGATTCTCAACCAACTGGTCAGTTTCGTGAAAAATGATACCCTATGCTAGACCCAAACGCTCTGATTTATATACCCTGTGCTAGAGTGAACTGCTTGAAAACCATACCCTTCACAGCGGCACATACCTATATAGCCCATATATGGCAGTACCCCCCCCCCCCCCGATCTATATCGACGAATCTTTTCGTTTTAGAATACGCTTTTCAGTCTCTAGTGGAACTACAGATAAACCTCTTCGAAATGCTGAAAGTTCAAGACATGATTAACTATTCCTATGGCGATAAATTGTATGTGACAAGGATTTAAAATTGGCAAATTTTGAAAAGGATTCTGCAACTATTCACAGCCATTATCTCCTTGAATATTATAAGCAAAGAGCTACAAATTTTACCGCTCTATTAAACTTTGCAAGGTCTCAAAACTCATCAAACTGTTGGAAATATAGAGCGGTCTTCAATTCACTGTCGCAGACCGAAACCAAGGTGATTACTCTAGCTAAAAATATGCATGCAAAAATTTCAACGCCCTGATTGGCTGAGAGCATGTCAATTAATCCCAAACTGAGGAAAAAGTTGAAATTGAGTGCAGAAATTTGAAATAGTCACAAGTGCAATTTAAATTAATTAATTTAAATTAAATTAATTGTAAATTTTTCAAAGACAAAAAAAATGCACTCGCCCTACAGCCTCGTGCAATTTGTCAGTCTTTGAAAAATTTACTTACGCTCATTTGTTCCAAATTATACTCGAAACCATTTGATTGCCTGTACAAATCACAACAGACGCGCAAAGTCCAATGAACCAATCAGAAACAATCAGAAGTATATGTCATCCGCGCGCCAAGCGCGGGAGAACAAATATGAACCAGTCACGGTTAGCTTTAACAAGGCCCTGTTAGGGGTACATTCCGACAAGCGACATGGCCTTGAAACGGCGACACGAGGGAGCTGAAATGACGACGAACGGCGAGCCGCTCACGCGAAATTACGACAGGAAATTGCGAAGTGAAAAGGTTTGAAACTCGGACGGGCGACATAAGGAACCCCCCTAACAGGGCCTCTTTAATCTTCCTGATTGGCCGAGAAGGAGCGAGAGATACTTATGCCGATCGCCTATCGTAGTAGCCTACAAACGCTCACGTTTTTTCGGCGGTAGATTCTGTTTTGTTTTTTGTTTTTTTGTTTTGTTTCGTTTTTTTTTTTGAGCAGCGAGAACCGAGGACCGCGAAAACGTCTGCGTTTACAGGATAAGCCTACCGTCGTGGCAATACAGAACCAAAGTAATCACGCAATGCGTCTTCACAGTAAAATGAAAAGCGACTTTATTGCTAATAATAAAAAATAGTGTCCCATCAATGACTACAAACTTTTTTAATGACTATACAGCAGGCATACCGGACTGTCAGACCACTGATACCATGAGCAAAATTGTACCTACATACAGCTAAATTACCCTAACGTTAAGTCTACTATACTGTCTTGAATGTGATCAGCTAAAGTGGTGCTTAATAAGTCCTCAGAACACTGCACTGTTTAGCAGTACATACACACTTGGATGAACTAAAAGCAAAATAAAGCAATTGATTAAACTTTTTGGTTACTATTATATTATATCTATCTATCTATCTATCTATCTATATACATACTCCGATCCATGTGCCATTTCTCATTACAACATCATTCCATTGCCAAGTAAACGGATGACGAGAATTGAGAAACAGTCGATTCAAGGATACTCAACTGATTTACAGACACACCAAATTTTCCACACTAACATATAAAAAAAACCCAAGATATTTTCTACAGAGAATTTGTACTCAGATCTGGAAGATAGCATGGTTAATAATCTGAATGGACTGTGCATGTCTCCAGTTAGGATGTTTAACCCTTTAAGCCCCAAGAGTGACTTTGTAGATTTTACCCTGGCTAATGCCAGACAATTTTACTCGTCACAGGGAGTCCCCTAGGGGGTTTACGGGTTAACTCCATACAACTGTGCCTTCACATAAGAACAGCAATAATTCTAAGTCACATTTACACAATACCAGACAAATCATGCACAAAAGGACATGAGGCACTTACATCATCATACTGAAAATTGGCATGCCCTGTTTGGGCAGTGTCACGCCTTCTGAACTGATCTAATAGACAAAAAAAATGACGGATGACATTAAAGATGAAGTCGTAGACTAAGGAGTAGTCACTGAGTCTCCTGAGTGAGGAGTCAAAAGTAAGCTCATGATGTACAGATTGACTCAGGAGTTGTTGGTTCTAAGGTTCTGGCGAAAATCACCAAGCAGCAGTAAGAGGAAAAACAACAATCTGAACCTATGTGAAATCACAGAAATTGAAAAACATGTCACAAATGTTGAAGGACAGTATTTGCCACGACAAGTACTGAAATCACTCTGAACAATCTAGGTAGCAAATGAAGAAATATACAAAAGTACAGAAGTTTACAGTTAAAACAAATAATAAAAATAATAAAACAAGCAAACACACCTGTTAAGGCTCTTAAGCGAACACAACAAGCAACAAAATCATCAAATCCTATGCGGCCATCAGTTGCATACCGTTTCACCAAAAGATTTAATGCATTTGGGCTCAGACGGTACCCTGCATGAAACAAAAAGATACATGAATCAAAAGGAAGAGAGACTTGGTTACCATAACAGCCTTAAAGTCCATTAATTGAATGAAGATATTGGCAAAGTGTAATCATGGAGTGCTTAATTAAAGTAATCTACTGAGCCACTGCCACAAAATGCTTCAGTTGATCTGACACACTGGGTAAACGGCTATTAGTAAAAAGTATGTACAAACTGATGCCAAGTTGACCAAAATATACATGTGTATTTTGGGTTATTTTATACAGGAACTGGTCCTGCATCTGTGGTAAATTGTAGCACAAACATAACTCAAAGGTAATGGATTGATCTCACCCAAAATTCTCCAAATTAACTGATGGTAAAATGCATAGTATCTACCTAAGAGAATTGCTACACAGAATTTGGGAGTCAAATTCAACAGACAAAAACAGGAGAAAATCGCAGTCTGTGATTTAAGGTGTTTTGATGTGACCATACCAAAGGTGCTCAGAGCCTGATGTAACTCATGCGGCTCTACAGTCCCAGATCGGTCTCTGTCATATTGCATGAACGAGTTCTGGAGCAAAAACAGAGAAATGTGAAAAAAATTAGTAAGAACAAGATTACCAGTAAGATGACAGAACAAATAAGTCAGTCTTGGAAGAGATGGGTAAGGAAAAGCAGGTGTTGGCAACAGTTAAGTAGCATAAGCTGAAATACTTTTGACATTTTGATCTAGAATACTGCACCACTGATCAAACAGAATTCTTGCATGACTCTTCCTTTGAGTTTGGTATCTGGTGAGATCACGCTGTATAAGAAGTTCGACACAACTCATCAAACATTGTCGTTATTAATAATCTTACATGTGTACAGAATGTATATAATTAATTATATGTACCTCATGTTATACCAAAAAAATAATAGTTATAGCATTATATTCCTACCTTCCATTGATTAAGTGCACCCCAGAGTTCCTTGAACTCGTTGAATCCCATTTTGCCACTAAAATCACGCTGTATTTGAATTAAGGAAATAGATACCTTCCTTTGCCAATAATCTTGGCATTTCTTCAACACTGCAAGTGTTCAGAAGGTTTTACGAAATGTAGCTAATTGTCTGTGAACATGAAAGCCTTCAAGGATACATCCAACATAGTAATCATTACCCTGTAATGAAGGAAAAAGGAACAATAAAACAAAATAACAATAATATTGAAACCGCCTCTAACTCTAGATTGAAGCTACAAATTGACATTTGTCATAGAAACACCACTAAAATACCAGGTGAGCTCTTGCACAAAAATGTGATATCTTTACACATCAAAATAACTTCTTCCAGTAAATAACAACATCACTACAGTTAGATAATTAATCACACTTAAGAGCTACAAAAGGCATTTATATGAATTGTTTAGGTGTTTCATTGGTGTTTTATATCATAAAAAGAACATTACATGGCTGCTTGGGGATACAAAGTTTCTCTTCTCATGTTAAAAAAAACATTTCTCTAGTTCACTGCACTCACTCATAAAAATAGTTTTTACGGTAACACTCAGAGAGAAATAATTTTGTATCTCCACATGTTCATGTAATATCAGGATAGTCCGTGTATTTAACGACAACTTATTGGTTTGATTTGCAACTGACCTGCACGTGTCCAGGTTGAAAGCTGTATCAAAAAGAAAGGAAATAAAAAAGATATCAGGATACTAAAACAGCAAGCCAAACTCGTATGGAATATAACAAAAAACCAGCAATCTCGACTATCTGGACCTCAATTATCTGCACTTTTCCATTATCCAGATTTGTTTCTCTGATCCTGTTTTTGTCATACATATTATTCACAAATTTGTGATGTTAGTAAGACAAAATCAAGTCATTTCTTTGTTATGGTCACATCTGTTGAGTCAAATGATTGTGAAAGCTTTGAAGTTTGAACCAGTTGGTTAAACAAGTTTAAAAATCACCATGAAGTAACAACTTCATATTCCGGTATGATCTATTCACTTTTACAGGCCTTATTTCCATTGCTTACATTAATGTCTGTCTCATTAATACTCATATTTTCAACTATCTAGGCTCTCAATTACCTCGGCATTTTGCAAAAGGCTCAATAAGCACAGATAACCACGGTCAGTTAACCCTTTAGTTCCACAGATCTGAGTTAGGTCTGAGTGCCATACATTGCCAAGCAGAAGGGACGGTACTGTACATTATTTTCTCATGTACAGTGTAGCACTCTGGTTGTATATGTGGGCCAAAATTGAGGTTACTCATTAACACCGAGACAAAAGAGCAGTTCCGAAGCACACCCTAATCACTACTTTAAATGGGATATTGGGTATTTCGACCCCGCTTAGGTCCCCTTCCTTCTCAGATCTCTTCAGTCAACTTGACCTGGGATTTCAACCCTCCATCCTTGCACTCTGCAGGCTGAGACCCAACTAACTGAACCAACAAGGTGCTCTTCAGATACTTGTGCTTTGTCAGAATTGAAACACACAAAAGATTGCTTTATCAAATGACTGAAGCAAGCTGTCATTTCAAGCATTACCCCTGTACATAAGACTATGCTGTTTTCATCCAAAACTTTCCCTCCCCCCCCCCCTTATGGCGTGTTTATCAGAAAAACCTACTCAAAAGTTACATGTATTTTCCTACACAAAACGTTTACATACATATATTGCACTTTTTGTAAGAATTATCTGTAAGAAACACCCTAATATTTCATGATGAGCATGTGCTGTCTCACTCAGAGCACAACCAGGTGTTTTTCATTCGATGTTGAACACTTACGGTGGTATGATCCAGAGATTCCAGATGACGTCAAGCATCTCTGAAGTTCTTTAGCATCAATCTGCTGGTCCTTCAGAATGCAAATAAAAAAACTACAATAACTATAAACCATAACCACAAACCAGGCACACATTTCTCAAAAATTATCATGGGACATAATTTTCCAGTTACAATAACTTTCACCACTGTTAAGTGTCAAAGAAGTTCCTTTCAACAACCTTGGGCACACAAGACTTTTCCACTTTAAAAACATCTAGAGTGAGGGCTTCACATTTTTACAGGGGCCATAAAAGTTCAGGACTTTCAATAAAGGTATGCCAGGTCCACATTGTAGTTTGTGAGTACGGTTTGTACTCCATGTGTTAAAAAATGCAAAACTTTTGTTGTAGCTGTCTGTGTTATGGTTATCAGTTTATTACCAGATGCACTGCCATGCAAACTCTTGATGAAGTTAAATGTCATGGATTGGATTTATTCTTGATTTAGCATGTGTGATTGACTGAAATAACAACAAGCAAAAAAGCCTACAACTATGTGCAAAGTTAAGATCTTTGGGTAATTTAAAACAATATAAACTGAGCAATAAAAAGAATCTAATTGAAACAGTTCATGTGGTAACAAGGATAAACTATACCTACCAATGTTGCTGGGTATTATTCACATTAATACTTCAGTACTGCTCGATGTTGTCTCATAACATGTGTTCTTAGTACTAAGGTGTTATGTTGATGACACATACATCACTTAGGTTTAGATTACAATGCCTCATTGTTCCTGGGCTTTTACTGGGTGGCCTATGTGCCAGCAGTAACACTTGTACTATTTGAGACATTCTCTTTCAGTGCAAGCTTGGGCCCGGGGACAATTAAAGCCCAGAAGAAAGTATTATACCTTTGGAGACAACACAGTTCATCGTAGCTGATCATTCCTTATATTCTCAATACCCATACTCATCACTATCTTTTTATAACACTAGGAGAAATTGGAAGCTGATCAGAGTGGGGCTAAATAAGTTAAACTGACAGTGGTAATTACACAAGCAAACAATCCTGTCTCATTACTGAGTTCATAGGAAGGTAAAATGTACTTACAGGACCAGCAACAGCCATAAAATAACCATATAAGGGATCCTGCTGCATTACACCTGGGTAACCTGGCCACTGTGTAAGAAAGCAAAACTGATGTAAAGGCTAGATTTCTAATTTCTATTTTTAAATTATGTTTTGTAGAGAGACAGCAGTGTACCATAAAAGTCCATGTATACGCCGCACCCACAGACAAGTCGTACTCCAGATTTGAAAGATCAAATTTTAGATGAAACAAGCGAAAATAAAGTTTGAATTTTTTGTGACAAGAGCAACAAGCACACTGTAAATTTGGCTCAGTTGCACTGCGACAGCAGTAGTCACGGACTTGCACTTGTAATTTCATCTTAAGTTATCACAATTTTTCTTTTAACAAAGTGCACCTTCCCTTCTGATTGAGTACACACATTTTTAACTTTCAACTCTCTGTTGGTGTCCGATAGTTAAGGATTAACACTTTGAAATTCTCCTTCGGCTGTACACAAGTTTGCAAATGCTTAGTAGCTAATCTTTTCAAAAAAAAAGTCACAATGTTTGTGAATCCCTTCACTGAATATAGTGAACCAAGCATACCCTTATCTTCCCCTGCTATCACACAGAAAAAAGTAGTCTGCATAGCTTTACACTACAGAAATGGGTAAATCTCATGATAAAAATCTAGTTGCTGGTAGATACGCAGTCTAATCACGTAGGTAGCAGCGGAGAGTAAAGTGCATAATTGTTGCTGTGTTCCAAATAAACAACAGCTGTTGTTTATTTTACTGTCTCTCTACATCCAGCTGTACAAATGGGTACTAGTAAAATAAAACTGGGGGTAACCATGCAAGGCGTATTCTCAACCAATTAATGTTGTATGTTATGCCTGAAAAACATTTTAGTCCCAACCAATATGGCTTTAGACCTGGAACCTCTACAAACTGACCGAATGGTTGACTTAATAGATGAAAACTTAATATTGAATGCTTTGGATGAAGAGCGTTTAGCATTATCTCTATTTCTGGACCTAAGTAAAGCTTTTGACACTGTCAACCATTCTATACTACTAATAATCCAAACTTAACCTTTACAGAATGAGAGATATTCAAAATCATTGGTTTAAGTCATACCTAAGCAGAAGGAGGCAAAAGATGTATGTCAATGGCGTTATGTCCAATTCTGTTATGATAAATTCAGGTGTAGCACAAGGGTCAATCCTGGGTCCTCTCCTTTATCTAATTTATATCAATGACATTGCCAAAGCAACAAATTATTTATCAATAAGACTTTTTACCAATGGTACTTCTTTAACCGTAATTGGCGAAGACGGAGATCTTTTGCTTCACCATACAAACAGTGAACTGCCAGCCATTCACGATGATTATGTTAAAATAAACTCACCCTGAACTTACGTAAGACAAAATACTTTATATTTCAGCAAAGACAAAAAATTAACAGTAATTTACACCAGCCTCTCCAACTTGCGGATCAGTGTTTGGAGCAGTCTTATAGTCTTAAATATCAAGGATTTATTATTGACTGTTTCTTGTCATGGCAAGACCATATTGATTACCTAAGCAGTAAAATTAACCTAAGTTTAAATATTATTACTAAACTGAAATGTCTTGTTACCAAACAGTTTCTAATCACAGTGCATTATGCACTTGTATATCCTTACCTAATCTATGGTTGCATATTGTGGGGTGATAATTATGAAACACCTCTAGATCAATTGGTTAAGTTAAAGAACAAAGCAGTTAGAATCATAAATGACATCCCACTCTGTGATCATATTACTCCTCATTATGTAAACCTTGGTCTTATCAAGCTTCCTGATAATGTAAAACTTTATACCTGCCAACTACTTTAGGATCACATCTTAGACGGAAAGCCGTCCAATTTCACCCTATCTCTAGTATCGAGCAACAATAATTATGACACTCGTATTTCATCCCTACAGCATCTCAATCCCATTCCCTTTAGAATAAACATAAGGAAACTTTTCCATCAATAATTGGTTGTTATTACTGTAATGCTATTCCTCTTTCTATTAGTCAAAAATCAACAAAACGCTTGTTTAAAAAAGCTCTCCTCTAGTATTATTTTGCTCAGTATTAATTTCTGTCACACGACCTTTGTGAAATCAATTTTCCTCTCTGTTCCTTGTTTCCTCTATTTATAGTAAGCTTTCCTTTTTTATCTTAAAAAATGTATCAATTAAAAAGGGCATATAATTAGTCTAACTGTATCATGCCCTTCTCCACTTTTTCTTAAACTTTGCATTTACCATATTTAACCTGTTTTTTTGAGTGAATAATCCCATCCATCCAGGAGCGAGGGGGGGTGGAGGGGGGTGGGTGGGTGGGGTAACATAATCTAACTGCTCCATGTTATAGGCTCTGGGCATGTGAGCACCATGGCCTGAATGCACTTTCACCAGCGTCATGAGTTGCACCAGATAAAATACCACTTGTGTAACTGAAGCACTACTGTACAACCCTTGGGTGAACCAATTGAAAAGTAAAGATCATCCGTTAACTTTAAACTGGAGTAAAAAGTGATGGATCAAGAATATGCGAACTTTCCATATTTACACTAATGACAGTTGAGAATCAAACCTTTAAAACCAGTTCATACCTACACGTGGTTTACCTTCAAAAATTACCTAAAAGGCAGAACTGTCAGAAACTGAAAATATTGCCAGAACCAGTGAAAACCTTGACAAAAACGTTGGAAACAAACGGAAACGGGAAACAATACCTTGCGGAAGTGTGAAGGGTGGAACGTCTTCTAAAACGCTCTTTAGCGATGCGAATACAACATGCTGCATTTCTTTCGAGGCAAATTATTTACTCGTGGTGTAATATACGCTGTTAAAAAAGTAAAAACCTTATTCAAAAAACTAACTCGAACAATCACCAATACTGAGGAGCTTTTCTAAGTGTTTTAAGTCGACGAATTCATCAATGCTGCTTTGCACTTAACTACTATACCGCGCCAAGAAAGTGGTTCGACTGTATAGCAGCGTTACTTAATGCGTGCTTTCGAGCGATCATTTGTTCCCGAACGAGTAAGGAACACAAGAGAACATTTGACGAGTTCCAAAATATCGATCAGCTACAAAGGCGTGCATTTTGTGAACTTGTGCATAACTTTACAGCAGCGATCTTGATCCTCGACGACGCATTAAAACCCAATAGACTATCATCATGCAAAAAAGTTCCAATCGGCGATAGGAAGTTAACCTAGAGCAGAAAAACGTGCCGTGTCACCTATGGTTCTACCAATAAAGAAAAAAAAAAACTAAGTTATCGTTGACCTGTCATGGCTACGTACCTGCAGCGAGCAGCTAATCTCAAAAAGTTTATAACGAATCAAGCTAGCAATCTTATATCATACCTATTTTACTTACCCCTCCATAACTACCAGGTGGTGGTGCCCCGTACCCTGGATATGCCATACCTTTTAAATGATCAACGAGCTAAAACACGTCGCCTTCAAAACACCCTGTTCTTTGATTACAAGCTGCGAACGAGATCGATCCTCTTCGATGGATTGGCTGAGCAGCCTGGCCATATTGATCTCCCCAGTGCCCATCCCTTTCACAGGAAATCTTGACGTTTCTAGACTGGAGATCCAAAAGCGTTCTTTCTCTCGACTTGGGGTAAAGCTATGGAATGAGATACCATGCTATATGAGGGATATGCCAAAAAAAATATTTAAAAGGGTTCTTCGAACGTCTCTTTTCAATATTTTGAAAATAGAAGATGACTATATTCAAATCCCTGTGATAATTAAGAAAGTTGGAGAAGTTGATTAATATATATATATATATATATATATATATATATATATATATATATATATATATATATATATATATATATATATATATATATATATATATATATATATATATATAGGCAATTGTGGAAAACGAGGACGGACAACTTCGAGCGAAAAAAAAAATAAAAATAAAAAATAAATAAATAAAAAAAAATAAATAAATAAATAAAAAAATAAAAATATATATACAGTAAAAAATCTAAAAAAAGTTTAAAAATTTAATAAAAATAGACGTTTCGGTCAATGACCTTCATCAGTTGCAGTGCCTGCAACCAGATTTTTTACTGTATATATATTTTTATATTTTTATATTTTTATTTTTTTTTTTGTTTTTTTTTTTTTTCGCTCGAAGTTGTCCGTCCTCGTTTTCCACAATTGCCTACAAATTTCATTACTCGAGGTTTGGACTACGAATCCTTTTGGATCCTTCTGGCGTGTGGCATCCCTGTTGGCTCGAAGCATCATAACTTTATATATATATATATATATATATATAAAAAGTTATGATGCTTCGAGCCAACAGGGATGCCACACGCCAGAAGGATCCAAAAGGATTCGTAGTCCAAACCTCGAGTAATGAAATTTGTAGGCAATTGTGGAACACGAGGACGGACAACTTCGAGCGAAAAAAAAAAAAAAAAAAAAAAAAAAATATATATATATATACAGTAAAAAATCTAAAAAAAGTTTAAAAATTTAAAAATCTATATATCTATATATAAAATATATATATTTTTATTAAATTTTTAAACTTTTTTTAGATTTTTTACTGTATATATATATATATATTTTTTTTTTTTTTTTCGCTCGAAGTTGTCCGTCCTCGTGTTCCACAATTGCCTATATATATATATATATATATATAATTATCTCTACTGCTACTTTCATTTGCTTCCTAATTCTACAATTTTATGTTACGTTTATTAGCTTACAGTTTTTGTAAGTAGTCAATTTTCATGTAAATTGTGTTTCTAATTAGTTAGCGTAATATAGTTGCGTTTAACTTGCTGGCCTTTAATTAATTATTAGTTAATGGATACTCGTTAATAATCGATCCTTTTGTAATCTGTATCGCTAATTTGTTAAAGTGTAGTTCCGTGAATTTATTGTCTTTTAATAGGAGTGTTCTTTTATTTGGCTTGCCCCGCCTTGATTAACTTTTTCTAGCTATTTGTGGGGTAAGCCATCCACTAATTGTTATATTTAGTTAAATAAATAAAGTTGTTGTTGTTGTTGGAAGTTGCAATGAGTACAACGTCGGTAAGATTTCCTCACAGGTCCCTACTCATTAAGCATGCTGTAGCCGTACGGTTTCGTTCTCAGAAATGTTTGCACGCACACTTCCCAAGACAATTCAACTACAGCATGCATAATGAAGTAGGGACCTGTGAGGAAATCTTACCCAAAGGTATCCTAAAAAGTTGCTAAAAATCGAAAAAGTTGCCTTAAGATTTTAAAAGTTGCTTGCTGACAGAAACACTGTAATTTTATACCCTAACTCCTTTGCTTATTCATCTCTTAATGGTCACTGTATAAATTATACAGCACAGCCTGATAGACAAGAGATATGCTGCAAAAACAACAAAGGAATACATCGTGTGACTAAATTCGGCCCTCCTTCACTCATGACTTGCATAAGAAATTTCGTTTCGTGTTTTCCTGTTGAGGAACTCCAAGAATATGTATCCATTGAGGGTTACCGAACCGAGTTTTTACACCGCAAGGCTATTGAAGCCGGTGGCGTTGGGGCATATATTCAAGACAACACAAAATACAAGTGACGGAAAGACATTGAAGAAACACAGCTGCCAAACTTTGAGCTTCTCTGGATTGAGATTCCCGGCGAACAAACGCAGTAAGCTGCTTTTAGGGATCGTTTATCGATCAGAGAAAATACTTAAGCCCCCTGAATGGCTGGGTTACTTAGAAGATCTTTTCATATTGCGACAATATGCCCAGATGGGATGATTGACCACTTTGGCGAAGCAAATTCTATCACGCCTCTCGTTATTGCACTCTTAGACATTCTCGACCTGAAAAAAATGATTACTCAACCCACGAGAGTGGCCAAATTCCCTCGAGCTCTTATGAACCACATAATTTCCAACTGGCAGTAGTCGCGTACCAGCGTAATTCCGTGCAATAGTATCGTCTGCGAACACGACGTTATCTTTGTCTGTGTTACTGTAATATTTTAGTGCCAAGGTTCAAATCCGGGGGGGGGGGGCTCCCACATGTAGTGGACGGGGATGCTCGTCGGAAATTTTGAATTTATCCCCTAAAAGAGACCAATCTGGGCGTGGCCGAAGCTTATGCAGACCCCTAAAAGAGACCAGTTTATAAAACAGACAAATAAAAAGTACAGTGGCGTTTTGTTATTTCTTCGAGACCTTGACGGCTAAAAATAATGACATTTTTCCCAGAACACCCTAAGCGAGACCAAAATCCAAAATTTACACCCCTAAGCGAGATGAGCATCCCCGTCCATTGCAGATGGGAGTCCCCCCCCCGGGATCAAACCGCGCTATAAGTACATAACTTAAACATCAAGAAATTTGAGGAGCAAAATTTTATTGACGACTGTACTGGCCATGCATGGCTTACCTCTGTCTACAATTTATTCATCAGATGATCCCGATGAGCAAGTTGAATATTTCAGTGAGTTTTTCACGAATCGCACCCTTTAACGTTCGTGTAACAAGGCCCCCTGCCCCGTGGATGACAAGTGACACCGTCCCAGGCTTCACTTGAACAAACCAGAGACAAATTAAGGAAGGAATTCCACCAATCTTGTTCTGTTTGGACTTTTGTTTTGGCAAGTATATTATTTGTGTAGGATCGAAAGCCACAGTTCGAATTCAGAGCAAATAAACGTGATAATACTCTCTGTATTTTCCCAACTCACGCTAAGACGGTTTTCGCGCTCGCTTAAGAACAAGGATGGCGGGAGTTTTGCGCGAAATGCTATTATACCTTTTATTGGCCTCATCTGCAATTTGAGCCCAAACATTGGGTTCAGGGCTGGGTTTTTTGAGATATACATAAAAGATTATCACGCTTTTTACGCTAAGTTCTTACAGTGGCATCTCTGAACACGAAACAAAAGTCCAAAACGGTACTAGAAAATCCCCTTTGATAACGCCAGGTTCAACCGGTCTGTGGTGGAGACTGGCAGGATCGAGGATCATTGTCTGCTTAAGAAATGAAAAAAAAAAACTCTTTCCATCCGCCACAGTCTATAAAGTTTACGATTTCACTTCGGAAAGATGCTCGTTTCAGTTAGTTTACATGATACCATAATGGAATGTCATACCAGAATAATCAGAATGATTTCATTTCGATTAAAAACAGAAATGAACTCATTCCGGAATGACTTGTGCAGGAACGAAATTTCATCTCGGTATCATGTAGGCTCGATTTCCGAAAGGCCGGACCCGAGTGATCGGCGGAAGTCGAGCCTAGGTATCATGTGAACCGATACAGAGAAATATATGGGGGGGAGGGACGGTGAACTCGTTCTGGAATGAAACTCATTCCAGTATCATGGAAACAGCGTGGTTTACCATTTAGAAAATGTTTCCAGGGATTCCGATTGGAGAGTTTGAATCGAACACGAGTATCCTGGTCTTTCCTGTGAAATTTTCCAGGAACAACTGAAAATGTGGATCTGCCCAATCGGGATGTTTCAAAGGGAATTTCGAGTTCCATTTCCTTTCAAGTCATCTCTTTTAGATTTTGGTGTCAGTTTTATATTCTCACTGCAAACAGGAGTGGGTTTTGTAAATGGTAAACAACAATACCTGACAGCATCTCCCAATTTTCAATTTTACAGTCGAAACCGTAAATTGATCCTCGAATTGTCTCGTGTCCTGAAACGATCCCAATCCTTTTTGTTCGTGCTGACCTCGCAGTGGTCCCCAAATAAACCTTAGTAATTGTTTTGATTAGGCACTGCTTTGTTATCCAGATTATATGGATGGATTAGTCTTGATTTTTGTGTGGGATACCTGTGGTATCTCATACTGTTGCCGTCAAGTTCTGATCGGATTGTAAAGATTGCATTGCATTCTGGATCATGTTGCATGTCTTGTAGCACTTCAACCGATCGGCTGCCTTTCATTTGCTTTGGTGAGTGAAATTTTGCTTTAAATTCATTTTTTATATTTGTTTGATATTATCTCTGAAGCAAACAATGCACACACCACATCAAGGCGACTTACACTCACTAAAAGCCACTAAAACGTTTCACAGAGCTGTAATATTTGGTTGGCGTTGATATCTGCCGCTCACAAAGAACTATAGGTCACTATAGCTAAACAACTGCACCATCAAAAACGCTTATTAAACCTTCGTGATAACGTTAATGGTACGATTTCCGCACAGGTCCCTACTCGTTATGCATTCTGTAACTATACTATTTCGTTCTTCGAACACAAGAAATATTTGCACGTGCATTACACCAGACAAGACAGCTTGAGCATGCATAATGATTAGGGACCTGTGCGGAAATCTTTCCACGTTAATCATCAAAATCTATTCATGTATGTGTAAAAATGTGAAATAACAGGTTATTTGTAGTAAGGTTCGCTTGTTGATTTGTGAATCATTGAAAGTAATTTCACTGAAGATTCCTCTATTCACAACCGCACTGAATCACTCAGCTAAGGAACAAAAACAAGCAGATGCACAGTTGCCAGTTAGCCGTAAATTCAGATGCTGCAGCTAATTGGCCTGTCAATGCCGTGAACGTCTTTATCATTCATGCAGGACCGGGGGACAAAACCCTGAACCTTTCAAATTGACAGTTTTACTAGACATCAAATACCGCAATTATTTTACTAAATTTTGACTAAATGTTGCAAATTTAGTCAAAGTGTACGACAGAAGCAAAAATTTAGCAGGAAAGAAAAAACAAATTTAGCCCTTTGAAATATATGTTTTCAGTTGTGGTGGAACTCTGTAATTTGCATATCGTAAGTAATTCGAAACCTTTCTTATTTTGCACTCATCCCAACGAAAATACAGCCCAACTTATATTCCTCTGTATTCCTAATATAGAAAAGAAAATTCAACGAAAAAGCGTTCATTTTGAGGATACTCTCGCCGAGAAACTTTCACTAGCGCAAGCAAAACTCACCAGACACGAGCATTCTGCGATATGATGTTTACATTTTAATAATATACATGAAAAAATTACTCGATTCTGATTCGTTGAGAGCAGTGCAGTTCAGATGTAACACCAGTGCAAAAAGTGTAACTCTAGGGCAAAAAGTGTAGCACCAGTGCAAATTACACATCGATATTCTGGATTATGATATTCTTTATTTTTAAGCGAACCACTTTGAGTTTGTAGCGTTATCAGCTGATCTTCATCAGCCAATCAGTAAATAAAGTGTCAAATCCGCGCTAAATGCTCACTTCCTGTCCACAATGAGATCTTCCGGCATTTCCTCCAGGCGAATTTTTTCATGATTATATTATTAATAAGTAATCATACGGTTTTTCTCATTCAATTTGGAATTAATTTGCACTTGTGAGTTTTTCAAAAAGCTGAAATTGCACGAGCCGAAGCGGCTCGTGCAATTTCAGCTTTTTGAAAATTAATTCCAAATTGAACTCGAAACTGTATAATTACCTTTACAAATCTAAATCTAAATCTACATATCCTTTGTCTGCAAAATCTTCTTGGACATCACGCCAACTCTAAAATTTAGAATTTAGAACTCTAAAATTTTTAGTGTTGGCGTGATGTCCAAGAAAATTTTGCCGACAAACGATATGTGAATTTAGATTTAGATTTGTATAGGTAATCACATGATTTCGAGTGCAATTTGGGATAAATCAGCATGAGTAAATTTTTCAAAGGCTAACCAAATTTGTAGTCTTTGAAAAATTTACGAGTGCTGATTTATCCCAAATTGCACAAGACAAATCGTGTGATTACTTGTTAATAATATACATGCAAAAATTTAATTTCAACTTTCTGCACTCAATTTCAACTTTTTGCACTCAATTTAAATTTTCTGCACTGTTTGGGATTAATTGATGTGCTCTCAGCCAATGAGCATGCTGAAATTTTTGCATGTATATTATTAAGATGTAAACATCATATCGCAGAATGCAAGTGTCTGGTGAGTTCTGCTAATAATAAATAAAACTATACTAAAATATACAAAATAATAGTAAAAGCTAAAACTAGTATTAAAAAAACTATCAAAAACTACTGAAAAAATTAAACTAAATTAGTTTGCTTTTAAATGTACAGAGGGATTTGCTGGAAACAGTTTCTTCTGGAAGTTTGTTCCATTCAGTTATTGTCCTGGGAAAGAAAATTTAAAAATATCTTTATGTCCTTTCAGTACAATAAATTTCAAATCATGGCTTCCTTGAGTCCTCCTTTCTCTGCTTGTTATCAAATAATCCCCCCAGTGCCCATCTAGGAGCTAGGCCATGGCACATCTTGTATATAGTGGAGAGCCTTGCATGCCTTCTCATTGTTTCAAGTGTGTCCCACTGTAGGTCTTGCAGCATTACAGTAACACTTGTTCGATCGTAATTTCCAGTGACAAAGCCGGCTGCTTTCTGTTGTACCCTTTCTAGCTAGAGTGGCTTTGTCTTTCTGGTAGTGTGGGTCCAATGCGCCACGGGCATACTGGAGGTTTGGCCTCACAAGTGTTGTAAACACGGTTTCTTTCACTGACTTTGGACAGTTCCACAGGTTTCGCTTGGTAAGACCTAAGACCTTATTTGCTCTTGGTGTGATTGTTTCAATATGTGGTGACCACATCATTTTGTTATCGAGCACTGTTCCCAGATAAGGGTGAGCTTCTACTTCCTCGAGGATTTATCCACAGAATACTTTTAATGTATTCCCTCCTTGGTGGATCTCTCGTGGTTGTAAAAAGACATGATCTTGCACTTTGAAGGATTAAATTCCACCTTCCACTTTTGTTGCCAATCTTCTAATCTAGACAAGTCGTCTTGGAGATCGGCTGTGTCTTCATCACAACAAATTGTCCCATACAACACCGCATCATCAGCAAAAAGTCTAACGGTAGAGCTAAGACCATCAGGAGATCATTTATATACATTAAGAACAGTAGCGGGCTTGGACCGGGGAACACCAGGTGTCGTAGCTACAGGGGCAGATGATGCCTCCTCAATTACCACTGATAGGGTACGCTGTGTTAGCGTATGTTTCTTATTACAGTCTTGATTCTTGTATCATTAGGCACCGATTTGTATCATTAGGCACCACGTTCACAAGCCGAGACCCGTTCAGTGGTTTTACGCCGTAGATAAATATGGCAGATAAAAAAAGTGAAGAACGTGTCTGTAATAAAAAGTCTGCATTGTTAAGCTGTCAAGGGAATTAGGTTTAGCCAATGTAGGGGGAAGTGCTAAAAGGTGCCCGAGTACCTCGGGCCAGACCACTAGTGAAGAAATGGTAAACATGCAGCGTGCAACCTTTGAGTTGAGGATGCGCGTGCGAGGTTGCTAAACACGAAAAAAGTGTAAAAGAGCATCTCAAGCTTCTTGAGTGCTTAGCAAACCTCCCAAGTGCGTCCATAACTCGATGTTTGAACAGCTGCTGCGTTTATCATTTTTTTTTATACAGGTTAACAGTCTGACGTCATCATGGGCAAATGAATCGTGCATATTAGCCAATCATAGCGCGCTGTCCTAAAGCTACGTTATAATTCTACTTTTAAAACAGAAATGGAACGGTTATTTTCAAATGTATATGTTGTAGTTCAATTTTTTTCTTGGTTCAAATTTTATTTTCCTTTGTTTTTTTGGTATGGTAATGTATGATAATAAGTTTGAAACAAAGGAAAATAAAATTTAAACCAAGAAAAAAATTGAACTACAACATATACAACTCCGATGCACAAAAGAAAGCCACACGTTCCGCAAAGTTTTCAAGTTATAGAAAGAGATGTGCAGTTTCTCAAAGAAAAGCAGAGAAGCCAATCACAAGAATTTCTCGTGTCTATTCAAGGGTTTACTGGTTCTTCTTGTTCTCTGGAGGTCTCTGTATTCCGATGCCAATACCTGTATCGTCTCTTCCCCTGGTCCCGCCACTACTTTTTGAAGCATAAACCGCTGCCCAATGCTTATAAGTACCTAATGATAAACATCAGTGACTTAGAATGAAAATCGAGTGGAATAAATACCTCTTACTAACCGAGTTCGAGATCCGTATTGTAAGTTACGGATCATCGTTTTTTCCGCTCGGATTTATGGCCCAAGCGAGACAACTGAGAGTTATAATAACAAGAGCACTCCGAGAGCGCAGACCTCCGCCAGCGCATTTGACCCACCACCGCTAGCAATGGTACTGATGTTACTGCATCATGTGACATATGGGCAGATGCAGAATTTAAAAAAGATGCACATTTTAGTTTTGGTTTGAAGTTGATATAATGATTCTAGTGCGATTTAATGCGAAATAATGATTTTTTCGACCTTGACCTTTGAGCTAGATACCCCAAAATTAAATCAGTTCTACGTTAGACCATGGCCAATGTTTTGACCAAGTTTGGTGATGATTGGTTGAGCGATGTGGACGCTAGGCTGCTAATATACAAACAAACAAACGCCGGTGAAAACATAACCTCCGTCCAACTCCGTTGGCAGAGGTAATAAAATTTATTGCCGAATGACAATAAAACAGTGTCTGATGATATCAAAACAGTATCCAATGTTGTAAAGTTAGTGCCTAATAACGAAACAATGCCTAATAGTAGCAAACAATAACCTTAGCGGCAGTGGCACCCCAGTAACGATATAATGTGCAAGATGAATGAAATTCATAAATTACGACATATTTATGCATGTTGGCGTTAGAGCAGCATGTTGTCTCTATGTTTAACCTGTTTCTTTATCAAGGGTTCTCAATCATGGAAACGAATGTCAAAGAAAACTTCTACAAGGGAAAGTTGCTGACACTGGATAGCACATCATCGGATGAATATGTGAAGGAAATCTATGATGAATGGGCTAAAACATATGACAAGGTATAGAAAGTTACTCGTTTCTTTTAGTCTGACTCACTTGTATTAGCCGCATGGCATATTATGAATATTACTCACGAGTGCGTACGAAGCTGCGAGAGCACTCAAATCCTGTCACCAACAAAAAAGTTTCTCAATCAGGATTATTCGTTGGTTTTTGATTCACATTTTTACTCCAGGAGTCAGTCTTTTTTTTCTCTGAGCACTCCTGTCCACCACATCAAAGACAGCATTTTGAAATTCTGAAGACTGGTTCCCACTTGCGAGAAAGTTGAACTCGTATGCACAGTCGTATTAAACCGCTTAATTGAGGCCAACTGAAAATCAAAAAATCGGAGTCGTAAACGGAGACAGTAAATTGAGCGAATCGGAGATTCCGTTTTCTTCCGATTCAGCTTATGGTTCATAGGCTATGTTTACACTATAACGGATCCACTTTGGATCGGTTATAACACGTGCACGGACAGGCCTCCCGGTTACTCTGTAGTTGCTATCCGTGCAAGTTTTGTACCTGCTCCAGCAGCAGATACAGTTTTGCATCTGAAACGAGCTCAACTTGTACTGTCACAGTGTGAACTGTTAGTTCAGTTCCGTTTTGATACCATTACGCCATTTTTGTTGTTTCGTGCATGAATAAAACGAAATAATAAATAAAATACCTAACCGTTGTCTTATAGCGATCGTGGACCGGAATCCAGGAAACACAAGATAATACGGGTGTAATAGTTGTAAACATCAAAACTCTACATAGACAGATCCACCCTCTATCAGTACAATGGTCTATACTGTAAACGTAGTCTTATAATGGTTTAAAACTGGATTGTCGAAGTCCAAGGCAGAAATAGAAGCAAAAATCAATCATGTTGCTGATTCTCTGGGATTGTGATTTATTTATTTTTCCGCTTCTGCGTCTAACTCTAACAGTATAATGTAATTTTCACTTCGAATGGCGTGGTAACTTACCGAGTCCGGAAAGCTATTTTATGATGACATCATTTACAACAGGAATTACAATATTGTTGGTTTTAAAGTTCCAGCCAGACAACTCTACGTTAACTTGCACTGTGGGCTGGTTTGTACATTCGCTAGACTCTTACTTACAAATGGAACTCCAGTAATGTTACCGGGACTGTGGACTATGTTACTATTATTCTTGAATATTGGTTAATAAGCGGTACATGACCTGTTTTTAAAAATTCCTTAATTAAACATGTGGAGTAACACCCATCGCGCCAGGGTCCAGTTTCTATGACCCGTCACCTTACCGGGCCCGGAAAGCTATTTTATGATTTCAATGTTTACAACGGGAATTGCGATGTCCCAAATTTTCACCGTTAAGCAATACAGTTATCAGTCGACGTGCACCTTCAGCAGGTTTAACAGCTTTGTGACAACAGTACACGAAACTTTGCAGTGAATGGGACTACGGAATGGCACCAACACACCTTGTGAATAAATGTGTTACAACGAGGGGGACCGGATGGCAGCGACACCCACGGTGAATGAATGTGTAACAAGGGAAAAGGGGTGGTAGCGACACACCCCACAAGCAGCAAAGAGGGTGGAAGTAACACACCCTGAGTAATAATGACAATGATATATGGGTGGCAGCAACACACCCTCAGCATGAATGGCAATGATATATGGGTGGCAGCAACACACCCTGAGTAATAATGACAATGATATATGGGTGGCAGCAACACACCCTGAGCATGAATGGCAATGATATAAGAGTTGCAGCAACACACCCTGAGTAATAATGACAATGATACAAGGGTGGCCGCAACACACCCTGAGTAATAATGACAATGATACAAGGGTGGCAGCAACACACCCTGAGCATGAATTACAATGATATATGGGTGGCAGCAACACACCCTGAGTAATAATGACAATGATATAAGGGTCACAGCAACACACCCTGAGTAATAATGACAATGATATAAGGGTGGCAGCAACACACCCTGAGCCATAATGACAATGATGTAACGGTGGCAGCAACACACCCTGAGCAATAATGACAATGACATAAGGGTGGCAGCAACACACTGAGTAATAATGACAATGACATAAGGGTGGCAGCAACACACCCTGAGTAATAATGACAATGACATAAGGGTGGCAGCAACACACCCTGAGTAATAATGAAAATGATATAAGGGTGGCAGCAACACACCCTGAGTAATAATGACAATGATTTAAGGGTGGCAGCAACACACCCTGAGTAATAATGACAATGATTTAAGGTTGGCAGTAGCACACCCTGAGTAATGATGACAATGATATAAGGGTGGCAACAACACACCCTGAGCATGAATGACAATGACATAAGGGTGGCAGCAACACACACTGAGTGATAATGACAATGATATATGGGTGACAGCAGCATACCCTGAGCATGAATGACAATGATGTAAGGGTGGCAGCAACACACACTGAGCATGAATGACAATGATGTAAGGGTGGCAGTAGCACACCCTGAGCATGAATGACAATGATGTAAGGGTGACAGCAACACACACTGAGCATGAATGACAATGATATATGGGTGACAGCAACACACACTGAGCATGAATGTCAATGATATATGGGTGACAGCAACACACACTGAGCATGAATGACAATGATGTAAGGGTGACAGCAACACACACTGAACATGAATGACAATGATGTAAGGGTGATAGCAACACACACTGAGCATGAATGACAATGATGTAAGGGTGATAGCAACACACACTGAGCATGAATGACAATGATGTAAGGGTGATAGCAACACACACTGAGCATGAATGACAATGATGTAAGGGTGACAGCAACACACCCTGAGCATGAATTACAATGATGTAAGGGTGATAGCAACACACACTGAGCATGAATGACAATGATGTAAGGGTGACAGCAACACACACTGAGCATGAATGACAATGATGTAAGGGTGGCAGTAGCACACACTGAGCATGAGTGACAATGATGTAAGGGTGGCAGCAACACACCCTGAGCATGAATTACAATGATATATGGGTGGCAGCAACACACCCTGAGTAATAATGACAATGATATAAGGGTCACAGCAACACACCCTGAGTAATAATGACAATGATATAAGGGTGGCAGCAACACACCCTGAGCCATAATGACAATGATGTAACGGTGGCAGCAACACACCCTGAGCAATAATGACAATGACATAAGGGTGGCAGCAACACAACCTGAGTAATAATGAAAATGATATAAGGTGGCAGCAACACACCCTGAGTAATAATGACAATGATTTAAGGGTGGCAGCAACACACCCTGAGTAATAATGACAATGATTTAAGGTTGGCAGTAGCACACCCTGAGTAATGATGACAATGATATAAGGGTGGCAACAACACACCGTGAGCATGAATGACAATGACATAAGGGTGGCAGCAGCACACCCTGAGTAACAATGACAATGATACAAGGGTGGCAGCAGCACACCCTGAGTAATAATGACAATGATGTAAGGGTGGCAGCAGCACACCCTGAGTAATAATGACAATGATGTAAGGGTGGCAGCAACACACCCTGAGTAATAATGACAATGATGTAAGGGTGACAGCAACACACCCTGAGTAATAATGACAATGATGTAAGGGTGGCAGCAGCACACCCTTAGCAATGATGACAATGACATAAGGGTGGCAGCAACACACCCTGAGTAATAATTACAATGATATAAGGGTGGCAGCAACACACTCTGAGTAATAATGACAATGATGTAAGGTTGGCAGCAACACACCCTGAGTAATAATGACAATGATGTAAGGGTGACAGCAACACACCCTTAGTAATAATGACAATGATGTAAGGGTGACAGCAACACACCCTGTGTAATAATAACAATGATGTAAGGGTGGCAGCAGCACACCCTGAGTAACAATGACAATGATACAAGGGTGGCAGCAGCACACCCTGAGTAATAATGACAATGATGTAAGGGTGGCAGTAGCACACCCTGAGTAATAATGACAATGATGTAAGGGTGGCAGCAACACACCCTGAGTAATAATGACAATGATGTAAGGGTGACAGCAACACAACCTGAGTAATAATGACAATGATGTAAGGGTGGCAGCAGCACACCCTTAGCAATGATGACAATGACATAAGGGTGGCAGCAACACACCCTGAGTAATAATGACAATGATGTAAGGGTGGCAGCAACACACCCTGAGTAATAATGACAATGATATAAGGTTGGCAGCAACACACCCTGAGTAATAATGACAATAATGTAAGGTTGGCAGCAACACACCCTGAGTAATAATAACAATGATGTAAGGGTGACAGCAACACACCCTGAGTAATAATGACAATGATGTAAGGGTGGCAGCAGCACACCCTGAGTAATAATGACAATGACATAAGGGTGGCAGCAACACACTCTGAGTAATAATAACAATGATATAAGGGTGACAGCAACACAACCTGAGTAATAATGACAATGATGTAAGGGTGGCAGCAGCACACCCTTGGCAATGATGACAATGACATAAGGGTTGCAGCAACACACCCTGAGTAATAATGACAATGATGTAAGGGTGGCAGCAGCACACCCTTAGGAATGATAACAATGACATAAGGGTGGCAGCAACACACCCTGAGTAATAATGACAATGATGTAAGGTTGGCACTAGCGCACCCTTAAAAGTAATGCGCAATGGTGTAAGGGTGGTAGCGACGCACCCTGCAAGTGTGATGCAAGTCACACCTGAAGTGATGACGGTGAGGTAGGAGGCCCCACCCAGCCCGTTACATCCAACGCAAAGTGGCGGGCGTGCACCCATACCAGTAGTCCAGCTTTATTGAAACAAGGGCTGGGTGAGACGGAAGGAATTAAACACTACGACAACTAGAATATTACAACACAGTACTGCATGTGTGTATATATGATGAAATACTGAGATCACAGCTTGTGTAAGCTGAAAAGAAAATACCTACGTATCAATTACACATTGGATAAGGCGGACATGTGTTACGAAAGGCTATACTCGGGCAGGTATGCGGTCGTATACTTAGAATGACATAGACTCTATTGCCACGATGAGATTGTAACGCCAGCTCAGATTGAAGAGAACCAAATTATCTGACAGTAGCTATTCTTCTATTATTATTATTATCATCATCATCATCATTATCATTATCATTATTATTATTATTATTCTATTATTGAAGAGAACCAAATTATCTGACAGTAGCAAGTTGCACAAATACAATATTTCAGGAACATGCATGAAAGCACAATGTGCTCAAGCAGTTAACTTCATTTAACAAGTAAAATGTACGTTGTATTCTACGAACTAGAAAAATATTACGTTGACAGCAACTTAAAAATGGAGAGTTACTGGGTCTTAAGGGAAACGGTTCATTTTTAAGTCGGTGTCTATCGAATATTTGTGTAGCTCTATCTAGCCAGCTACTAGTTAGCTAACATGCTACCAATCTATCTATCTTTCATTCTCTATGCATTCTTCTTTTTTATCTACAGGAGACAGGAGAGGCCGGTTATGTGGCCTACAAGAGGTGTACTCCAGTCTTCGACCAATTGTTACGTGAAATTTTCGGAGAGAAGAGAAAAAATATGAAAATTCTTGATGCTGCGGCTGGAACTGGGAATGTAGGCAAGGTCCTTCAAGATGCTGGTTATACCAACATAGATGCACTGGACATATCGCAGAAAATGCTGGACGAGGCTGAAAAGTTGAACGTCTACAAGAAGTTGATTTGTGCACCACTGAGTGCTGATCCCATTGTTGATATAGCGAATGGAGAATACGACGCGTTTATCTGCGTTGGAGCAGTGGCGGTTGGTCACGTGAAACCAGTCGCATTCGATGAGATTTTACGACTTGTAAAACCTGGTAAATATATTTGTCCAAACCTGATTTCCCTTACGATCTTCGCTTTCAAAAGGCGTAGGTTAAACAAAACAGCATTGATAAGCTTTATTATTATTATTATTATTATTATTATTATTATTATTATTATTATTATTAGGTTAAACAAAATAGCATTGGCAAGCTTTATTCAGTTCTACAAGGTGGTACTGTTAGTTTGCTGTATCCGTGATTCTATCGCGTTTTAATCAAAAGGAAACTGATTCTGAGGCCACTAGTTGAAGGGCTGAACAGTACTGTACCGTGGTACTGTTTGTGTTACTATACCACGTGGTTGTAACTTTTTCATTTTTGGATCAAACTATGCAGTGTGACCATTCTTAAGAAAGCTACTGAACAGTGCTGTACTGTGGTACTGTTTGTGTTACTATACCATGCGGTTGTAACTTTTTCATCTGTGGATCAAACCATGCAGTGTGACCATTCCTTGTAAACCTACTAAACGCTACTGTACTGTGGTACTGTTTGTTTTACTATACCATGTGGTTGTAACTTTTTCATTTTTGGATCAAACCATGCAGTGTGACCATTGTATAGTGCTGTATTGCGGTGCTGTTTGTGATAACTATAAAGTGTGGTTTTAAAACCATGCAGTGTGCCCACTCTTTGAAAACGGTGTAAATTGTATCACGGTAAGATTTAAGAGGAGCTGATGTTTCGAGCACAAGCCCTTCGTCAGCCGTCGGCGGTGAAAGTATTCGGGTCTGCTCGACTTCCATCGGAAGAGACGATTTTACTGATCGCAAGCGCTGTTTTCTTATTGCAGGTGGAATCATTGGATTCACTCTTCGTAAGGATGTTTATGAGGAAACAGCGAGACACGACATAGACCAGGGAACCCAGACATTTGGTTACCGACAAAAGATGGACGAGTTAGAAAAACAGAAGAAATGGAAGCTGCTCAAGTGCGATCTTGTCGACCATCACACAGCTATGGATGAATTGCGCGCAAAATGCTATTCCTTAATGTACCAAGTGTTATAGCGTGTGTAGAACGGAACATTTAGTGTTCAGAGTATGTACCGTGAAAAAGCGTAGCGTCGTAGTAATTACAGAGGATGTATTTGTACTCTGTTGTTATTATTATTATTAGTAGTATAATTATTATATATTTTTTAGAGATTTTTTGGGTTACGTGATTTTGACAGGGATTTATCATGTGTAATGTGTAAGGTCCCCGGACGCTTGCAAGGATAACAGCATAAGCGGTCCTAAAAGCCATGAAAAGGGACTTTGATCGGACTTGCTATTGATAACAATAGACGGAATGGTTTGGTTCGCCAACTTAACTGATCTGTACAAACCAATATTTGTGCAAATTTTTCGACTTTTGTACGAGTGAAAATAGGCCTAAAATCTGACGGTTTCCTTTCGTACTATGCTACAATTCACCGTACTGCGCAACTGACTAAGAGAACAACCTCTTCTTTGTCTTTCCAGTTGAAACTCTAAACCGGTAAAAATGTGTCGAGTGTCCTTTGTCGGACATTTTGGTGATGCAATGTGACAAAACACGCTTTATTGTAGCAGAATGTCCTACTGTCAATTCACGGATAGGATAAGGTGCCTCTTCACAGAAACGAACAGTGTATGTCAGCAGCCCTGGTTTATGTTCGACGTCAGGAGAACACAGCCTAAGCTCAACCCGCGAGAGGTCTGGGCACGAGTACTGGACTTGGCAGAAAGAAGCTCGTGTTTTATTAGGTTGGGTCAGGCACCGGTACGGATGACGTCATTGACTTCGTGTATAAGGTGCGCGCGCATCTAAAAGGATCCAAATGCGAGCACACCTTTTTTCTTCCAAGTGCAAAGAAGACTCTTCATTTTCCGCACAGAGACTCTCGCTGCTTTTCTTCAGGTGACGTACGTACACTTTTGCGCTCTATCGATAAACGGACGGCTGATCGCAGGTTACTCTACTCAGTAAGTTACCTGTCGTGCGACCGTGTTGCAAGTAACATGCAGAACTATTACCGTTACTAATCATGCTCAGTCGCATGACGTATCATAATCCGTCAAGTATTGCGATACGCAATACGAGCTGTGAATTCAACAGGAATCAAAGTCAAACATAACTCCTTTGGGTCCTTGGCTAAAAGAGAAAACGAAAACCACCGCAGTCTCCTCGTTGTCCACTGAAGCAACCTCAATTCCTGAAACTGACATTCGAACCCACTTACTAACCTTGATGGCCTTGTTCAAAGCATATTACACTTGCAACGCAGTTTACGCTCTGGAGCGTCCAATCAACTGCAGATATTTGTCTCTCGCTTTCGTTGCGTAATACCTTTCGACACAGGTTCAAATTGAGTGGTCTTTTCACAGGAAATTCATTGGATAAATAGTGCAACCCAACAGGATCTGCAAACGATAAGCCCAAGATCAATTTCTTGGACGAGCCGAGCGAACCCCATTTACCGACAATTGCTCGCTAATGTCTCCGCTGTTGATTACATCCTTTTATCTTTCGAAAATCTGGTCAGCGATTTCATTCCAAGCCGTGATCAGGGTCATATGCCACACGAACCACATTAGAACGAGGTTTTAAGGCATGTCGTTACCTAGCTTGTCCGTACGGAGGAAGTTTGCCGTTTGCTTTGCTGTTATCTTCACAAATGTCCTCCTACCGGCAGGTTAGTAAAGTTTGTGTTAAAGAGAAATGAAAAAACACCCCGAATTGAACGGAAACCCGTAAATTGCGGCCTTAAAACTGTCTCAGTATTACCATATGGTTTGGCTTCAACCCGCTAAAAACTCTTGATTGCAAAGCTATAAAGGCGATAATAATCTTTCGTTTTTCATCTTCTCCGGTACCGAAAATAACAGGGCAAATTCAGACGAACCTTTTTTTGACTTTTTTTCGTCTAAGAAACTGGACGTTTGGATCTCTGTTATTTTACCATGCATGCAATACTTTATCCTTGACAACCATCTATGAAATAAAATCCGTTGTTATCAGTTCAATTAACAAAAAGACCTTTACTTAACCCTTGGTAAAATGAATTGGCCGATTAAAGCGTGCGCTTGCTGATTGTGATCGGAACTAAAAGCTTTTTGACAAGCACGCTTCGTTTGTAATATATTTTAGTGCTAACACAAGTCTTTCGGAATTTTTGTTTAGTCGAGGTTGAAGTTCTTTTCTGGTAAGTGTCCTAGGACCTCCTAGCCCGTCAAATGGCGGTTTTGTTGGTTTAAAAAGCACAAAATGAAAAGAACAAAATGTATTGAAATTAATAATAAATAGCTTTTAATTGCTTTTGAACAACAACGTTTGTTTTCGAAACAAACGGAAACGTATTTGGTATAAATCATATAGCGACATTTTTGAGAACAAATTGTAATGTTTCATTCATGTTAAAGAGAGCTACATTTTTCAAGTGATTAACAAAATCCTTGTTCACCGCAAACGTAATTCGCTGTAAACACCACGAATAGATCTTGCCATGACATACAAGGTTGATATGTGTCATTTTTTTGCCTTCTATGCAAAAAAATTTTAATTAAAACGTCAGCCATTTGTATTGAAAACATTCAAATTCGAACTTCTCAGCCTTCTTGTCGACGCCGAAGGCTCGTTGTTGTGTATTTTACAGAAGCATGTCAAATTATCTATTATCACCTCTTGTTTAGTTGGCAAATCGAATTAACATTTTCGGCATATTTTTACGTATAGGCGATTTAAGGTAAAAGCTGGACAGACAAAATATTTGTCTGCAAAGAGAAAACCCCCGTTTGTCACCAACTAGTTACTTGGAATGTTAGCTCAAATTTTGGAAATCATATGGTAACCAGAACAAAACCAAGAGCGCCAATTACTTTAATGAGGCGTCAAAAAATCTAAAATAGATATCTACGAGTGCGCCTGTCAAGTCTTGAAAATCCAGTTATCCTCGATGAAAGAGTTGCGCGCTGTTAAACAACTTACAACACGAGTGGGCAGAGAGGGCAGAAGAACCTTGTTGTTCCCTTATTGAGGGGGGTAAAGGTGGGTTTCACGGACATTAAAATGTAGAAATAACGCATCACGTTTAATCGGACAAACGCTTTTTAAGGTTCACCTATCACGACAGGTAAAACATTCACAGTTCACGGACTTTAATGTCGCGTTTTCACCGGTCACGACAATTAAAAACACTTAATCACGTATCACGCAATAACCCCGTTACCCCCCTCCTTATTTGTCAGAGGTCATAGACTACTGTTACAGCAGAAACAGTCTCACTTACTTACTCCCTCACTGGCTGGGGAAACATTTCCTGAATCGTACCTATAACCATCATTTGTGGTCCCGGTTTGCGGTTTTATACTCATTTTAGCATGATCAAATGACAAACCTGGAGATATTTTGAAGCTTTGTGAAGTGCTGACCACATCAGTGTAGTCTTGGTGCAGAGAGGCCGAATCCTTATAATCGAAAGGGCAATGAGCGTAATACTATGATAAATCCTTTATTGACCAATTGTGTTCGCACAAGTTCGTTGTATGTTGGCCTCCTTTTTTTTCTTTGTTCTTACGGACCACGAATTCGTCTTGTTCAAAATTCAGCCATCTTGAACTCACGCTTGATCGATACACATGCGTTATTGCTCAAGCGTGAGGTCAACATGGCTGTCTACTGGCCAAGTTTTTTTTTTTGGCGTTTTTATTGAACGAGACGTTGTCGAGGCGAGTAGAAACGTACAAAAGAACGAGGGAAGTATGTAGCCATCTTGACCAATCATGTTTGGTCAATAGAAGATTTATTATATGACCATTTTGTTTAGCTTTGTTTCGCGGGACATAGCGGGATATCCCGAACGGGCAAGACACCGGTGTAAGCCCATTTCGCCCGCTGTATTCACCTACATCTTTATACTCACGGAACCAGCCATACAATAATGTACATCAATAGTTCAGTGGTAGAGCGTCTGAACTATAGTGGGAGGCTCGAAGGTTCGACATGGTTTTGGGTTATCTCTGATTCTCTTTCCCTGAATCTCCCTATGACATACTGAAAAATGTATCCTTGCACATGATCAGTTGCAGTTGAAAAATGCTACAGTTGTTTGGCCCAAAGCTGGAATGATTGTGATGGGACTCCAAATTCCTGCTCCAGTTCCCTGCTGGGAAAGACACACTGCTACTCAGTAAACGGAAAGTACGACAATGGGTCAGCCATTTTGGACGGCGTGGCACGAGGATGCATCGATTGTTCAGGTTCGAAAATACTCTTCCTCCCTCTCTTCCCCCTAAAGGGCGTGGTCATACCTCCTTGTTACCCCTGGAAAATGGTAATGTTACATCTCTGGAAACTGATATGAGGCAGGGGCTCATCTAGTGATGGGCTACAGTATGAGTTATCTTGTATCGATATGAGAGTTGAAAGCTGCAAGGAGCTCGTTTGGATAAGAGTAAATCACCTCCATTTTTTTCTTGGTAACGTTTTTGTTAGTTCTCGAAATCCAAAATGAAACACCATTCTGGAATCAAGCCACAAAAGTATGATCCTAGTCAATATCACTTGAAATATATAAGCCCTATTTTCTTATCCCTGAGGTGCAACAGCCATTATTCCTGACTCGTTCCCAATTTGTAATATGCTGCAGTCTTCATGAAAAAACGAAGTCTAGAGTGATTGAGAGAAAGCCATCATATTTTTGTTTCCAGGTTTCACTTAGTACTTCAAACACCACACAAATTATTTCGTCACAGATAAACACCGAGTTGACTATAATTCGGCCGAGTATTTCGACGAAACTCGAGGCGTTTGATATGTGATGAAACAAGCGTATCGGGTTGTTGATACAGCTTCTCATACGAAATTATTTGTAAGGTGAAATTCAATTAGCAAAACAGACCGTGTTTCATGTGATTTCCAAACATGTCACGGAGCGCGATTCTCGCTGTTTTTCACTTATGCATCTTTGATGAGTTTGAGAAACAAGTTTCCTTCTTGATATTAATTGCAGATAAAAAGAAAGCCTGTGAGGGCTTGAAGCTGGTGTTGAAGTACACAAATTATGATCTGTTGACCTGTAATATAGAGTGCTGTGATACTGATCTTTGTAACTCTGAGGTGCCGCAAGCTTACCCAACCACCAGTCAACAGAGAAATGAATCGATTCTTCAAGCAGCCAGTATACGTTTAACGTGGATCACTTTTCTAATTTGGTTAGTCCAGGGTGTTTAGACCGAATTACGGTCGTGTGATTGTTTCATGATGCATGTAATAAAATCGAGCGTACGAGTATGAAGATCGCGAAAGAAGGACTATAGATAATTTATGATAATAATAATCGTTATTAATTGTAAATCTACCGGTATACTAATGCAAATGCTGCAGTCTGATTGGCTGAGCTACTGCGTACTATCAGCCATTCAAAATGGCGACGTCCTCGCGCTTTAGCCAAGTTTCACAGGAAAATTTAGTTTTTTGGTATTTTTCCACCGACACATGATTCGTTTATTATGATTTTTAGTAAAACAATAAGATTATTCCCTCTCGATTTCTATGAGGTGATAGTTTATTGGGCCCTCGGCCTCATCAAATATTACCCCATAGAAGTCTGGAGCTCCTAATCTAATTGTTAATTATGCTGACTCCAGAGTCCATAACCTTTATAACTTAATTAGAACGAAAAAAAAAGGTTTTTCAATTTTATTTGCATAGAATTATAATGTGACTACTCGAACCAATGCCACCCGAATAAATTTTGAAACAAATTTTAAATGTCTGCTTTTGACGTTGAATAACAGATTTATGGCGAGTTTCTACCGACTACGATAATTCTTTTCCAATCTTTATATGTTTTGTTATGAGGCAAATTATTTGCATTTTAAGGGAAATATAAAACATTTGTAGAGAATGTATCTTTTAGATACTCGATCGTGAATGGACAATTTGTATGAAAATTTGTTGGAGTGACCGTTGGTTCGAGTAGTCACACTGTAAGACAGTATTTTTGGGAATTCGCTTAATTTGACTACAGAACTGCTGTTTCGTGTACACTTGAAATCATTTCTTGAAACTCTTTGTCTGAAATGCTACTGATATCTGGCTTTGGACTTAAACCAGTTTACATGAGAATTTATTGACATTACAAACAACACCAAGTTCAGGTCTATTCAGTAGCACTTCGACCTTTATTTGCTCTGACAGGGCTTCCTCCACATTGACAACGGTCTCCACAGTGCGCATTTCGGCCTTTACAAGAACTTTTACATTGGCAGCCTTGCAGTGGACTTTCCTAAACGAAGCTAAATTAATTTCTCGAGTTCTAGTTGTTAAAATGACAATATGATGTGGATAATTTACTCTTACCGAGATGTCCATCATGGCATCAGCTCAATGAGCGATGAGCAATAAGCGCATGTGCAACTGATTCGGTCATGATAAAACGCAGACTGCAGACTGCAGACCTTGCAGACGACTGATGCAGACTGTGAAGACCGTGCAGACCAAGTTTGTATCAATCCGGCGCAACGATGTGGGTGAGTCCGGCAATGATGGTTATAACATGTAGGTACGTTCTTACCCGTGCTCTGATTGGCTGGCTAGTCATGTACAAGATCTGGATATTGCACTGTGTTGGTGCACGATATGACGCGTTGGCATCTGGCAAAAAAATTTCGGGCTTTTTGCGGAAAATACTTTCATTTTTCAAAACAATAGCAACTTTTGCCGAGCTCGAAGACTAATTTCAATTTTGTGAGCACACATATTTGCGAAGACAACGGAACAGGAGAAAAGTCACGAATACGAAATACCTACCATGCATCAGTACTCGGTTTCCGAACTTGTCGAAAGTAAATTTACAAAACCTACTCCAAGATCAACAGTCAGAATGGACAAAGAAGACTACAAACATGTTTATTTCATTTCAACTTTCATAAAAAAATTTTGTTGCATCTGTTAACCATTTTCGGTCAGTACAAAATGCAGACGGCAGGCTGCAGTCCGGGTACAAAATGCAGACTGCAGACTGGGTACAAAACGCAGACTGAAGTTCTTTTCTGTCTGCATCGATATTACACGTACACACTGTAATTATGCACTGTATAACTTACCTATTTTCACGCAATCGCCTTTCATAGACCATCAACTTCAACACAAGGACAACTCGCATTCTTTGAGAAATTGTTCTTAAAACATCGTTACAATCCTTCACGGGTCTTTGCAGTGTTTACGTTTCGCGCACCTAATCGCAGTAAGAACAATATCGACAAACGGAGCCATTGATAACCCGCGACGAACGGTGCTTGTTCCTTTTCTAGATAAAATACAGACCGAGACTATCGGCTCCTTTGTCACATTTAATGGAAACCACAAGAAAAGTAATGTTCAGTCGACCGGAAGTCTCCAGTCATGACAATGTAGCTGTCAAACCTTTGTTGTCACGTAATAAGTAATACCAGAAAAGAGTTGAGATACCAGGGGTTGCGTACGGTGTAAGAATGTAAGAATTGGAAAAGAATTTAACGACAGGATTAACTAATACAATATGAGTTTTTGGTTGAGTTTGGATTTACCCCACGAGTTTGGTACACAGCCACCAAACCATGCCTTGCTTGTACTCAAGAAAATTCACCGCATCTTTTTACTATTGTTACAATTATTACAATTGAATTCTAATAATTCATTACTGAAGGAGAACCACATTGCACATGTGGGGAACTCCAACTTGTTTTAATTTCCTCCAACAACCTTATCAAAACAGACGCGATGTGACGTAACCAAGAGGACGGCCCTGTGCATTGTACGTCATTCGTCACCACTTGTTTCTCGATATCACGTTGCAATGGTATTTGTTTTACACTTCGATTCCGCGCTCACGTCACACTGCAAAGACCAGTGATGGCTTGGGTAAATGAACCAGGAACAGGCATTTCCAATGAAAGGTGATTGCGCGACAATAGATAAGAATTATAATATCAAAAGTAAGTATGTGTAAGATCGATTTAGGTGGAAAAAGCCCAATCTGCGTTTTGTGCCTAGCCTGCAGTCTGCATTTTGTACCCAGTCTTCATTTTGTACTCAGTCTGAGGTCTGCAGTCTGCATTTTGTACTGACCAAATTGCTAAAGACAGCATGAAGACAGCAAGTCCTTGATACTGTGGTACATTTTTTCGCGTTGCAAACATAAACTGTTGAAACTAAAATGTGCAATAGCAAATGGTTAAAACGGTACGTTAACAGAAACAGGTCAACATTTCCTTCAGTAGGGGCAACTAGGAATGTGGCTTCTACCGTGCTCGTCCGCCATGATCGGTTAGCACACATTTGCGCGTTTACAAGCTCACGTACAATACTAAATGTATGGGCCATGGCCATTTAAAATTAACTAGCATTGCCATCTCATAATAGGCGATATCAAGAGAGATAATACCTTACCTACACCAAACACCAAACGCAAAAGGACGGCGAAGCTAAAAGTCATATTTTAAGCAGACGAACCAGCAGAACTTGGACGAACCGAATGTCATTAAAACGTGAAACTAGATCGATGCTTTCTCCCCTCAAGGTATTTCATAGGGTCAAAGTGAAGACGATCTGTGCATTACCTGGCTGACAAGAGAGTCCCCAATAAGTTTGGCAGGATGCGGGATTTGGCTTTTTTTTCGTGGTCATATTCGGGATTTGAACTGAAAACAGCGGCGGGTGGCGGGAATTTCATTTGCGAGTGGCAGCATGATTTCGTGTTTTTATAGGGTTGGGATGCGAGATTAGCAAGGGGAAACAGAGCGGGATACGGGATTTCAATTCCAACGTGACTTCATCCTAAGTTGACCAGCGCAAAAACCGAAAGCTGGCGGAAATGAACCTTTTGCGCGTATAGCTGTGTCAGGTTTCAACGAATAAATAGCATCGGCTCTGTATCCTGTCAAGACTTTTTGCCATACCTATCGACTTTCCTCGATTTCATTACTTTTACATATTCTCTTCTGAGTTGAAAAATAAATCGATATAAAAGTTACAAAATATGAACTCTGGTGTCTTTCCTTTAGGAATGTCGTCCAAATATAGGCCGGCCGCTGTAAATTTCCTGATCCCAGGCCGATTTACACCACAATTCTTCGCGGTAAGCGAATTGTATTGTGCATTGTGATTGGCTAAATACTAGGCACGCGCTGATTGGCTCCTTCACTCACTCACTCGTGTTTCCTTTGACATTTTGGCTCCTGCATTATTTCATATGCAGTAGCCAAAAAAATCGGAAAAGGAGCATCAATGAGAGGTGGGGTTCGGTTGTACACAGTTTCTTGAAATGTGGTTTCAGGCGAAAATAAAAGGATCCCGAGTCGAATTCCTCTCATTTTTTCACGCTCATCCCTTGACCATTTGATGCACCACACAGACTGCCCAAGTGTGGGTCCGGCGGCAAAGATTTTACAACAAAGAGTTTATCGATGTACATTTCGTAGTTTAATCTTATTCTTGGTTTAAATTATATTTCCTTTGTTTTAAGATCGGTATCAACATTACCATACCCCAAAACAAAAGAGAAGTAAATTTACACCACGTATAAAAGATTGAACCACGGAATATACACTCGGGTAAATCTCTTTGACAGATCAGAAATAACAGAGGTTTGAGGGATGACAAACGGGAATCGTGTTGTTCACTCTTTGATTACTCGTAGGTGACTGTAGCACTGCTGAGAGTACTAGAGTAAGCCCAATTTAACGCTTGAGCACCAAGTATTTGTACCTGGTAGGATTATTTTCATAATGGAGATACTGATGGTCATTAAATTCAGGGGCACCCAACGAAACATTTTCCCAAAATGCAATATTCAACCCATCACAATGATAAGTAAACACTTTAAAGGCATTTTTAGTATTTTTTTCCTGTTGCTGGGAAAAAAATATCTGTTCCGCACTCCCAGCAGGATGGTAAGAAAAGTTCCACTTCCCAGCTACATTGCCAGGGAAATTCCCAGCCAGCTGACTGTCTGCTGATTTTTTTCCCAGCCAGCATTTGAAAAAGACATTAATTAGTGAAAAACGCATGCTTGTCCTGTATTCCTTTAGTTTTGCCGTTATTTTACTTCCGCGTATGAGAAAATGCCTTAATAATTCTAATGCTAATATTTTAAAACTTCTCCAAACAAATGGTGGGAATCATGATTGCTTGGCTGTTATGCAAAAAGGCTAATGGACAATAAATTATTTAATGAGTTAAACAATTAGACAATTACCTTTCACTGTCAAACATTTATTAACTGATTCTTGTAATTCTGACATACAGTGAACAGTGAGTGTGCAAAAAAGAGGTACAATGTCTCGTAGCTGGCATGAACATTACATAAGATTACATAAAGATTACATACAATTCAGTTTTACTTTACTCTTCCATCTCCAAAAATGTTCTAAGATTTTATCCTTGGGAGTATGCTCGTTTCTCACAGATTTCATGGTTGGTTGTTACATTGACTTGATTTTTCCAGTCACACTGTCAATTTTGCAAACCATTTCAATGTTTGACTGAGTCCTCGCCATGAACTTGTATAAACTTCTTTGTCAAAAAAAGCTGCTGAGGTAGTAACATCCATTTCTTATCATGGTGCAAAATGTCACCAAGCTGGGCTTCAGGTACTAAGCCAGAAATGTCTGACTGCTAAATGCCGCAACTAAATAGACTTGTCATTGTCAGTAATTTATTACAAAATGAAATTGTTACCATGGCTGAACAAATTGTCGAACATCTTCATCTCAATGACTTGAATATGCAAACATTCAAATACAGTGAGTGCAAATTTAAGAGTTGGCGCATAGAAAAAAAAATACCTTCACCCGATAGAAGAGAGAGGGTCACAAGAATGAACAAACAGTGAATGCTCATCGTCACAAGCCTAACTCAACCTGATGGAAGAGAGAGGGTCACAAGAATGAACAAGCAATGAATGCTCATCGTCACAAGCCTAACTCAACCTGATGGAAGAGAGAGGGTCACAAGAATGAACAAGCAATGAATGCTCATCGTCACAAGCCTAACTCAACCTGATGGAAGAGAGAGGGTCACAAGAATGAACAAGCAATGAGTGCTCATCGTCATAAGCCTAACTCAACCTGGTGGAAGAGAGAGGGTCACAAGAATGAACGAACAGTGAATGCTCATCGTCACAAGCCTAACTCATTCCAATGGAAGAGAGAGGGTCACAAGAATGAACAAGCAATGAATGCTCATCGTCACAAGCCTAACTCAACCTGATGGAAGAGAGAGGGTCACAAGAATGAACAAGCAATGAATGCTCATCGTCACAAGCCTAACTCAACCTGATGGAAGAGAGAGGGTCACAAGAATGAACAAGCAATGAATGCTCATCGTCACAAGCCTAACTCAACCTGATGGAAGAGAGAGGGTCACAAGAATGAACAAGCAATGAGTGCTCATCGTCACAAGCCTAACTCAACCTGATGGAAGAGAGAGGGTCACAAGAATGAACGAACAGTGAATGCTCATCGTCACAAGCCTAACTCATTCCGATGGAAGAGAGAGGGTCACAAGAATGAACAAGCAATGAATGCTCATCGTCACAAGCCTAACTCAACCTGATGGAAGAGAGAGGGTCACAAGAATGAACAAGCAATGAATGCTCATCGTCACAAGCCTAACTCAACCTGATGGAAGAGAGAGGGTCACAAGAATGAACAAGCAATGAATGCTCATCGTCACAAGCCTAACTCAATCTGATGGAAGAGAGAGGGTCACAAGAATGAACAAGCAATGAATGCCCATCGTCACAAGCCTAACTCAACCTGATGGAAGAGAGAGGGTCACAAGAATGAACAAGCAATGAATGCTCATCGTCACAAGCCTAACTCAACCTGATGGAAGAGAGAGGGTCACAAGAATGAACAAGCAATGAATGCTCATCGTCACAAGCCTAACTCAACCTGATGGAAGAGAGAGGGTCACAAGAATGAACAAGCAATGAGTGCTCATCATCACAAGCCTAACTCAACCTGATGGAAGAGAGAGGGTCACAAGAATGAACAAGCAATGAGTGCTCATCGTCACAAGCCTAACTCAATCTGATGGAAGAGAGAGGGTCACAAGAATGAACGAACAGTGAATGCTCATCGTCACAAGCCTAACTCATTCCGATGGAAGAGAGAGGGTCACAAGAATGAACAAGCAATGAATGCTCATCGTCACAAGCCTAACTCAACCTTGTTTGTTATAATAAGAGGATGATATGATAAATTGGTGATATTAAAAAGGAGTAGTAAAAGATCTGCCAAGTAAAAAAATGTACAATGTTGGTCATAATAACAATTACTAACCTACACAATACACAAAAACACTAATAAACAGAGAAAATATTTATTTGCACATATTGAGTACCCAAGCCCACACAAAACAGCTGATGATTAGTTGCATTTCAATCAGAGGACTTTACTTAGTCCATGTTGGTCTGTCCTGATAAATTGATAAGGAGCAATCTCACACAAGTAAATTTCACTCAGTTGGGCATATAAAAATCTACACTACAACAGTGCTCATGATGCCAATCTGAATCATTAGACATAATTTAAAAGTAATGATGATACATGTAAAACTGTAGTGGACTGGCATAGCCGTAAAGCCATAAGACAACACAACTATAAAATAATGTCTGGCCAGACAAACTTCGTGCCCTGCCAAAATTGCCCCTCAACTGACAATTAGCCTGGTAATATAACAAAATTGTTTCCAAGCTTGCGCAGTTGACTACAACTTTAAGGCATATACCACCACTTCCAACAAATTCAGACATCTGTCAGTGTTGAACCACTGTTGAATTCGGAATGAAAACACGAAATTAACAATTTGTTGAAGGTTGCACATTTTTTTTTTTTTTTGGCACATGCTTGTCCTCTACAGCCTGGAGTTGTCGAAAGAAATTAACTGAAATAATACAATTTTTACCGTAAAAGTAGAGGATAAAAACCTGCCTTCTGTTTGAAGAATCACGCTGTCAACTCTAGAACTGAGAGCGGGAAGCCGAACTGGCACCCCAAATCTGCAGAATCTGTGAATGAAAATACTGTTGTTAGCTCATTCAATTCGTCTCAACTGTAGACGAACATCACAAGAACTTCAGCATACAGACAAAAAACAATGGAAAATTAATCTTACATGTAAATGAGGAAGATGCAAAATATATTCCCTCAAAATGTCGTTGGATCTTGCATAATCCCGCGTGTATGAAGACAGAAGCGACCAAAACCGTTTTTTCCGCAAACGCGATAACTTTAGCCAGCGGTCATTACTTTGTCACTACCGAGGGAGTGGTGGAGGGGTTCATTTTCACTCGTCATCAGTCTCCAGTGTTCCTTTAGCCAGCTCCTTCTGTTCGGCTGGAAATGCTAGAAAAAAAGTAAGTATTTCCCAGCCAGCTCGGCTTGAAATGCTTGAAAAAGTCAGTAATTCCCAGCAGAAGCCACTAGCAATTAAAAATTTCCCAGCCAGCTGAATGTGTACTGCGGAACACCTTTTTCGCGGAACACCTCCGATGGGTGCCCCTGTAAATTGTACAAGCGAGTGAACGGCCTCTGCAAGTTAACCGCTGATCAGCTGCACTCAATTCATACAGTTACAGAAATCCTTCTCTCAAACACAAAAGCAAACCATCACAATGCTTTTGAATTCTAGAATTTAGCATTTAAAATCTTTTGAGTGCTGAAATCTAGGTCAAAGTTATGCAAAATGCTAAATAATGCTAGCAATTCTTTTACAGACAAGACGCTTGAGGAGCGTTCACTCGGGCTTCTTGTTGAACGTTTGACTTGAATATTTACCACGCCTAAAATGTGTACGCAACTACATGCCGGATCCGTGTGGGCAATTTTCGTTACCGGTCACTCCAGTACCACTTTCTGACGATTATTTGTGCCACCAGTCAGTTCAATTACTCGAATGAAAATCATTATTTTATTGGCGTGTGTATAGCCGCTCACACAAATCACGAGCACAGTCAAAATATACATACATTGCAGAACGAGATCTGAATTGTAGTACTTTTATTGACATTGGAACATCATTATGTTCATGTACATTAGTCATACTGACAACGTTTTGTAGAACATCACAGTCGTCAAGAGTATTCTTCATGTCTTTATTCTATCAAGCACATGCAATTCCGGGAAAAAGAGCAAACCAACATTTACGATCGCTTTACAAGTATTGAGCCCAATGAAAACCAATAACAGAAACAGGATATTTAACGGAAGAACTAAGCTTAGATATTTAACCCTACTATTCAAGTTGTTTCTGTCAGTATCCTTGTCCAAGTCGCTGCTGTTAGCGCCAGCTTCGAATTTGTGTTCTCCAACATTCCTAAATTTTTCAGCAAGTGATGTGTTCGTCTCAGTGTCATAGTTTGTTGTTCAATCGGCTATCACAGTTTTGGCAGCTAACATATGGCTCATTTGTTATCTCGTAGAACTAGTATGAACTCTGCACGTTGGTCTAGCCTTCAAGCTAGTATTCGTGGATCGACAGCCCATTTCGACAACGCTAGACATCATTTAGTGTGGGCCTATCACGGACGGCGTGTGCGTTTGTATTTTTGCAAAACGGTCTTCACAAAAACGGCCATTCGGTAAATCATGTTGTTTACGTAAAGCGAGCACATGAATTCGCCTTCTCATCCCCAGTTTCCGCAGTCCACGCAAGGAACGCCTGGGACCATGACCCCCCTTTTGGCGACCAAACCGCTAGCATTTTTAGACTCGGGCTCTCCTACGGAAGCCCGAGTAAAAAAGTGTGAAAAAATGCTTATCTAACCAAATAATGACACAAAATTGCTAGCATAATCGGGAAGGGCCTACCCGATAGTCAATCAGAACTATAGATTCGCCTCGTCCTGGTCGCTCGCGAAACCAGCCACATAACCAAAGAGGATAAAACGGAGACAAGATTACATGTTTTCTTTATTTCTAGGCTTTTTCTGTTGCACGTTCTGTCCCAATTATCGCCGCTGATCCAACTTGTTGCATGTTCTCAAAATCATCTCCAACGAAGTAAAGTTACGGTGAACGGACAGTAATATACTTCACGTGAGAAAGACACATATGCATCCGTGACATGGCATGTATAATATCATGTGGGCGGATACTTGAAGACCAGTGCAAATGCTGCAATCTGATTGGTTGAGCTATTGAAGACAATCAGCCATTACTCTTCACCACTAAATTTTCTCCAATTCTTATTGGTTTAAATTGATCACGTGACGCAATAGTGTTCGTCCGCGGAGAGACTATCAGCCCACAGTGCTCTTCCGAGGAAAACGCCCGGATGTATAGTGCTCGTCCGTGAAAATGTGAATTTTCTGACAGTTATGCTGTATTTTTTAGCCAATGCACGTTGCAAATTATTGAAATTTCAGGCTGTGCGCATGGCTAAATATTTGATCGATCTGCATTTAGTGGGTTTTCACTGTTTTTCGACGGGCGTGCGGAAGAAGATTTAGTGGTGAACAAAAAAGACAACAGAGCGTTTATGTCTCGAAACTATCGGTCCGATAGTTGCCCCTTGGAAATTTGATGTTCTTAAAACTAGCAAATATTTGTTTTAAGAACATCAAATTTCCGCGGGGCAACTGTCAGCCAATAGTTCCTCGACAACACCACCATTGTTTAATTAGACAGCACTTGGTTGAAAATCGTTTTGAACATGGCGAGGTCTTCGCGCTTTAGCGAAGTTTTGTAGGAAGATTAGAATATTTGCTCTCGATTTCTAAGAGTTGATAGTAGATTCGGCCTTCGACCGCATCAACTATCACCCCATAGAAATCTCGAGCTCATAATCTAATTGCTAATTAATATATAACGGATCTAGTGTTCCCGGCGTGCCCGCTCGATGATAATCGATCATCGGAAATCAATCGATATAATCGATAATAATCGATAACAATCAATCGATTAATATCGATTGGTCTCGCCAATCGATTAAAATCGATACTCACAATCTCAAGTCCTGTTAATTGTATCGATTTTATTGATTATCAGTTTTAATAAATGAACCATTCATGAATTCTTACAGCATTTTGTAAGCCCCTGGTGTAAGCGGATACGCTGCGCATCCGTCCGCGTGGAATCAAGCGAGTCTTGCCGAAGTCTTCCAGTCTTGTGAGTCATCGAAATGAACGTACTACCAGTAGAGGCTGCTGTGAAGGGCTACCACGAGTGCCCTTTTACAGTACGAACGGATGAAGGATTTTCCTCGAGAAAAAAATCGGCAGTCGAGGAGAGGCATTTCGAGCTGTAAATTCGCGGGGACAACTGGGACATATCCAAAACGAGCTTGTCGCAATTCTATGGCCTCTGGAGACAACGATGGAATGGTGAACGATCATTGCCGGTTTATAACTTTCTTGTATTTTGTGACAATTAATTTTTACGTTTTAAATATACTCACAATTAGAAGCAACTTAAACTCTTCTGTTCCTTCTTCTCTTTAACTTTTCTAGCGTTGTTCGGATCTCTTGTTATTTGAAGGAGTCGGTACTTAATGCGTAGCGCAAACGTATCTGAAATCATTATTAAACGATTATCAGACAATCGATATGATCGATGAAAATTGATCAAAATCGATGAAAATCGATACTCAAAAATCTTTCGATTTTCATCGATTTCCGTTATCAATCGATTAATTACTACCGATTATTATCGATTATCGAATTTCATCGATTGGGCACGCTGGGTAGTGTTAGAATGCTTCTATAAAGCGCCCAGGCCCCACAAGGTTAGCAACAAGAGTGTTGCTCCTGGCAAAGGCCCGCAGCAATCAATAAGATTAAAGAAAGGAAACTGATATGGGAATTTAAATAACATTAAAAGATCAAGAAGACAGAGCACTGATGAGGGAGGTCATTTTAATGAATATAAGTTCTGTACATTTCACTGGATGCTGCCGGCATTGGAGGCAATCCTGGGCCACAGATCAGCGCACTCTTTAGCCACAGGGCCAGTGATAGCAGAGCCTGTAAACCAACAAGCACAACAATCAGCACAAAAGGCAACAGTGAATCAAACACAGAAAGTTATGTACCAGGAAACTGGTGGTTGAAACTTGGCTTGAAAAAGGAAAAGGGGCCCATTTTATAAAACTTTCACAGGTGTACTTTAAGCCTGGTTTACACTGCGACGCAAGCATAAGGATTAGCGGGAAAAAAAGAAGAACACAAAGGAATGAAGTCAAGCGTATGACATAAGACATCGACATAAGCATAAGACCTTGACATAAGACCAAGCATAAGCAAAGTAAAGACAAAGGAACAAACAAAGAAAAACACCGTCCTTTTGTCTTGTAAAGCCCCTCAGGACACGTTTTTCTTTGTTCTTATTTGCTTATGCTTGCGAAATAGTGACAACCAAGCTTAACAAGTCTAGCAATTGTTGGAAAATTGAGTTTGAAAACAATAGTTGTACTTGTAAATTGCACTTGTAAAAGTTTGTTGATTGAACTGACGCCAGATTAAATCAGGATTACAACCCGAGAGCTCTCAAATATTGGTGTGATGTTCTGCCAGCAGTTTCTACCAGAGTTTAAATTCAAAGCAGGTGTCAATTCAATGGAAGTTTTTATTAAGTGTTCTTTACAAGTGTAGCTACTGTTTTGAAACTCTAAAAAAAATAGCTACACTTATAAATTACAGTTGTACAAGTTTTATTGAACTGACTGCCATGGCCTTTTGGATATCTTATCTGAAACCATCTGAAATCTGGATATCTTTATTGGCTGAAGCTCAATTTAAAGTCAGAGCCTATCAAACGTTTGAGTAGTTCTTGGTGTATAAACTTGCCAAATATGCAACTCAGAATTGCCTGGCTTAAACTTAAAAACCAAGAAAACTGTAATTCCTGTTGCAAACATTCTTATTGTAAAATAGCTTTACTGGCTAGGTAAGTCATCAGGCCTTAAGTGCTTCACTGACAGGAAAACAAAAACTAATGTAAATATAATGTAGGTTAAAATGAATTTCAGGTCAAAATGGTTCCAAACTAGTTTGATTTGTTTTTTCCCCCTTTGTTTCAGATTAATTTCCATAATCCTGGTATAATATAAAACAAAGGAAAAAACAAATCAAACTACTTTGGAACCATTTTGACCTGAGATTCATTTCAACCTACAACATATATAGGTATTACTGGATTCACAATATTTCAGTACTACATGTACTACCACAATGAATTTAACAATATCATTATGTTTATGTTATCTTAATGTATAAAGAATGCCCATCTCACCTTTCATCTCTCCTTTATTGTTTACTATAACACCTGCATTGTCTGCAATGAAACAATAAGTTTTAGGGAATAAACACTTAAAACTTTGACAAGATAACAACAGTTGAAATGAAAAAATGCTTCTAACTCCACCTTCAAAGTAAATGAATAACCCATTCTTCCTTCTGAATGCCTTCCGTTGTCTTATAATAACTGCAGGCATAACTGTCAAGTAATTATGACAAAAAATGCTTTAGTTTTTCATTCTACCTCAACTTACATACAGAATTGATATCTGTTTCTTATCAAAGCACAACTCGACAACCACTAAGTGTTATGAGGAGAAGATTCCAGAACCTATGAAGTATGCAGATGTTTGCGTTGTCAAGCAATCTTCATTCTAGAGAATTCTAGAACACACTGACATGATGTAAACAAGTGAAGTAACCTTCTTTAAATAGCTATTGTTGTAATCTTGTCAGTCTTTTCTGTACGGACAGAGAAAACAGGCTTATTTATTTATATATCAGTCTGTCAATATCGTAACACTAAGTATCTATTTAACAATATCAGCAAAGAAGGTTCTGTCCAGTGTTAGGGACAAGAACGTCTTTCTGCAGGTATAACTGCAACTTAAGTATGAGAGAAAGCAGAAGTTAAAATCCAAAGTCTGAATATTTGTCTTCCTTTTGGAACCTTTGCCTACGAACAGACCTTTCAAAAGTAACAATAAAAAACATTAAAGTTACGTAAGAAATGGTACCAACAAAATTTGGTCAAATGCAAATAAAAATCACTTTGAGGAAAACTCCCTTTCGCATTTTTTTTCCAATGGAGCTGACAAAAACACCTCGCGCTCTACAGAAAGCATATATAACTAGACGCATGACTGCGTGAACTCTGGCTTTCTTTCAACATCTTGCTATGTAGACTATGTAGAAGTCGAACGCTACACAAGTCGTCTTTAAGCAACGTGAAAATCTCAAAGTTATTTGACACCAGATTTGTTGGCCCTGAATCAGGTGACGTCAGAAACATATATAACAACATATGTAATATGGCCCTTCCTTTATTTTCTTCTTAAACATTTCAATACATGATTCCACATTTTTATTCTTATTGCCATAGTATTTTTGTTTGCGTTTCTCAAGCATTTCTTGTTTTTTAGCTGCATCCATTGTTTTACATTTTTTTGCATGTTTGTCTAATAAATCTTGTTTTTAGCTGCATCCATTGTTTTGTATTTTTTTGCATGTTTGTCTAATAAATCTTGGTTTTTAGCTGTATCCATTGTTTTGTATTTTTCTGCATGTTTGTCTAACAGCCTTTGTTTCTTAAATGCATCCATTGTTTTGTATTTTTGTGCTCGGTTCTTTTGCAGTTCTTTTTTATTTGTAAAATCATTTGCTTGTTTTCTTTCCAATAATATTCTCTTCCTTGATGGTTCCATGCCTTTATAATTCTGTTTCTGCCTTTAATTTTTCATTATCCTTTTTCATTCATTCCTGTTAGCAGATTTGGTTGAACACGACACAAACTGTATTTGGTAATGTTCTGCTGAATGATATGTTTTTTGAACATTTCTAATAGCCTTAACTAGACAAGCAATACCATTTATCTTTTTAGTATATTGAATGGGAGTCATTTGACTTTCATCATAGATCAAGAGGGAATATACATATTTTGATTTTTGTATGGATTTTGAAATACAGCGAATACAAAAAGATGCGAACCATATCAAAAACCCTGTGCATTCACTATTATTCTGTATAATATTTTGGAGAACAGATTTGCTTTGCACTGACTCAAACAATACTCCTTCAGTGATATCACTTTTAAGGTCAAAAATTACTTCAACTCCACAAAAATCAACACTTTTGGGCAAATTTTTATTGGATGGTGGATTCATATCTAAAGATAAACTATCACATAACCTTTTGCCATTATCGACAAATAGAAGATAATGTTTTTGAAGTCCGATAAGCACAGGATTTCATTATAGAATAGCAAAGTGAATAAATAGTCACAGTAGTACTTAACTTAAACTTCATGGTTTCACAAACACAAGTCTGAACAAGTATGTCATTTTCAGCTTCATTAATTTATTAGTCCTTTCACCTCAAACATAATATTGTTCTGTATACTCTGAAAATAATGCACTAAGTCGCTAAGAGACAATACTTCAAGCAGCTCACATGTATCTTGGGCATGGCTTCTACCATATGAATCGTTTGCATGAGAATCAAATATTTTAAACCCCACATTACCATTACAATAGATAGCAATAGCATTTCACCCTACTGTCAATACAAAATTAGTGTAGTTTTCAGCCAAAAGTGATTCAAAGGCTCTTAGCAAAGAAGTACAGTATTGATATCCTTCTATGGCAGCTTCTTAATGAATAGTACCAGTGTAGCTTTCACTGTACTGAAGTTGATGGTCAGTTTCGAACACATTTAGCATTGATGGTAATTCTGACTGCATTAAAAAGGATTGCCTGGCAAACTGAGGCAAACCTGAATACAACTGATTTCCAATATTCATTATTTCCATGAGGTTATTAGCTGAATGGATTCCTTGTTTGCTATCGTAAATCAAAGAGCATAAACTCATTGCAACACATTGTTGTCCAGAATTCTGTCCAAATACTAGCTCATTTCCTTGGCTACAAGGGGCTGATATTGTTTTGCTTGGGTCAATATACATTGGAGTAGGACCAGGGTTCTTCTCTATGTCTGTACTCAGTTTAAATTGACAAAAATTTGATATATGGGGCTGCTTTTTGTACCGGCACATCAAATTATTACAGGTAAACAATGATAAATACCGATTTGCTCGAAATTCAAGCTTCATCAACCCTTGATAAACCCTGCTAGCGCAATTAAACAAAAGCTTCTTTTCATGCTGTGTAATTTTATTTAAGCTCGTTATCTTTGTACTACAGAAAGCTTTGAGTTAGTGCAATGCAGATCTAGAAAATGGACTGTAGAAGGGATTTAAGTTGAGGCCACAAAGTATGAATCAAGATTGAACTCTTAGGACTCATAGTAAGATTTATGAGTGAGACAAAAGTTACAGCCACACTGCAAGGATCACAGTCTGACTTCAAGAGTTAAGAGGTTCAACATACAAACCACAAAATATGACTCACGCTGTTACTGGAATATGAAAGGGTTTAAAGTATCAAACTGGGAAACTCAGAATTCACTATGGGAATTGACAGATTGTATGGTAGATTTCAACCCTTTAACTTGTGAGATCTAGCTAGTAATTCTCCTTGGTCAGTGAAGCATACTTTCTAATACCCTGGAAAGGAGAATTCAAAGGTAGATCAATTCAAGACCCTTGAGTTGATAATCTTTTCAATTCTCAACAACTATTTGCTTGACAGTGTAAAAATATTGCAACAAGAAGTTGCATGTTGAGCAAGGGTTTTAAATTAAGACAAATAACTGTGAGGTTTACCCTTTTTTCTAAGCTCTGGTTTTCCTTTCTTGACGGTAGCTAACACCATATCTCCTGATCCGGCTGCAGGCAGTCGATTGAGGCGACCTTTGATACCCTTAACTGCAATGATGTACAGGTTTTTTGCACCTGTATTATCAGCACAGTTTACAACTGCACCCACTGGTAGACCCAGAGAAATACGAAACTTCCCTCCAGAAGAACCTCCACGTCCTGGGAGACAAAGAAGAAATCTGTAAGTTTTATGGGCTTCCAGATAACAATCATTCAAAGAGGAAACCCTTCGCATTTGTACATAATTACAAGTTGACAGAAACACATAAGACTCGAGACATACAACAAGCATTTGCAGCTTGTCCAGATTCAATATTCTCCAAGTACCATGTTTGAAAATTGTTTGCCCCAGTCTTTGAGTTTGTTGGCACTGTCGCAATTCTGTGGCACACAATAAACAACATGCATTTGCAACAACGTGTCTGCCATGTTTTTAAGCAGACGTGGGTATTTCCTGGTAAGTCAGTCAGTATGTCAAGCTATTGAAGCTAATCTGATTGGTATATTTCATTTCTCTTGAATTTTCAAATATGATAGTTAGTGGACTGAATGTGGACAAGCTTTGGTTAAACACATTTAAGGCGAGTTACATGCTTCAAGTCTTAAGGGTTTCTGATGTTGTTTAACTGCAGGCAAGTCAACCCGGCAAGTCCCTCATTCCACGTCATAAATTTGACTCATCCTCAGTGTAAAAACCTGTCATGTTCACAAGTGATGTAAAACAAATAAAACAAAGGAGACAAAACAATAGAGACTAGGAAAATAATAGCAAAAAAAAACAAAGAAAAACTTCATAGGTTTTTACACCAAGGTAAACCAATAAATTTGTTTGTATTCAGTAGCTTTCCACTGCGTTGTTCTGTCTACACATGTATATGAGACCCGCATTCTACACTTACAGATGGCACATTTTCATATAGTCCCACAGTTCATTATGCAAGCTGCAGTGAAAATGCTACATTGTAAAGGTAATAAACGGGAAAGCCGATTTGTTTATAAGAAAGCAACTTTTGAGCTAAAAACATTCATAGAGAACTATGGGATGATGGGGAAATCTAGCCTTAATTAGCTTTGTAATTAAGCAATTCTGATGCATAGCTTTCATATTGAGACTTAGTTCCACTTTTCCTTTAACCAGTTTACGACACTTTTCAGTTTCTGTCTTTCAATGACGTTGTTAACAAAATAATCTAAACAACGGTTAGCGAATTAAAGGCAACCGTAATCTCCATAAAATCAAAACTATAATAAAAAACATTAACTACTGCACAGAAATGCTACATCTTCGAGAATAACTAATGGGAAAAATAGTCTGTCGAAAGAAGAGTCAAAGTAAAAAGCTGAACAGATTCTGTATCAAATCTCGCACAAAAACATTGTAAATAATAGAGATTGCACAGCAGGAAATAAGAAAGTTGCACATACACTTGAGCCTCAATTCTATCTGGGTAAGCCGTAATACACTTCCACTTAAATACCATCGAATAAATTTAAGTACAAGATAAGTTGTTGTGAGACGAGTATATCGTGACATTTTTCTTACGGTTTGCTCTATAAATGACAATCCTAACCCTCAAAATATAGTAAGAACCCTAAAGAAAATTTATTGAACTTTCAGTATGTGGTATGAAAATTAAAGCGACATCAGTGGACAAGCCGATGAACCCAGATTGCAAAAGTATCACTTCGTTCTCTTACCTCTCTTCGACATGTTGGAGACAGAAAGAGGAACAATCAAGGCTGCGCAGGCGTTCAGTAGGCCCCAGTTTCCTCAGGTGCGGCGCGGTCACTGACCATGGGCAAACTGTTATGAATTCTGGCGAGTGGTTTGAAACACATTTTTGGCTCCTCTTTGGTTTTCCGCGATCTGTTTTAGTCACTGAATTTTCCGTGGCCACTTTCCACCATCGTCAGAGATAGAAATCCTAATTTCTTTTACATTTTGCAAATTTCGAGAACTACCCTCGGCTGGCCTATAACCAACTGCGTAACAAGTGCAGGACCAATTGGGCTTTACCCAATCTAACTGGGTTTTGGGTTAACAAAATTCTTCCTATGGTCTTTCATATATTCATTTGCATCATTCTTCTCCACCTACGGGTATATCATGAACTCACAGCATGACCAGCTCTCAGTCGGTAGAGAACTGCTCCAGTATCGCAGAGGTCATGGGTTCGAATCCCGTTTAGGAATTTCACAGCTGCTTAAAAGTTGTGTACATAACTGCGATGATCAATTTTTGTCATGAAAAATTCTTCCTGTAAAAACACGACTCTGCAACTAAGAACCTCAAAGTCTATTTATTCAGTTTATTTCTCCTCACTTATGTCCAGGATCGATCTTGTCAGCAAAAATTTGCTAGCAAATTTTTTTCGCAATTGTCGCAAAAGAAATAGTTGAGAAAAAATTATGTCAGAAAATCACTTACAAATATCACAAAAATCGCAAAAATAACAAATCTAACAAGAATCAAGACTTAGAAACAAAAGAAGCCAATAAGGACCCCGAAATGTCCGCAAAAATCGCAAAAATCCTTATGTTTGCGATTTTTGCGATATTTGCGGACATTTCGGGGCTCTTCTTGGCTTCTTTTTTTTTCTAAGTCTTGATTCTTGTTAAATTTGTTATTCTCGCGATTTTTGCGATAATTGTTACTGATTTTCTGTCATAATTTTTTCTCAATTATTTCTTTTGCGACAATTGCGAAAAACATTTGCTAACAAAATTTTGCTAACAAGATCGATCCTGGACATATCTTTTATTTCTACTTAAAACAGTATAACACGCTCATCACGACTCCTGACGCTGTACACCAAAGTTACAACTAAGAGGTTTAAAAACGCATTTCTCATATGCAATTACTATGTAGACCGTTATTATTTTCCTAAAATCTCCGGCATATAACGGGGAAAATCCGCCAGCCAAGAAGGAGGGAGCGGGGGAATTCGGTTTTGGTCCCCTCACCCTCTAGCGCCCATGATTCGTGCTCTTACTTCTCTCCGCGCACTCCCCACCCTCCTACCCTTTTGAACGCAGAACGCGATGGCTACTCCACGTGATACCCGCGGAACACACGGCGTCGGGAATACGAAGGGAAAGCCTCAGATAGTAGGGAGACCGCGGTGGTTCCAAGTGAAGATACCGCTTCCGCATTTGACGGATAACTGAATCATTATCCAGCGGGCGACCGGAGCCAAATTGTTAAACCAGAATCTTTGTGCCCTGGAGAGTAATTTGTCCAATAGCAGAAGCCATCCTGCTAGTGGACAGAGGTATCTTCACGTTGAACAGCTAGGGCCAAGCGTGTCAATGATTTCTGGTGGATTTTATGGTGAGTTCATTTATACGCACTATGCGTTAGATAGGTATATTTGAGCACTTTTTAGTGAATGGTTGGCTAGATTATCTTCCTAGCTTAACTTCACCATTCTCATTCAAGTCAGTATCTTTTATATCATAAGCCTAACTATAGCCTGCGCTACAGACTAAACTCAACTCCCCGCCAATATTTAATTGGAATTCGCACAAGTGTATACACTAAAAAATGAATAAAATCTAGACATGAATCGTGAATAAACGTATTACCACAGGACACACATTCTAACTGATGATTAAATGTTTTCAAACAACTTGACAAGAACTGCGAAAAGACATGTCAACCGCAAGGCTGGTTTCTTCCAAGCCCACGGAAAGCAAATAAAATATTAATGCTTATTCCTGAAAACGCAACAGGGATATAAACACAACTGAACATGAGACACAGGTAAAACTTAAAAAGAACAAGTTTACAATTAAGGGCTGAACGGAACAACAAAGAAACTTTCCCTTTAACTCTCGCGAGTGATTAATGTGAAACATCTCCTTACAACTCTTTTACATTATCAAGCAAACTTACCGAGTTTGCCCTAAACAAAGGGTCAAACTTTAATTTATATATTAGAGTCCCTAATTTTAGAATTAAAGCATGGCGGTTTACTTTACAATTTTGTACCATTGACGGACGGACTTTGTGTAATAAGCACAACATCCTGCACTAGGTGAGGGAGTGCTGCATTACTTTCAGCAAACAACCCTTTCACTACCACAACATATCAACTCTAGACAGCTTGAATTTAAAAGCAGGAGCTTCTGTTTGTTGGCAGTGAAAGAAACTTATGGAGCGTTGTCAGTTTGGTTCCACGCCAGGATATTAATTCACCTGGGAATCACAACTTTTTTTCACCAGGTGAAAAAGGGTTTTTCTCGTTAAGATGCATGGAACTTAGCGTGTGATTCACCACTCTGTGGTGAGCTTCGTCCGCCCGAATGGCTAAAATGACATCACGCATCACAGCTCCTTCCTGCAGAAAAATGAATATGTGTCATTGACCAAGTGTGAAGTAAGGATAGCTGCCTATTGGTCAAGTTCTTTCATGTGTTGGTATTGACTGAGACGTAGTCCTGTGTATTACTGTAATGTCAAAAGTGGAGAAATATACTTGTGCTGGCTTAAGAGCCAAAAACATGATTCTACACAATTCTTTTGACAAAGATAACACACTGTTAAGAAGTATTCTAATTTATTATATCTCTCAGTTAGTACGCGCGCTGTGATTGGTCAATTTAGCGGGCCGTACAGTGAAGTACGGCCCGCTAAAGTTTGTTTTCATCGCCAAAATGACTCCAGAGATATAATAAATATCTTATTAACCTCGTTTTCTCGGTCCGTACTGTAAAATATGGATCCTCCTTTTTTCCCGTCGATTTATGGCCCGCGCGCTTCGCGCTTGGGCCATAAATCGACGGGAAAAAACTCGGTCCGTATTTTACAGTACGGACCTCGAACTCGATTAATAAGAGGTATTAATAATCTGAAATGTCAACAATGTTGGCCTACTGCTCAGCCTTGTCTGTTAACTTTCACCAGAGGAGCTCTATGACGACGTTCTTGTTCAACAGTTTTTCTTTACCAATTCACCAGCCAGTTGAATTTGAGTTGAACCTACAATACTCGTTAACCAATAACTATTAAAGAGTACAGTGCAGTATGTGATTGCGCTCACCTTTAGCCTCCAGTAATTTACAGCAAGAGTCGGAGCAGGCTTGGTCGCCCAGATGGCGAGCGTTCCATCATCAATACACTGTCACACAAAAAAGCAGCTGTTATAGCGATCAACATGGGGTATACTTTTGTTACGAACTGTTCATTAAGATGATTATCATAAATAAAGATTTAGCGATATCATAGACATAACGCAAAAACATTCAATGCCTTTAATAAAGTAGTTGGAGGTGCGAATGATTTTCCCACAAAGTTGCATACAGTCCTTTCAAATGAGTGAAGATGCCAACGATATCAAATTTGGTGAAAAACTTTGTGGACCTCTGATAGAAAATGAAGACGCTGAAGAGACAGAACCATCTGATGGCATTTCTCACATAAAAAAAATCATCTCATCTTCCAAGAAATATGAGCGATTATGTTTTATTTTATTTGTTTTGTTTTTTTTTTTTCTTTTTAATAAAAACTGCTCTTACTATTAATTGTAGCAGCTTTTTGAGGTGATATATACCTTCAAACAGTATGTGTAGGTTTTCACTGCTTCCTCTTCTAAATAACCAACAAATCTGTGGCAAAATCTTGGACTAAACACATATGCCAAGAAGAACGCATTCACAAAGATGCCTGGTAATTGGTACAGAAAAGAAAAGGGTGATGTAAGAACTTGGTCACTTTAAAGCAAATACTGAATGTCCCAATTTTCACGGATATAAAACAAAAATTGGCATTTGTCATTTGTTTTGCTACATTAAAGATCTTTGAAAAATCGTAGACATTATACCAACAAAGATTCCTGTCGAAAGGTCGGGTCGTGAATCGTACCTCTTGAAGTAGAATCAGACTATCATGTCTCATCGTCCACCTGGTTGCAATACTCACGATCTCACTCATCAAGGACAATATCTCACACCTGACTCCCAAATCCCGACAAAATTTTCTTAAACACATTAAAAACAAAACTTGTTCAATTCAATTCAATTCAATTTCCCAAAAAAATATTCCAGAAAAGCACTTATGTTAACTGTGTGTCCTAACTGAAAATGAACTCCGTCCTCAAGTCATCCGAAGAGCTTCAAGTGGTTTCAGAAGTGATCAAAAGTCGTCGTAACATCTTCGGAAATTTTTGACAATTTTCCGAAGTCTTTGGAAAATGATCCAAAAACTTTAGAAGTCGCTAAGACATTTTCAAAAATCCCAGTCATGACAATACGGAAGTTCCTCACATGTAGTTGGCAGACCTGTATAATATTACGTAAGTCATGGCTTTGGTTTTGAGGCTTTACGTTCAACTTTATTTCAGGTAAAAAAATATTGACACAGGCAAAATGCAAAACACACCTTGTGTGAGTAGAATGATCCCTCTAAAAAGAATTCCAGGTTTCTTCAATTCCAGCGCAGTCATAAGATGCATCCTTTCATTCTCTGCTTCTTCTATATTTAGCAACACCGATGTTTATGCACAGAATTGTTTAATTTTATTTTATTTTTTTAAATATGTAATTTTATTTATTATCAGAGAGCACATATCAAAGGAAAGAGAAGTCAATTTCAGATTAAAACATTATGACAGAAAAGTATTGCTAAAATATTTCACATGACCCCCCCCCCCTTTTCCCTAATTCTTTTCAGGATGGCCCCCCTCAAAAGCAGTTTTTTGCATGCCCCCCCCCGCCAAAAAAAATCCCACAAGCTCCCCTCCTCCCCTTCCTTGTAAAAAATGAACAGCCCTTACTTTAAAAAAAAGACATCCAAAAAAAGTAATAAGTATTTACCAGGCAGAAGGTCCTTATGGGAAAAAGCTGTGCCCTTGGTCTTGAGTACGATTTGGCCTCAAGCGGTACTCAAGACTTTGGGCATAGTGTTTCATGTGATGAGGTGAAAGGTCTTGTACAAAACAGGAGAAGTAGTGACAAGTTTTCATTTAGTTGAATCCTTTTGTTCTTAAAGGAATGAAGAGCAGTAAAGGAGGAACAAGCCATTCCATCTCTGATATGTTTGAGTGTCCTTGTTTTGACCTCACAGAGCAGCATTGTCACCTCTCAACAAAACATTTTTATTATGTAGTTGTGCAGTATCGTGTAGCCATGCAACTGAAGTTCTTAAGTTATACATGTCAATGATATAGATACCTAAAAGAGTATGTATCCAGCCATGATCTCTGGTAAGCTTCCTTAGAGAATGGAAGTGACGAGCCATTGCTGCGATCATCCCTGGTACACCAGCAACTGTCTCAAGCATAATGATCCGACTGAAAAATAAAGCAGTGGAATTCATCAAAATATCATTTAAAACATTCATTTGATCTTAGAATATATTTCATTTCATTTTTAACAGGAAAAAGGTATCTGTTTTCAGATACCCTGTGACTAATCATCATTGAATCTTGAAACCTGTATTCATAACATGGGAGGACTCCCATGATAAATGACTGGGGTGCTCATTGAAAATTTTCGAATAACACCCCTTATTAAGGTACCAAAATTTGATAGGTGTGGCTCAACCAAACTATCTACCCAACCCCCCCCCCCCCCCCAAAGAGGTATCAAAATTTTTGAAAGCATAATCATAAATGTCTTTTTGATTTAAGTGTCTCATAATTTTATCTTAAGACATACTGCAATAATCATTTTGGATTTATGCACCCCACGAGATACCAATCTACACATTTTGACCCCTAAAAAGTTATCATGACAATGACACCTCCAACATTTTATTATAGAAGTCCCTCCCATAGCTTTCATAACTTCAAAGGCCTTTACATTGTACAGTATTAAACTACAAATGATCAGTTATATTTTCTTGTCTCAAAATAACGCCTGTCCATTCAACATATTACGAGCAATGAAGTGGAATTCAAATCAATATTTAACATATGCCCTTTGAAATTCCAATCACTTCTCCCTTCAGTTACCGGTATTCATAAAGCAACTTTTCAACACACAAGGCAAATAAAGCTCCTATGGTTTGCCATGCAATCATTGAGTATCTGACAGACTCAAAGAATAGATATTATGATAAATAACAAGCTAACTGCCTTAGTAACCACTGTTATGTGTATCACCATTACACATACGTAAGCCATTTGCTTTCTGTCATCTCTCCAATTTTGTATAATGACAAAACATCAAATCCAGTTCTCAGAGTTTGTACACAGGCATAGGCAAGCTGCAAAAAAAGTATTTTCAACTCAGATTGTACATTTATAGCAAATAAATAATAACAAAACCTGTTTAATTACTAAAACGAAGTAGTATAGCATTATCACCTTGTCAACTTTTGTCTTTGCTGTCTCATGAGTAATTTCTACTTTGTGAGTATCATCATCTGACCTAATACAAAACAAACCCAACAACATTCAAGAAGCATTATTATTTACTAAGCTTTGATTTATTATATCCATCAGATATGCAAGGCACTGTATAACACAATAGACTAACAATTGCATAACATGTAAAGAACAAGCATGACAAATTTAAATTTTCAGAACACACTGTAACCTCTACAAACTAGTATTTCACATGACATTGGAAAAATACTCATGCCAAAATTCAAACATAAAATGCCTTTTTCTACACCATGTCGATACAGAAGAGGTTAGGGGAAAAAGTCTATTAAAATCATGAATATGAAAACCCTGAAAAAATTGTGCCTAACAGAGACACTAGATTTAAAGATGCCAAAAAACATGATTGTTATGATTAGCACAATCTTACTTAATGCTAAAAACAGACACTTGGTAGTTTGAAGAGTGTAGCATACCAAATAGGGTGGGGCATGCGATATGGCTCATTGCCCAATGTTTCGTGTTCAGCATTAGCGTTGTCCAGGCTTCCAGGCCTACGCTGTCTTTCCTTAAAATGAGGCAGATCTTTCTGTGTTTGCACAGCTGCCGTTGACACCAAACGCACCTTGGGGTCAGTTAGAAGTTTCTATCAGTAGTGGACTTAACTAATCAATGCAATTTAACTTTCATATTAAAGACGTTCCTAAAGTTATATGTAAGTCTAGAGTATTCACCAGTTATTTTAGGTACAGACTGTTAACAAACTGAGCCATTCTTCAGTGTACCATTCAACTGAAACAACACATTGTAACTGTCAAGAAATGTGTCACTAAGTATTGGGGTTTATTGCCACGTTATTAGATGTTATTAGTTTTACATTAATGTCATTTCACCTTTTACTTTTACTAGAGCAAACTGTAGAAATGTTCATACCTGACCCAGCCTGATGTACGTCCTTAGTGTATATTGTATTGTTTAACATCAACCCCAAATTTCTTACAAAAAGGTTTCTTAAGCTTATTAGAGTATTCCATTTGGTAACTAGTTCTATCAGTATAAACTATAACTTGAGGGATGTCATAGCAAAAGAACCCAATCTTAGAATGGGTAAAAGAAAGATTTTTCTCCAATTTTAAGTGACAATAGCACAACAGAGGACAGATCAAAGAGGTTGAAAATGATAAGGTATTTAGCAATTAGATTCTATGGAGTGACAGTTGATGAGACCGAAGGCCGAATCAACTATCACCTCATAGAAATCGACAGCGAATAATCTAATTGTTTTAGTAAAAATCATAATAAACGAATCATGTGTCGGTCCAAAAAATACCACAATACTTAAATCTTTGGCAAAACTTTGCGAAAGCGCGAAGACGTTGCAAGTGCTGCACTCTAATGGATGATAGCTTTAGGAGTATTTAGCAGCTTGATAAATATTCTGCCGCTATTCACCGAGATTGAAAAGTAAAATTGTTAAATATACGTCGGGTACTCAAGCATTCTGTTTGCAGTAAGAAGGTAAAAGAACATCGGGAGCTTACAGACGAGTGAGAAACATTGCACGGAGAAGCCCGTAGAGTTTGCAGAAAATATTTCGAGCTACAAGCCTTCAATAAATTCAGCTCTCCGGGCAAAAGAAGTCTTCTAAACTCTGAGAGTACCATTCTCAGCACGGCAGTCCTATTCCCAGAAGATATGACTTCACTTCAGCACAAACTATTTACATTTTGCTGGCCAGGCTCCCTTAGACCTCCTCGAGACAGATTGCACGCACTTGTGACGTCATCTTTGGTGGCTCTCCGGCGACTGAAATTTTCACAGTACACACAGTCATCCGCGAAGTGAAAATTTGAGCTGTATTCCAAACATTGTTAAATACCGATATTGAATATTGAATCAAACGGCAGTCAATACTAAACTGATTAATGAATTAACAAAAAAGGGAAAAAAGAAAATTTAAGACGTGCAGTATTTTGAATTGTCTGAGAAAAACCTTGACCTTGTTTGAGGAATATCAAGTGTTGCATTAAAATCCTATGAACAATGATCATGCAAGCAACTCATTGACATTTGCACATGCACATGCAGACGAGCATGCTTTCTCTCGCCCTCTAAATAATGAGGTTTGAATGAATTCGGAACAAGTTTAATGATGATATTTTAAAATCTTATCTTAGTTCCTTGCCCCCGAGTGGGGGATGGGGCCGGAGATCAATGCTCGCCATCTGTCCCTATTCTTGGCCACAGCAGTGCTGCGGCCCACGCTGTAAGTCCCAGCTCAGCGCGTTCCTTCTCCACAGTTCTCCGCCATGTTTCCCTTGGCCGTCCTCTACTTTCAAGATTCTCCTTAGGCATTTGTGAAGAAAGGTGTCAAGCCTTTTTTCATTCTCCAAGTCTCGCATCCATACAACAGGACAGCAATGATGACATTTATATGACTACATATATGTTGTGATCCAATTTTCTCCTTGTTTTAAATTTGATTTTCCTGTTGTTTTTTTTCCACCTGTTACGAGATGAATAATGCCAGGAGTTCTGGAAAATCCCTGTGTGAGCGAGTTTTGGTCTAAGAAAGAGAAAAAAAGGCAGGCATTAACTCTCACTTTGCAGCTTTTTTCAAGAGATGTGAATGCGGTGGCTCTATTGTTATGTACTAAGACAATTATTCTCTTCAGTCTCGGTGAATGGTGACTTTGTTAATATTTCTTGACAACACAAAAAAAAAACTGGAGGGCAACAAGTGCTTTCCTGCATTTGCAAACGAAAAGATGGCAGTGCATCTTACTCGTATCTCACACAGACATTTTGTTGTAGACGATGAAAAGCGCAGTCTGAAAAGAGGAAAAAAACTGTACAAACCTATTTAAAGGTGGAGATATGGTAGTGTAGTGGTTACCATCTCAGATTTCCGAGTAGAAGGTCCGGAGTTCAAGCCCTGGTGATGGCACTGTGTTGTTTCCTTAGACAATAAACTTAATGGCAATAGAATGCTGGGTGTGACGCTGCATTGGACAAGCCCCCCATCTCAGGGGGAGTAACAATACTCCCAGGTGCTTCACACTACTGAAACCAGGATAAGCTCCGCTCATGTGGGCACAAAAAGCTTGTGTGCACCTTTGCCTTTTACCTTACCCCATTAAAATGGAGTTTTTCTCCATCCTGCTATCACCACACATTTTGGTGTAAGCTTACTCTCTACTGCTGCTCAAACAATGAAAAACAAATGCACTGCAGGTGCTAAACACTTTATTTTTTGCAAGTCTTAACTTTAAGTTGCTATTTGTACCATACCACAATGTTTTGAAATCCCACGTAATAATTTTAATCATGAAAACTAGGAAAGTTATTGTACTGTTTTTGCAAATCTACTGCACATCTCACAGTCTACAGCTTATTTAAGTGGTACTATTAACAATATTTTTAACAATACTATTAAGCATCACATATCACAATCAAATATACACTGAAATTGCTTTAAATCTCCCAAAAGCACAGAATCTAAAATTACAATCAAGGCATATTTAACATCTACATTAGGACACCACTGAAAAAAGCAAAAAAAAATTCAATGAGGTGAAATCAAATATTTTTCACAAGTTTGAACTTTTTGAGATACAGCATTAAAACAAATTTTGTAAGATACTTAGGGCTGAAAATAAGGAATTGACTTAAAATGAATACACATTAAAGCAGTTTTAATGGTGATCATTTCCTAAATTCTTATTAGCCAACCCCATGGTTCAACAGCTAAATAAAAGCAATCTGTTCACAGATTTGCTATTACTGGTACTTAGGCCATTAAAGACTGGCAGGGTTTTTATATTGCAGGAAAAAAAGGAAAAAAAAATGCTAATACATGTTCCAAACTACTGAATATAATGCAAGGGCAGCATTGATCTTAAAGCTGTAATTTCTTCCATCATGCTACTGATTTGAAGTTTCAAAACCTGGTTCTCTTGTTCCAAAGAAGAAACTCTTGTAAACAGGGTGTTGTGTCTTTCCTTCCTTGCACGACGGAACTTTCTAGATGCTTGGTTGTTACGCATCCTTTTCTCCACGGCCTCATCACTGCAAAAACTTTCAACAGAACTTGGAGAGCCCTGGGAATCATATAACTGTGCCACCTCCCCAATAGGCACATGTGGTTGTTCACAGTCTTGCTGCTCTGGGTCTTGAGATGTGGATAACCCAGCTGCTTCTCTGCTGCAATTGCCTTCACCTCTACCAATGAAAACATTACCATTATTAATATTCACTGCATCACTCCACGGGACAGCATCTACCCCACCCTCTGCAATTCCAAGTCTGCCAATATGGTTTTCATTCAGCAATGCAGCATTCGTTTTAGAGCAAGATTTACTCAAACCAATTCCCTTGCCAGTCTCCACAGGAATTAGCTTCTCAAGCTCAGCCACTTGATCAAAGAACAGTTCTCCAAGGTTGGCATGATTCCACCCTGGGTCCCCTGACCAGATGTTGTTGCTCTTGTCCTGAAACAGGCTCCAGTCGAGAAGCTCTTCTTGAGGTTGTGGGGAGGCAAGGTTCAAAGCCCCTGCAAAACATACATGTAAACTCAAAATTAAGTTTCCCTAATAACTATGAATGTAATTCATTCAAAACCAAGAGTACAATAATTCAAAATTGGAAAAAGGGGGTCCAAATTCAATTGAAACGAAACAAGATTTGCCCAAAGAAAAGAGGCAGTCCATAGATCTTAGTTAAGTTGCCAGCCTGTCTAAAAGGTCTGGGCACCCTCATATACATAGCTCTACTACTGTTTGGTTTCAATCAACCTAATCGTTTAATCCATATATGGTGTTTAACAAAAGTTTGTAACCTATGATCAAGGACTGGAAGACTGAAAAATTCCTTTGAACTGACAACTCAAGAATTGCGTTTTTGTCTCCTTATTACAAATTCTTAGAATTATTGGTTGTCTTGGTTGTCTGGGAATTCATCGTTTCACGCCATTTTCACATGGTGAAATGTGAATATGTTCGCCCTTGTTCGTTCGTTCTTTAACCAGGTGTTACGGGTAGTAACATGATGAAATAGCCCAAGCTCAGAAAGGTTCTTGAAAAGGTTTTTCCCGAGCTTCAGAAGTCACAAACAGAACTCGAATTTAACTATACATTACAAGGTCCAAAAAAAAATTGATTCAAATTTAATGGTAATCTTTTAACCAACTTTCATTGTAAAAAAACACCGGCAAGAATAAAGGAAGCAATTCTGTATGTATGAAAAATAGCAAGTCATTTTGTAGTTGGTGGGACAATAGTGCTAAAACAAGAGACAACGAAGTTCAATCATAAAAGTCAAAACATACCATTGTCAAAGACGAGGCTTGGATTCGTAGAGAGCTGTAGCACAGAAATTGTAACCGTCGGCAGAACTGGTTTCCACGTGGCTTGTATTAAAAGGCGCCATATTGTCTTCACCGTTCTCAAACTTCAAAGGCGAAGCCAAACTTTTACACTTCCCTTTCGGACGCGCCACGGAACTCTTAAAGTGCATCGCTTCCTTTGTAGATAACCCCTTCTGTTTTCACAATTACAGAAATCAAAATTTCAACCCCAAAATGAATGGAAGCAAGAAGGGACAATTTTTGTTGGAACTCAAGCAGACGATCAGACGAATAAACCGACGGAAAATTACTGGGGACTAGTGCTCTTCATCATGCGCGGTTGCCGCGCGAGCATTGCGCGAACCTCCGCGCGGTTTTGCGCGGCGTACTGAGTCATATTTGATCTGCCAATCACAATGAACATTTTGTTGTATCAAACTGACTTTGAAACATTTTGGCTGCCTTCAAAAGTATGTAAATTTCTTTCATTTAGCAACAACCGGCAACAGTCAGAATCCCCAGTGACTGGTTGAAATTCTCCATGTTTTACCTGTGCACTCTTGGGAGGGATATGAGGTAGGGGGGGAGCACTAAAAGGGTCTTAAGGTGGGGATGTGCCGCTTAAACCCAAGAGCACTGAACTGATGCCGGACCCAGTTCAGCTGAATTTAACTATCCAAAACTAGAGACTGCATTCAGGGTCTGGAAGGGGGGTCCTCCAGAAATGAAATAGGAAGTAGACAACAAGTCAACCATGTGCTGCATGTTTATTCTCTCAAGCTTCCCTTTGCCTATTTCATGATACATAAACACAAAATGTATCTTGGTTGCTAGGTCATGTAATGCATGACACTGTGCAATATTCTTTTGAACAGCTACATCCTCCAATGGGATCATATAGGAAGTATGCTTTCTCCAGGGGGTGGGGGAACGAGGTTAATGGCATATGTAGCTTTTTCATTGATTTATTTTTTTAAGACTTAATGAATGCAAGGTCTTGAGATTTACAGAGCATCCTGGTTCCACTTTCCTCTCTGTTTGTAGGCCCCTTGTGACAATAATGCAGCTCTTTTTCCTTGTTTGTTCATTTACATTCTGCTCAATTCACAGCATGTAGATGAATTTGATTCTGTTATGAATTACTATAGATCAGCTGTAAGTACTTCAATGCCTCGTTCTGTAATCAACAATGTATGTTCAAACTGTGCCGTTCTAAAAAAGAAATAGTTTATAAACATTTAGAGAGGACTGAAAAGATCTGATGGTGAAAGATATAAGTGAACGCACCTTCCATCATCATTAGTAATAACAGTCCAACCATCTTTAAGGACTTTTACTTCAGGAGATCCCTCACATAAAACAGGTTCTAGGCAGAAAATAAATACAGATGTGTTAACCAATATCAGTTCTAGAATTACTGGAACTGACTCACTTAATCTACAGTTTTTGAATACATCCCACAGATTAGGAATAACAATACATGGTAAATAATAGTTAGAAATGTTTTCAAGTTACCTATGGTAAATGTCATTCCTGCTGCCATTTTCCCAGGTTTGGAGTTTGCTGTGAGTGCATTACAATAAGACACCAACAATAATTATTAAAAGGGGCATGCCTAAGAAGGTCCTAAGTAACTCTAGATGTAACAACAAACTCTCTGTTTTCTTTAAAAATAGATAGAAGCTAGGCAGTTTAAAGGAGTAAAGACCATTTCCTTGGACCCTCCCATTTTCAATAATTATACTATTTATAAACAGACCCTTTAAAAAGTTAATAAATATCCGTAAAAAATAAATCATCCGTAATGTAGGTTTTGTAAAATGTAACATTGCTGTTTATATTGCCAAGGTATACAATTTGTCCACAAACACAGCACATTTATACAAATGAATTCCTAAATAATTGTAATAAATCAAAGACCCAAGTGATGAGATTGAATGCTGTTTAATCAATGTACCAAAACTAGACTAAACAAATCTTAAATATGCTTGGTTGTGAAACATGAGTGTCCAATTTCATTACAGGTAGAATAACCAGAGCTCGCATTTCATAACAATAATAATTACTGTTATTATTATTACTGATGAAACAAGCACAATCTAAGAATAATTTATCAGATTACAAGTACCGACCAACACAGCGATAAACTGTAAATAATTACTGATCGTCGTCCAAACCCATTGTTTTCTGTCTGCATTATATCATCGAATGCCGAGAGAAAAAAAATGCAAACCAAGTGTGTGAGAAAAACGGGTGCGGTCTTTTTTGGTAGCAGGGAAATTATCAGGGGTAATCTTACACGTGCTAAATCGACACGCAGCATTATTAAAACACGCAGCATTATTAAACCTATAACAAGCTGCATTATTAAAAATAATGCTGCGTGTTTTGGTTTTAATAATGCAGCATGCTTTACATCCGTATATCCACTGCTGAAGCACTTCCTCGTCTCTCGCCATTCTTTAAAGATATTCAGCGCCCAATTCTACTTCCTTCGACTAGCATCGGAACTGTCTTCAAACCTCCGACATTCGTCAGATGAGATTGGCGCACGAAATCTTTCACTCCCTAGTAACAACAAGAGAAAATGAGGTAACAACCAATACTCCTCGTTACACAAACAATTAGGACTGAAAATATTTAGAAAAGTACATGACTATCTGTCTCACTAGAAAACGAACTAACCAAAGTCAAGAACATTTGTGTCCATATCCGCTTCTAATACTTTAATGAATAAAATTATTATCCTCTGATCATTTTCTGTGCCCTTCACTCGTCGACACACCCATTCCCGAACAACAATTACAACATCGGGTTACACACAACTAAGGAAAACCAAAAGAACTGTAACGACTGAGAAAGTACTTACCATCTCATTCATCCGACTTAATAGTAAACGTTGACTGCGTAAGACACAATTCTTCTTCAGAACTGCTTTCGCAGAAGTTTTCCGCCATCATTCCAAACAACGAGTTGACTCTCAGAAAGAACTGTGTTTGTCGAGCAATATGCAAATTGAATCTACCTTGACAAACAAACAGTCAATAACTCGTTTCTGGTTGCATTTTTCACACGTACATGTCAAGTTATGCTCATGAAAACAATAGCTAATGTGGCAGTTACCTTGAATAAAAAGTATCGATTGAACGCCATGAATTGTTTAACTTATTGTTTTCCACAGAAATACAAAAGGAGGGTGACATTCGATGATATAATTGCAGACAGAAAACAATGGGTTTGGACGACGATCAGTAATTATAATAGATAATTACTTCGGCTCGCAGCATTATTGGATATAATGCAGACAGCTTCGGCCTGCGGCCTCAGCTGCCTGCATTATATCCAATAATGCTGCTCGCCTCAGTAATTATCTATTACATAAACTATCACAACACCTGTGTGGAGTATCTCAGGGGGCGAGTGGAACACTGCTCCAACACCATGGCCTGCCAAGCTTGGGCACACTGTGAATCCTTCCTTTTTAGCAACAAAACTGCAAACAAAGAAGTGCTTACATAGTGACCCATCAGGACCACTTCAATTGAATGCTTAGAAAACATGAGGGAGTTAAGAATATAAATTTGAACCACAATCATTAAGTTACACTCAGAAGAAAAAATAAATTAGGCATTACAAGCATTGTGACTTTTCAAGAACTATACCGCTCTTAAATTCTTTAATTCTATTCAAATTATACATGCTGCAACTCTTTTCTTTTAGGGTTTAGATTTGTGTAGGTGAGTTCTACTGCTTTATCACTACGTGTACAATCATATGGAACATCAAAAAGCTGCATAATGCCAAAATCTTTCCCTTAACAACTGGGAAGGAAAAGTTACAACCTGATTTAGTTCTGCTGGAACATAAAAATTTGATTGGTCTTTACCTCTCTACAATGTGAATGAAAAGAAAGCCTTCCACACAGACATTTTTCATCTTTGTAGTGAGTCTTGTTAATCTTTAATATAACTCCAAAGGAACAAATGTAGATAACGGCATGAACAGTAGATGTACAATCTCTGACCTCGTGGTCAACAACGACACCTACGCTTAGAGGGGGGTTTAGATAATGCAACTGCACACGTGATCCATGCACTACAATCTTAAAAGAAGGGGCATGCTGTACAGTATAACTTTTTATGACTACAAGATCTAGTGTCCAACAAAGTCAATGCATAAAGGATTCTACTTACTCGATAGTGTTTCCTATCCAGGAAAAACGGATTCCAGGACCACAAACACTGATTGCAGCTTCCAGAGACTGTCTACAAGTATCCAGTAATTTGTGACCTTGATTATCAACAGTGCCAACAGTGTATGTCTCACACAGATCACCATGGACACCACCTAAATACACCTACAAAAAATAAAATAACTTTTGTGAGCAACCAAAATGTAATTTTGTATACAAATTTTGTTTTAACAATGTTATGCGAAAATGATACAGTAAATTGAGGAAAAAGTAAAGAATTACTTTACATATCAAACAACAAGAAAGGAGTTGAAAATATAACAAGTAGAAAATAAAGATGAGATCTGGAGTTCCTTTTAGGTTGGCTAATAATTAAACCATACTTTCCTCCTGGGACCTGATATATTCACTTACTGATACATCCACACTTATCATGTCACCATTCTTCAACGGACGACTGTTTGAGATAAAAAATAACCAAGTAAACATATTAACACATTATCTGTAAATTATAATTTAACTATTAACAATTTGCATTTCTGTTGCTAAACATATTGCTAGGTATATAAAAATTAGAATCAAATTCACCATAATTAGAATCAAATTCTGACCACTACTAATGAGGCATTCTTTTCAGGATTGAAGGAACTCATGTAAATAATATTATTTTAAAGATTACACTTGAAGGCCTTAGCCATCACAAACATGATCAATAATTTTATGGCATTATGGTGTACTTACAATACATCAAATATCTAACAGATCATACCTATTAGGAATCCCATGAACTGCCACATTATTGACAGATGTACAGACAGATTTTGGAAATTTCTTATAATTAAGTGGTGATGGATAAGCTCCATGATCAATGGCTGCTTGGTGCACGATTCTGTCGATGTCTTCAGTAGTGACTCCTGCCTGATAAAAATAAATCATTACGGGTCAATAAATCACTGCCTGTTCCCAATAAGAAGTCCGCCTCACAACTGTCAAATGTTTAAATGAGCATTCCTATTGTTGGTTCCCCTTATTTCAATCAACAATCCCTTTCCAAATGGAATAATTGCAAGATTATGCTTTTCTAAACCATTCATCCCTGCTAAAAGGTAACCCTCTTGTATCGCCACCCTTACTCTGAAAAGAAACTTCACACTATTCTACCTTACTTTGTTTCAATTCCATTACTGGCATCAGAGAAGAACAGCAATAATATAAATAAACTAACAAAAGAAAATAAGAAAAGTGGTACTTGAAAATAATAATTGTTTTATCATATAGACATATAGGATAATTTTGTACCTTTACATTGGTGCCTTAAAGGTTAAAAGTTAGTGGACAACTTAACAATTCACCTTTATAGCATCTCTTGCAATATTCAAGACTTTCCGTGCAGTTCTACATGCCTTGCGCATGGCATCAATCTGCTTGTCTGTCTTGATTTCAATTGGCTTGGGACAGTGAGGAACAATTCCATTTAATGCATAAGTTGGACAGTCAATATGTGTAGGCACTTCTCCAGCTGGGTACACTTCATATTCTAAATCAGTGATGACTTCAAAAGTTGTCTTTTTGGAAGAATATCTGTAGACAATTTACAAAATAAAAGAAAAATGATGGTGTGGAACTCTGTGAGATGTTTAATTTTTAAGAGTATCTGAACCATACCTGTATATACAGTGAGGTACCTTCTGAAACAACTTTACTTTTTCACCTGAAAGGCATTTCATCACAATAGAATATTTATCAAATGAGCCAATAGTAAGTGATTTTAATCGAGGCAAAAACTCTGAGGGACCCAATACATATGTTTTAGGTCAAGATGACAGGATGTTGGTCAGGTTCTTTCTTTAGATTTCTTATGACCGAGACATAACAGTAGTCAAGGTCAATAAAAACACAAAAGAGGATGAGGACAGTATCAGGGCATATGGACTGACCAAGCTTGGTCAATAAAGGTTTTATTATAGGACCATTTTGTTTTGTTTTGCCTTGCAGGACTTTCCAGGAGAACCTGTGCGAGTAAAATAGGTCCATCTTGATCAGAACTTAATTCATCTTGCCCGCTCGCTGAACCACCCACATACAAAAAAGTTGTAGATATATGTTCATTAACAAATTTATTATAGCATAACTTGTACAGCTAGTAATTAATTCAACATCAATAAATGTTCACTGGTGTATAATAATTAAGTTCTCAAATATAAATGGTACTGGCTAGTTTTCCGTTCACATACTCCCACTTCATTATGCATGCTATAGCTAACTTGTTATGGATAATGCACGTGCTCACATTTCTTGTTTTCGAAGAACGAAACAGTCGATCCCATAGGGCTACAGCATGCATATGAAGTATGGAAAATATGGAACTCTAGCCCAGATTTTTGTTTTTTCCCTCATTTCCTTTACTTATTTTTTTACAATACCTTTGCCATTACTTTACACTAAACAATACAATAAAACCTACATACACAACAGAGCCATTTACGCGAGCCATAGTACAAGACAGGTTCTACTCTACTTACTGTTATAGTATCGATTTAAACAATTTTTTTAAAGGAAATTTAAGATTCGTGACAGTAATATACATTTTTTTGGTCGAGACGCTAATATAATAACAAATTAAAACTACTCGCCCACTAAATGCTATAAATTACATATAGTGTTTTCCTGGAATCACCGGTAGAATGGCTCTGCACTCCTAGAAAGTTTACTTCAACACAAGTTTCCGTCCCACCATACCGCAGACACTAGCGTCGTTCAGACATGAGACCAAACCCTGCAGCAGGAACATTGTTACGTAAATTGTCTATAAACAGGAAGGAATAAAGAACTCACGTTTTAACCGAAGCACAAAACTCCATTTTCGCCACATGGTGCGATTTTCACTGAGCCAAAATTTTGGCAGGTTGGTGTTTCCTGGGGTGTTTACCAGGCCTCCCTCAGTCCTTCTTGATTTCACTTTGGAGTTTTCTATAATAAAAGCACCTATAAAGACGGAAAATATCGACAAAGTAAAGCGTATTAGCAGATATGTTAAATTTCCGTCCAAGATTCCTTGTTTGGTCAGCTTAAATCATCGGGCGGAACCTACTATTCTAAACAAAAATCGGAAGCCAGTACTGAGGGAGAAGTTGCCTCGAAACCTGCAGGCTATATCAACTTCCCTCATTATAAACGACATGAAACTAGGCGCTAAAAGGATAAACCAAAATCGTCTTAGTCTGAGAATAGTATCAAAATCAATAGCATCTATGGAAATTCATTAAACTGATCTTAGGGGTAGGCACACAGTTGCCCAGATACTGACATTGATCCTACACCCAGTTCGTCACGCCTTGAGTGTGCGTGACTTATGATTTTAATGCAATATTGATCACGACATACGACTTGGATATTAGGAGCAACCGGAATATCTGGCATTTAGCGCTTTAAAGACGACAAAATAGCCAAGTAGAGTACTAGCCATGCTGTAATCTGGTTTAAGAAGAAAGTGAAAAATCTCACTTTCAAGAAAACCGAATGGAAAACGACGAATACTTTTAAAACGAAAATTGTATACCAAACATCTTCCAAGGAAGTTTTAATACTCGGTTTCAAAATTATCGAGTCCATTTTCGTTCATTTAAATACGTCTTTGAACCTAAAATATCGCTAGATGGATAAGTGGAACTCATTAACTGCCTTTTAAATTTTTTCGTTTTATCAGTTATTTATTTCATCACTGATTTCTTTTGGCTTCCTAAAAGATATAAATACAGCTAAAACCGTATGCATTAATTCAACTCAGCAAAAGCAGCAAAGCTTATCGAACTGAAACATGCTTTTTCCTGCTTGGTGGTCTGATCAGAGAATGATTCATCAAATTCACTAAATTCTCGTAAATTTTTTAAATGGTTTTCCCAGAAATAAAGCGGAAGCTTCAAGTATCCCAGCAAGCAAATTTGAGTTGACGTCACCTGTTTCTCGCAATCCTGGTTATAAATTGCATGAGTCTCTCACCTGGCATATTACAGCAGACTTGAGAGAGCGACATTTAAAGCAAACATGGCTTCAGTTGGATTCCGACGTCTCGCTTTGCCATCAACGCGAATTACTAATTTTGCTTCGTGTTTTCACAAACTTGATGGCTTTTTGACTGGAAATGATTCCGCAAACGTGAAAAAATCAACTCAAGCCCAGAAAAAAATGGTAAGATATACTTTGAAGTTTATGCACAGTGTTGATACCGTTCGATTATTGCATCATCGCAGTTTTAAGCATATCATGGCTGTACGAATGATGACTTGTAATCTGCATTTTTAAGAATCAGTCAGCACTCCATGTTTTCCAAAAGAGTAATTTTTCACAATGAAAATAATTTATTTCCCATATTAGGAATTGTCAGTAAATTTACGCGCAATGGAACGTGTGGGTAAAACTTTTTTACTGCTTCCTGACATAATATGTTGTTGATTATAAGAGAGATACGTTCAGTTTTGAGGTTGTTTCTATCAAACGTGAAGTAAATAATGAAAATCGAGGCTGTCGGCCACTCCTGTCAGTAAACAAGAAATGGCAGCTAAATCTATCGAATTGATTACTCCTGACGCCTTCATGGAAGCAGTTACTTTCGTTTTACGCTGAAAGAACGCAGGAAGAGACTTTCACATGCTGAGAGCGAATAGAGGGAAACCCAGAAGATGTTTTTATCTTTTAAGTTTCATCTTGGGCAACTCAGAATATGACTGATTGTGTGGCTTAAACGGTAAATTCACAAAAGCATTCAGTTTTAACAAAATTGTCAGTTAAACAATGAAGGAATGCGTGAAATATTTCCTTGTTGATATTGAGAAAAAATAAGCGATGACGAATCCTTCGACGTTTTCCGAGTCAGCTTCACATTCGTTTTTGAATTTTTTTTGAAAGCGAATTCTCCTGAGACTGAAAAACATGATCGACTTTCGAATTGTCACTCGAACTAACTTCTCGTAACAAAGGCGAGCAGAGATTACTTAGAATATTTCACAGACATTGTCGATAAACCGTTCTTCTCGTAATTATGAAGTTAAAATATGCCTAGTTATGGCTTTGCCTGAAGCTGTATTTATCTTGAGGGAAGTCAAGTTCTTAACAGGAAGTTTTATCTGACGCGTTTCCTTGCTAGTTTTATTTCAAAAATTCTCAAGCTTATTAATTATGCATGAGGTTATCAGCCAATGAGGGGAAAAGTAATTTGTAAAAGCGCATATCCAGATCTTATTTGGATATGCGTTTTTATTGGATATCTAGAGTCCTGCATAGCATAAAATGCAAATAAGAAAAACTACGCATTCAAGAACACAATAAATCAAATGAATAACACCTATTTTGATCTAATAAACTGTAAATATAGCGCTTTGGAACCAACAACATATACTAGATGCCTTCGCAAACCACAGATTAAATCATAAATTGTTCTGGCTGGATATCTCTTCCCCTCGCTGTTTGCTACTTCCAGCACAAATTTTCGTATTGGCATCCGTGCTTGTGATAACTGAGATAAGAGTATTAACTTTATGCAAGTTAGTCCAATCTTTAAACACACCACCAGAATCTATATATATATACAAGACATTGCATCACACGACTCATGTGCTATTCTCGGAAAATTTTCGCAGACCATTTATTCTTGGAAACGGTTTATTTGGTAACATTTTCCTTACGCAGTGTACTTTCCTCTTCATCGCTTTCCGGGACGCGAAAACGGTTAACCACATTTACTCTGGTATAATCAAGCTCCGACTAACCACAGAGCTACAAACAAAATGAGCAAAAGTACCATAAATTTAGCGTACACTTTGAATTCCCCAAAAACGTGAAACCCAAAGAGACAACAGATGAATGGTAGCTGATAATGATGTCCAAAAATTATGTAACCAATGAAAAGAACGCAACAAACTGAGTATTACGACTTATGTGATAATTGGGTAAGATTTCCGCACAGGTCCCTACTTCATTATGCATTCTGTAACTACACTATTTCGATCTTCAAACACAAGAAATATTTGCACGTGCATTACACCAGACAAGACAGCTTCAACATGCATAATGAAGTAGGGACCTGTGCGGAAATCATTCCGGTAATTGTAATATAGGTACTTTGAGAAGCAATCTAATCTCGAAAGAAATAAAAGCAGTCGGCCGAAGAGGGGCCTCGTGGTTTCATTTGTTTCTCGATATTTGGATACCACGATCAAACTCTGGCAACCGTTTTTTTATATCTTACGTATAATTTTACCATAATGGATGTCTGTATCCTTTCCAGGTGTCGTTATTCTCAACAAACGCTTATCAGAATCAAAACAGTCAGGCACAGCCTGTCGAAGGTTCTACACAGTTTAAACAAATCCCGATAGATCATTTTGGAAAGGAAGGAAACACGGCTGGAGACGAGGAATATAGGATGCCTCATCCTGTCTGGTAGGAATATTACTACCCTGATAATAATGGTCACACTACATGGTTTGATCCACAGATGAAAAAAGCCAGTAGGAGCACACTGTATAGTAAAACAAACCACAGTACAGTTAAGTACAGTACAATACTGGACAGTAGCTTTCTAGAGAATGGTCACACTGCACAGTTTGGTCCACAGATGAAAAAGTAAGGACATTGTAGCCTGGGCAGTTAGGCGTCTCCTTTGTAGCACGCGGAAAAGGGACATAATCCGTTTTTGTAGGCGTTAAAAGGACGTCGTCAAAGGAAACAAGACTTGAGCGCGCAGAATACTAGGACTACACACACATAGATATGATTTTACGTGAGTTTAATTCTATTCTCTGATCATGACAATCGACGCTTTCGTTCATGCGTTTCCAATAACTTTCGAGCCTCACTCGCGCAAGCTGCCTAAACGAAGACTTCTTTTCTTGTTTAGGTCCGAGGAAGATGTTTACAGCGTTGAAGTAACTCATGAAGAACCGGAAAAATTCGTTGACAAGGTACGTCAAGAGTAAAGAAGAGAGACAAATAAACAGTAGTGTGTCTATGGGGAGGGGTATGGAGGTGGTTTGCTCGACCCGGAGGGGGGAGGGGGAGGGTGGGAGCAGATGAGCATAACAACAGCAACACGATTTGATATCCAGATATCACGACACAAAAAGTCTTAGAATAAATACATCATGATCGAGTACCGGAACAGGTGACGTAGCGCATTGGCTCAAACCCCGGCTGGACCAACACTCAGGGTCTTTAAATAATTGAGGAGAATGTGCTGCCTTTGCAATGACATCTGCAAACGGTTAGACTTTCTAGTCTTCTCGGATAAGGACGATAAAACGTAGGCCCCCTGTCACAATACGTGTTCCTAATAATCCGAGGGACTTTAAAGAACCCACACACTGTTCGAAAAGAGTAGGGGACGTAGTTCCCAGTGTGGTGGTCTATCTCTACCTCTGGTTTCATACATCATTTCATCGTTTTATGCATCTCACCCAATAGAAGTGTAAAGCGCCTTTGAACATATTCATACGAAAAAGTGCGCTAAAGCGCCTTTGAACATATTCATATGAAAAAGTGTGCTATATAAATTCATTATCATTAACAATTTTTTTATTTCCTGGTCTTGTTTTACGTCACCTGTGCCGGAAAACGGTGTATTTAATCGCCGCTCGTGGTCTTGAATATGTATGAGGTTTTCTAATTATGGATTCTTCAGGCGGAATTTACAAACAAGAGTCCTAGTCGGTACGCCATGAGCATCTCATTGAGGCATGCGAACCTCTCGGAAACAGACTTCCGTGTCCAAAAATAACTTTTCTGAAGTTTTCATCTCCCAAGGGCTTGACTGGAAGTGTTTGTTCTTGTGCTCTCTTGGCGTTCAACACTGTTGCATGATGATACTGCTAGTTCTGAAATATCCTTATACACCTTATTCAAAAATGGCCGTCATTTAAATATTCTTTTGTTTTTATTCAAGGTATCCCTTGATACCTAGTTCTTAAGCGGGAATTCTTAAGGGGAATATTTTATCTTGAACGAAGCATCAAGGTCTAATTTAAATTAAAACAAAACAATATATAAAAGGCGGCCATTTTGGAATAAGACATATAAGCCATATGATGACCTTGTCCTTTTGAAATTTACCATTTCAGCTGGCCTTGAGGAGTGTACAGACATTAAGGACTGTATTTGATGTGGCTACACTGTACCATATTAAAGAACTAGACGAGAACCGTTGGCTCAAGTAAGTGTTGTGTGCAGTTTTCATTGGTTTAAAAGCCCTTCCTTGTCAATCATAATACACCTGTCATCTGACACTGAAAGCGGTGATTTACAAATTCTAATTAAAGCAACTAAAGTGATCAAAAACGTCCCTTTGCCCCAGGTGAACTCATAGTTAAGCAGATGAGCCGTATCACTCACCTTTTGAAAACGTATTTGTGCAAGGAAGACATTTACGCAAAATATGGCATATAATTCATGCATGGTAGGCCACCATATAGTCACCAAATATAGTGTTTACAGGGGTATACAAGGGTTTACAAGGATATAACTTTGTAAACCCTTGTATACCCCTGTAAACTGACTATATGGTGGCCTGCCATGAATTATATGCCCAAAATTTGGGGTTACATGTACGTACGACGAAAAAGGCTGTGACGTGTTTCCTGCCAAAATGAGACCTGTTTACACATGGGTGCACCAGCTGATCCAAAACTTGATATTGAAATTGAAATTGTTTATATCAATCTTTTTTATGTATATTTAGTCGAATCATTATGTTGGAAACTATTGCTGGAGTTCCTGGAATGATCGGAGCTATGACGAGACACTTCCACGCTCTGAGAAAACTCACAAGAGACAATGGCTGGATTCACACGTTATTAGGTGGGAAAAATGAATAAACTGTCTTTCTTCTGACTACCTAGTAAATGCCGACTTGAAACTGACGCTTGTTTCAACTTGTCTTGCAATTTGTTTCGGGAATCAGATGGTTTCGAGTGCAATTTGGAATAAATGAGCACAACTACGGTAAACAAACTGAGAAAATTGCACGAGCCTGTAGGGCTAGTGCAATCTGCTGTATTTGAAAAATTTACGAGTGCTTATTTATAAAAAAATTGCACTCCAGATCATTTGATTACATGTTAATAATATATATGCAAAAATTTAATTTCAATTTTCAGCACTTAATTTCAACTTTCTGCACTGTTTAGGATTAATTGACGTGCTCTCAGCCAATAAACGCGTTGGAATGTTTGCATGTTTATTATTAGGCTTCGAAACAACGAACGCAGTTATGGTGCAGTCATTTTTTCCTCAGTTTGTTTTTGTTCCCCTTAATCGTTCCCAGAATGTTAAATTCTATTCTTCCGTTTTGGGGTTATATAATCACGTTGCCCAATGTAATACGGTTATCATTTTGAATAGTCAAGTTTTCCGGAACGGTGCAACAGCACACACTAGCTTGCACGGCAAAATGTATGAATTGATGTGTACTTTTACAACATCAGAAAAATGCAAAGTACAAAACTTGCAATTGGCTTGATCAATCTTTAGGTCATCCTTTGTTTCAGTATACTTATACACAAGCAGCAGGGAAAATAATCGAACAGATCTCATAATTTTCAGAGGAAGCTGAAAACGAGAGGATGCATCTGATGACTGCATTAGAAATGAAACAACCTGGAGTCATATTCCGTGGACTCATATTATTTGCCCAAGGTACAGTAAAATATAGATACATGTTTATGATCCTTACGGTTGATCTGACCAAAGTAAGGTACAGTTTTCGGGTGTTTAGGCTGAAATATATTGGGGTTGCGATTAGTGGTAAAATTAAAAAAGAAAAGATAAAAAACAACCAAAGCCTGGCCTCAAGTTTGAGTTCATGATGGCTGGATAGTGGCCGCGTTATTTTGCTTTTTAATGGATCGAGGACCAAAAAGCGTGAACCAACGACGCCAGTATACCTTGAGCAAACCAGATTGGCCAAAAACGGAGGACCTATAAAATGTCTAACAAGAAAGAACCTTTCTCACGGGAAAGTGCGGGCAATTCCGAGCGGGCAAGAAGCCTCTTTGTTCTTCGCTCGAGTAGCCAATTCGACTCATCCTGCCCACTTGCGGAACAAGCAATTTAATAAAACAAGTAACAGATTAACAAGGTACTTTTTAATGGGGAGACTAAAAGGTCTCTGGCCTGTGGCAGCTTAACTAGCAGTGAAGACTAAAGATTTGAATACCTTTGTTCACATGGAACAGTCACACGATTTTTTTCTCTATGCTCTCATATTTTAGGTACGTTTGTAAACCTGTTCTTCTTGGCGTATTTGTTGAGTCCGAGATTCTGCCACAGATTTGTGGGTTACTTGGAGGAAGAGGCAGTGAAAACCTACACCCACTGCTTACAGGTGAGACAGCAACGACAGATGAGAGTTCATTCAGCTTACAGGAGCAACGCCTGCCCTACATGAAAAATTATCGATATCTTTAATTCACTTTCATTGATATTTCAGTGCATTGATGGCGGCAAGTTACCATTGTGGAAAAATCAGCTGGCCCCAAAGATCGCCGTAAATTATTGGAAACTGCCGGTAGGTCGTCAGATCCGTTTCGTTTAAGGGACGGACCATTGGAAAAGTGATGGGGGGGGGGGGGGGAGGTGGGGAATTTTCAGCTTGCACGAATTTTTTTTTTTTCGCTCACTGCTTGTGCAGGAATTTTTTTCAGGTGAACCCCTCTGCACGAATATTTTTTACTACGTGTGAAAAAGTCACAATTGGACCTTCCTTCTGCATGAATTTTTTTTACCTTCTTCTTTGCATGAATCTTTTTTCTTGGCATTTTCCCTTGCATGAATTTTTTTTTGGTTTTCTCCCCACCCCCACCCCATCACTTTTCTAATGGTCTGTCCCTAAAGTTAAGGGTTAAAAGAGGACCAACAGCTACCTGCTTGGTGAGGGGGGTAGGACCGGGATAAAAGAGGGAAGTGTTAGGCTCTAGAAATGATGTTTTGCTATGAATAAGTCGCCAACCATTCTACCTCTGGAGGAGGACCACTTTTTTCAAAAATTTACACCTGGAATGAAGCTCTCCATTTATTCCTAGACAGAAATTTCTGCAACTGTTGACATAACGGAAAGTGCCCTTTAACTAGCGTTTGTTTTGATAATACGAACTGACATCAGTTCAATAACCCGAGTAATAACATGGCTGGTCCCGCGAGCCGGCTAGATGAGGCTTATTCCTGAGTTCTGATTGGCTATCCAAGCGGGCAAAATCGGCCTCTCTTTCCCGTTCGGGATTCGCATTGTCCCGCGAAACAAAGCAAAGAAAAATGGCCTTATAATAAACCCTTTACTGAACAAGCTTGTTTGGTAAATATGGCTGGATATTGGGCACTTTCTTTTTTCTTTTTTTTTTGCGTTCTTATGGACCTCGACTGCGTCTTGGTCAATAAAAGCTCAAAAAAGAACTCGGCCAATATGCAGCCATCTTGTTCTCGCGTTTGGTCAATAACGCATAATAACAGAAAAGTGACACGTGTACGGTCATTGGAGGTTAGAGACGTCACTAGTCGATATGATTGGTCAATTCGGCTCATATTTTATTGGTTCTTGATTAGTTAAAGTTCAATGTGATAAAAAAAGACAGAGCATGCATTTACTATTTTTATATACCCAATCTTCGTGTTTGTATTAAGGCCCCGTCCACACGTATCCCGATAATTTGAAAATGCATAAATATTTATCCGTTTTCAAAAAGGTCTGCGTCCACACGTCGTCGTTTCTGAATCGTTTTTGGCGTCCACACGTAAACGCGAAAACGATTTGAAAACCCTGACATCGCCTACTTAGCATGCTCTAATCTGCTTGATAATTTAGAATAGCAATATGAAGCTGAAAATAAGCCGGAATGCTTGAAAGAAGGCCCATTAGTATCGAAACAATAACTTGTTTGTTCGCCATGTTTTCATTATGGGGGGCTTAAGAGCACGGGTTGGCCCACCATAATGAATTGTTAGTGTTACGTCATTGTTTTCAAATTTATCAGGATAAGGCGTCCAGGCGGATCCACTTAGCAGGAGTTTTCAAATTTATCCACTCTGGAGAACGTTTTCAAATTTATTCGTTTTCGGTGGGCAAAATGCCGTTTATGGGTGGACGGAACCCGTAACCGTATAAATATTTATGCCTTTTCAAATTTATCCGGATGCGTATGAACGGGGCCTAACTTGTTTCCTTTCTATCCCGTGCTCAGGAGGGTTCAACAATGCGTGACGTAATCTTAGCAATCCGTGCAGATGAGGCACATCACAGAGTTGTCAATCACACACTCAGTTCCATGCCCCTGAACGCGCCGAACCCATTCCTTCCCGGTGAAAAAAAGCTGTGAGAAGCCTGAAAAAATGAAGACAAGTGATGTTCGGATAATTTGGGGTTTTCTTCAATTCATGACATATAAAGTGGAATTTCTGTGGATAAAATCATCGAAGAACTGATACAAAATACCATATGTCGGAGTTGAAAAAACTACACTATGGTATAGTTTAAAGAGGCGAACGAGTGAAGAAAGTGAAAAATTCGTTGGAAGCTTCTAGCAAAAATAAGTCGCATTAGTCAAGTTAATGACTCTTACATCTATTTAATGTCATCTCACACTACGACAGGAAACTCAATATTTAATGTAAATTATTAATTGATTATTCACATGTGGGGCCTCATAACTGAAAATAAAAATTAGACTTGTAGGGAAAAAGTGTCATCACTGATGTTGCAGTACGCGTATCACGTGATATATGAGGTCACTGTTTTCCTGTTGTACAACACAGGAATCAGCAAAGGAATGTTTTGCTTAATAGCATTGAAACAACATGACAAACTTCAGTTGTTCTCTTTGTGTTTTCCCTACAAAATAACAAAACTTTGAAATAACATCCCTCACTTTTCCCCTTACATTTTAGCTTCGCAGGGACTTGCAATGACACCGCACGAAATTTTAAATTAAAGGAAACCATTAAAAGGCGAATAAACCATCAAAACACAAACATATAGGGCAGCCATTTAACAAATACGACACCTGACAAATTTAATGTGAAAATCACTCTTTTTTTTACAGTAATTTGTATAGCTAATCACATGATTTCGAGTGCAATTTGGGATAAATCAGCACGAGTAAATTTTTCAAAGGCTAACCAAATTGCACGAGCCCGTAGGGCGAGTGCAATTTGTAGTCTTTGAAAAATTTACGAGTGCTGATTTATCCCAAATTGCACGAGACAAATCATGTGATTACTTGTTAATAATATACATGCAAAATTTAATTTCAACTTTCTGCACTCAATTTCAACTTTTTGCACTCAATTTCAATTTTCTGCACTGTTTGGGATTAATTGACGTGCTCTCAGCCAATGAGCATGCTGAAATTTTTGCGTATATATTATTAGAATGAAAATACTTGAAACGTTTCTGTGAACTCGAAGTTAATTTCGCAGTTGACCTTAAGAAAACCGAAGTTCTCACCAATCAATTATTAACATAAATATGTGTAAATTTCAGTTCCACCAAATTAGATTCAATGAGATTTTGTATTTTGTACTTTTGCTGTCGTCGCTGTTACATTTACGCTGCAAGCTGCGCGGAACGCCGCGTAACTTGCGACCAGGACCTTCTGAGCTCGCGCGTATTAAACTTCTTCAGCAATGACGTTGGTCAGGTTGGTCAGCGGAATTCTCTTTCTCTGCAAGGAACAGAGAAAATGCATATTAATTTAGATGTGCCCCATAAGAAATTTCTGTTTTCATGTGATTTATTGTTAAACATCTTAGACTTCTCACTGCCTTTGAATTATCTCGACCCAAGCGGCAAGCTACAACATAAAAAGAAATCCCAAGCAACGCTAGCCTCCCATGGGTAACTACTTGGAGTAGGCACTCACATAGTGTTTCGAGAGGTTCACCCATTGATAGAGTGGTCTGCGTTCTAAATATAGTCGCCAAGCTTTACTTTAGCAACCTCAGCTGCACTCTAGCTGTACTCATCCTAGCCGTACTTCAGTGTCCTTAATCATCCCATGCTTACTTTAGTGTCCTTACTTTGTGAGTGCCTACACCAAGTAGTTACCGCTACACGTTGTAGCCGCTTTTTAGTGGAGTTGGATTACGCTTCTCCCCAAAATGCGACTAACTCCGCTAAAATCGGCTGCGTGGGAGCTTGGAACAAGACAAAATCTTCTCACTTCCCTCCCCATCTCCATTATTTCTCAATGTTGAGCTTACATCCGGGTTTCTTTGAATTCCGAGATCAAAGAAATTTACGAAAAGTAGAGGACTGTTGCAAGTTTACAACATTCGGGTCTTAAGAAGAAAACAATAAGAAATTAAGACCCTGGGAAAGAGTGGTACTCAGTCTTCATGCACTAAACGCGGTTTTTAATTCACTGTTTGCAGCCAGCGATTGCCCAAAGAATCGCATTCCACTTTTTCAGCCAATCAGAGGGTAACACTAAAACAAAACGTGATTGGTTCACACGCGTATAATAACGTCACTGACCTTCATAGGTACGGTGATGGAGCCTGGTAGAGCTCTCTTCCCTGTAAAAACAAAGGACACAGTTAAACAAAACCTCTACTGCACTGCGCAGTGTTACCGCGGGCTTGCCTATCACTGATGTATCTCAATTCATTTTTACGACGTACTTTTATCAGGAAATGAGCATACTTCAAAATGCAACCGTTGTTCTGTGTTCAGTTGGCAGGGCCAGATTTCCGGTGATTTTTTATATTGTTCCTCTGCTTCGTCCGATACTCATTGGCTTTGATAGGGCAGTATAACCGCGAATTGTGGATTCTTTTAACAAGTTTATTATCGGCAACAACGGAAAGGACTACACGGGCCAAGGGCTTTACACGCTAGGAAACCGAAGAGCTAATCTTAAGTGTACAGTATTGATTGTTGTGAGGGAAAATTGAAACCAATAATACTGTCCAATACTATGCTTTCTGCAAGTGAATAACTATTTCTTGAGCGAGAAATATGGTATCACTGTCTTAAAGGGATTTTAAGCTATAAAATTCAGTTCTCTATTATACTATCTCGCCTGACTGTAAAGTCGAGGGTAGCGAGACAGCACAGGCATCAAAATACAAAGTAGAAGTTAAGGGTGCGTTTTTTTGGTATGATCTGGATTTGGATCATGGCACATCAAAGGAACCGATGAATCCACTCTGGATAAGAATTCATCGGTTCCTTTGATGCACCATGATCTATGTGATCTCGGATCACAAATCCAAATCCAGATCATACCAAAAAAACGCATCCTAAGATAAGATCAACATTTGATTAAGAGGATGCGTGACAATCTCAATAAATGCATCATTGTACCTACTTTTCACTCGCTTTGGTGAAGGCAGACCCGTAAATAAGGTACTGTCTGTGAAGGGATCACCTCTCCGTAGTTTACTGTGAAAACGCACGGCATAACATGGTGGTCAATAGAACGTCACGATACGAAGTCACAGAGTACATATTGTAATGACATTGATTGATCATAGCAGTTATGTACACAACTTAAGCGGCTGTGAAATTAATGCCTGAAAAAAAAATTCAGGACTGAACGGGATGATCCTGAGTTTCTTTTTCAGGTTTTAATTTCACAGCTGCTTAAGTTGTGTACAAAACTGTGATGATCAATCAGTGTCATTACATACTACTCCGCAGTTCAAATATATGGTCTTTCATATATATTCACTTGCAGAATACAAATTGTTAACTACTCTTACTTTGATTGAGTTTTTATTCCCTGACGACAAATCATTACTTCGCAACAATAACGGAAGAAACCTAACAAAGAACTACACAAAACGTGTAAAACAAAATGAAGTGAAAGAGAGAGAGTGACTTGAAAATTACAGCGAGTATTTATATTTTTGGACGTAATGTATGCAGAAATGACTTGTGAGAAAGTTACTATAAACAATAACAAATTATTGGCTATTGGAATGAGGTGACAAGGGAGGAATGAAGATCTAACGAACTGGTGAAAATATGACTGACGATTACAAGTTGGTGACGTTAAACATATATAAGGTGAAAAAAGAAACTAAAATTCTTGAATTTCACGGTGAAACTTGATTTCAACATGACACACCATAGATTAGGGAGTTCGATCGATATGATTACTAAGAGGAGCTGACGCGTTACTGCATTCACAAAGAATTAGAAGGAAGGGTGGGTAGGGTTTTGATTGTGACTGTAGAAAACCTGGACCCCTTTCTAAATTCCTTCCGCCCCCGCCCCCCTCCCCCCAAGAAAAACCTCATCTTTCACAAAAAGGATTGAGAAACAAAAACACCTTTCAAGTGCGTGCGTTGAACGCAATTGAGTTTAAGGTCAAAGTTTTTAACAGTACAGAACGATTTCAGTCTTAGGTTATGGCTTTAACCACGAGCATTGACTGTAGGTCAACGTTTACAAGAAAATGGATGGACCGTTATTCTACCTGCGAAGCCCCGGCTCAGTGTAAGTGATGCCCACACAACTTCTTCTTTTTCGTCTACTGGCCGCCTGCGCTTCATCAATGTCCATAGCTTTCATGGTGACGCTTTCCATCAACGGATTCATGTTTTCTTTTCCTTTCTTTATGAAGCACTTGTCTTGTTCTTTTTTGCCTTTAAAATGTTCACGAGCTGGTAAGGAAAACGAATGTAAGATAATAAAAGAGAAACTTCTCAGTGTTATCAATTGCACCAGGCTGAAAAGGGCAAGAAATACAACTAAAAGGGGACAGAAAACTTTCTTGAAACAGTTTCTTTGCAAAGGGGTTTTGGTAAAGGGGATATTTTCTAGACAAACTGGTCTGCGTGAGTGGGCAACTGAAACTATACTTAATTATTTTTTATGTAGTCTATGTTCATTTGACCCCAAAAAGGAAAAACTGAAACACACAAAAAGGTGAGTTTAACAAACAATAAAACGCCGTAAGATAAAAGAGAAGATGCCGCTCAAAATGGGAGGAGGAAGGGGGAGTTCAGATCTCCCCGTGCCCTCATGCTTCACCCTCAAAGTCCACGCACCCGAACTCCTCCTGTGTCAGCCACACAGGCTATGATCTGACTAACCCTTTTCAACACTGACATCCATGATATCAGCACCCTCTATAATGACTGACTGAGTAGCTGTCAGTTCCATGGCAGATGGCTCATCTGGAGGGGGTGTGGTACATATGGAGTTGGTCATGTGATCAATGATCACCTGGGAGGAGACATTATTGAATGTCAAATGAGGTGATGCCTGGTTTTGAACTGAAAATGTCACGTGACCCTCCAGTGGATTGAGGACATTGTTTACAAGATGCAGGGCATCAGACAAGAGGTTGGAGCCACGAAGAAACTGGGTACAGGCTTCTTGCAGAAGATTGTGGACATTTTTGCAAACAACCTATGAGAGATAAAATGTGCAACTGATGGGACTAAATCTGGTGCCATTGTTCTTGTAAGTAACTACTACACTGGAAGCCTTAATACTCATTTATAATAACAAAGGAATTTTTTTCATTGTTACAGCAACATTCAAAGGATTTTTTTACTAATGGTTAGCTTGTTTGTAGTGTAAGTCGATGCTTGAAAAGAAAACATGTTGACTAGAAGGCAAAGAAAGCAAAAACATGGTCCCAAGGACTCTCTTGCAGAACCCAAGACTAGCAGAAATAAACTTTTCAATTGATATGGGGTGAGTGCAAAAGAGTTGTAAATGTTCCAATATGGGTAAAAAAGGTGTGGGTTCCCATAGGTTTGGAGGTACTAGTGATCAAGGTAATAATGATGGGTGAAGTGGTATTGATATGGGTAAAATTTTGAATTGTCAAGAGCAGCAGTGGAATAGATCAGAGTTGAAAAAAATGGTGTTGTGACAGGACCCAGTTATTAGAAGAAACATACATGATTCCTCCAAAACTAAGCCTGGACCTTGCCCTTTTGAAATATATAAGTATATATAATAGGACTCCATGCTGTCCAATTAAGAAAATATTGGATGAGAAAATTCAGAGGAACACCAAAATTGGACAAGGCCGCAGGCCGAGTCCAATTTGGTGTTCCAAGGAATTTTTGAATCCAACATTTTCTTAATTGGACAAGCACGGAGTCCTGTTATTTGTTAATTATACAACTAAATCCAATATTGGCAACTGTCCATTTTTTCTTAAATTGGACAGGTGTCCAATTTAAGAAAAATTGGACAGTTGCCAATATTGGATTTAGAGGTAGTTGTATAATTAGGCCAAGAATGCCTAGGGATTTCCAGGTTTATTGGAATTCACTTCACCAGTTGTTAATGTTGTGGAAAAAGAGTCTATTTTTTAGATTTGCTTTTTGGAATGAAAATAGCATACTAATTTAGCTAAAAGGGGTAAAAATAAAGTTCAGAAGAAAGGGGTAGGTAGGGATAGGCAAGGAAGTAGCATCAACAATGCAAGTAAAGGTTTGTAAAAGAGAACCCATTTCAACAAAGGAAAGAACATAGAGGGTTTTTTGCAACTATCAGTACTCCTACAAAATAAAAATAACATAAAAGTTAGTGGACTTACGTCAATTGCTTTGTCTGTATTCCTTTCTACAAGCTGCTTCAGAGATTGCACTTGTTGTTCCATGTCATTTGTTTTTTCCACAAATTTTTCATGAGTTGCAAGGAACTGTTTGTTGAGCTGAACATTTTGAAGCTGAACTGAACGCAGCTCCAGTTCAATTTTCTCTGTAAAAACATACAGTATGAAATATACAATTAATGTAAATATGTTGTTAGTATGAGTAATCAAATGGTTTTGACTGCAACTTTCAATAATTGAATATACATAAATTTTTCAAGGAATGAACAAATTGTACAAGTGCTTGTGGAATAAAGAAAAAAAACAGACGTACCATGAGCTGCAGCTAAAGCTCTGTTGTTGGCAATAAGAGTAGAGGTAAGAGATGTTGGTGTTTCCCCTGTTAAAAAGCAAGTTATGTTGCAGATTGTTATAATTTGTGTTGTACTGAAAATGTTTTAATAGTATATGACTCAGAGAAAACTGACCATTTTGGTAACTGGGTCTATAATACTGCATTTTGCAAAGTATGTTTAAGTAGTGTAATATTTCCTTAGACCCTTAGAAAAAGTTACTTAAACAGTAAAGCTATTGGACAATGTTTAAATACTGCATTTAGTCAGTGACAGACAGATCAATTTTTGCCAAGAAAACAACCCTTGGTCGATTTAAATGCAGAAGAATGTGGATTCGCAACTTGATTGCAATGGATTAATCGGTTAATGATGAGATTGACTGTGTACTGGGTATGATCACAAAAGATAGTTGTTGACTAGGAAGAGAGTTTAGTGGGTAAATTGTCGGTAAAAAAAAACTATCATTTCAACCTTTCTGACAAAAACTGTTCTTCGGGTGTAGAAAACTACGGAAATAGGTCAACTAATTGTTATGAAGCTTTTAGAAGCTGACAAAATTTACGTAAAGCATATGTCATTGGACTTATAAAGAATAACATTACCTTTTCTTCCTGGTTTCTTGAACTTTCTACCTGCAGATTGTTTCGTATTTGAATCAAGACCTGCGTCTACGTCCATTTGCTCCTTTTCTTCATGTCTATTATCGTTCGCTTCAGGACAGGAACTGGATATAACCGTGACACTCAGTCTTCTCGCCTGAACAGTTAACAACAGGAAAGCAAAACATCATTTTATAAGAGCAACGGTGAAAAAAATCGAGAGAAAATCAAGGAGGATAATCTCAAAAACCTTAGATTTCTTGTTGCATTGAGTAGAACATCGAGTGTATCTCCTTTCCTGCATCGTAACGTCTATAGTAGATAATAAATATAAAAAGTTTTATCCGTTTAAATTTCGCGCACAATAATGGCGCCATTTAAAACTATGTATCCTCGCCAAATGTAATTTCCGTTTCCGGTTAAACCACAGGCGGCCAAGATGCCTTCATTTCCAAAATGGCCACCTTTTATATATTCTTATGTTTTCATTTAAATTACACCTTGACGTCTCGTTCAAGGTAAGATGTTCTTTTGAATTTTTTTTTTAAGAAAGAGGCAGCAAGGAATAATTTGAATAAGAACAAAAGAATATTGAATTTGGAATAAGGTGTATATCCACAACCCCTGGATATGAGCAAACGAGAGCTCTGATTGGTTCTCCACTCACATGCTATCAGCTCATACCCCATTAGTACGGAAAACGGCCATCATAGAGGGAAGATTTCTTGAATATGACGGGGAGAAATTCAAGTCTTGCTTAAAAAAAAACGTACCGAAAAATACACCAGAAGCATTAGAGTTGGTTTTAGTGTATCTGATCTTGATTACCTTTTCAATTGCCTGCTTATGTCACCGTTTTACTTACTGTATTAGAGTTTGGGATGTTGCTGCTTATACCAAATACCTTATTCAGGTTGATAGGTTATTGAGAAGGGCCTTTCGATTTCGGTATATTCAATATAAATCATCGATTCAACAGGTTGTTAAAGACTGGGATATGAGGCTCAGGAAAAGTATTATGGGCACTTCCTCGCATCCCTTGTACAATCTTCTCCCCTCACTTAAGAACCGGGCTTTACGCAGTAGGACGCATCCCTGTCAGGTCCCACGTGTTAACACTGAGAGGTTTAAGAAATGCTTGAGAAATAGATGTCTTTTTTATTCTAAATAGATTGTAATTAACGCTTAGATAGTTGCATCTTCATTTATAAATGACCAAGAACCAAGAAAGAGACTGCCCGCAGTCGAATATTGAGCATATATTGCATTCAAGTCTTTTAGTTAATCAACTCAGGGGCCGATTTTAAAATTGAAATTGATTTAATACTGCTACAAATATATCCTACCGTGATGTTCCCTGGGTGTGATAAATGAAAAATATTTGTGATTATTTCACACTTCTAAGGTGTGATAAGCCATTTGTTTCCATTTAGCCAAAAACATCAAAATATTCCAGCTGTTAAATTGCGCTATAACTTCCCCAAATCCCCACACAACTTAAAATGTCATCTTGAGTCGGACGTACAACGAATCAAGTTTTCTTTTCGCATGTTGAAAACACTTCTGCAGGTCGGAAGGAAATGAAAACAGCACAAAATGGCTGTTAGCCGTTTATCTCTGGTTACCTTTTGCATATAAAATTAGTTCCAAGTTGCTGCATTTTTACTGAAATCTCAACCAACAGGAAAAGTTTTTTTTTCTAAGAGGATGTTTGTTTACTTGATGTGCGTATGATGCATAAAAGTAAAACCCTTTGGAGTATCTTGTGTAGTATTTGTTCAACACAATCCCATCTTTGGGTGTCCGAGCTGCGACTTGAATTCAAATCTTTTCAAACCAAATGCACCACGAGCCAACTAGTTCAAAAAAAATTTGAACTGATATTCATGTTGCTTCTAAAAATAGCAAGGATAGTGCTTATTGCATCAGTTCTGTCTCAGTTGCCTTTTGGGATGTCTGCTGATACTTTCTCGATCCTTCTCTTTTTCAGATATTAATTAAAAGTAAATCAGATCGGATTGTATTTCTCTTGGCACCATGGGGGAGGATTCGAACTTTTTGGACATTGAAATTGACTGGGAAGAAGAGACCATAACCAGGCCAAACTGGACACTCAAGAATTAAGTTACCAAACGAATTGATAAATGTAACTTGTACCATCGTACGAGAAAAGCTGACGTCGTAACAAGCGTCAGTCCTTTGTCAGAGGGAATGGAAATTAAAGCCATTGGACTCCGATGAGACTTTATGTAAAAAAGGGTCAAAAGTACATGGATGTTTTGAATGGGCTAATCTGATATATAAACGCCAAGTGAAAACATAAGAACCTACAAATTCTCGCACTCAAAAATGGTTAACTTTTCTGCTCTTGGAAAAAGCTGGACTTACTCACAGTAAGATAAAGACTTAAGAGAAAAATCCGAGAAAAAAGGGGAGGCTCCCATTTTCTATAACCGGCACTGACAATTCTCATCTGGTAGGATATAGAGTTTCCCCACGTTTCTGTAGACAACGACGAATTTCTGTGATCGTAATAGATCAGAGGTTAAAATTTTTGCGCAATATTATAAATTGAAAAAAAAAAACACGTTTAATTTTGAGATGCAGATTAATAAATCTTTCAGCCATTAGAGTACATAAAATTAACACTTAACTCAGAATCAAGGATAGTTTGTATGAAGAACGGAAAACGAATTAAACAAATCATTCTAGGGATGCCTTTTTATTTATTTATTATTTATATATTTTGTCATCTTCCGGTTATTGCGCAAAGTTCATTGTTCATTGAGGTGATAGGCTCCTGGCAGGTCTTTTGTCATGTAGATAAGTAACTAAACCAAATGAGAATACTTCACATATTTGATAGCCTGCCCCGCAGACATTCTTAGGCGTGCGTCACGCGTTCCTTCTGAAGGAACGCGTGACGCACGCCTAAGAATGTCTGCGGGGGAGGCTACATATTTGATTTATCAGTCTGGGAGCGTGGAGTTCATGATGTTGCAATCGCTTTGTCTCATCAGAAATAAAGTCTGAGGAAAGGCAGGCCTAGAAGGATCACAGCGAAGAGAATATGGGAAAATTCAACTCGTGTGACAGTTGATAGCCAGAGCATCACTGATCATTAGAAACAACGATGGCTTCGACACAAACAACAAAAATCTCAAAACGCGCTTCGTCGCTCGTATCACGTTTCACAGTAAGTTTTATGTTCTCGTCGTAATCTGGTAAAAACTGGTTTAAAAATTGTTATGATCACACCAGAGAGAGCCGAATCGATCATTCCAGCGGCTCATTCGCCAAGTGATCACCGTTGCTCTGATTGCGGAGGAAAGATGTGGTTTGATGCAAGTGAAGCAGCCAACTTAGAGGTATAGGAATCATTTGATTTTCCTATATAGCTAGTTGGACCAGAACTGTGGACAGAAACTTTTACCTCAAGGATATGTGCATGGCAAGATTTGCGCACAGGTCCCTACTGCATTATGCTTGCAGCAGATGAATTTTTTAGGGTAATGCACATGTAAACATTTCTTGTTACTGCAGAATGAAACAGTGTGGCTACAGCATGTGTAATGAAGTAGGGACCTGTGCGGAAACTATTCCCATGTGCATATCCATGTAGACTAAACTTTGAAAGAGTTTTTGCTTTCAGCGCGAACCGACTTCCGCAAAGTGGTGGTGGGTCATTGTGCCACAGTATCTGTATTCGAAGGCTACTTACTTGTGAACTCGCGCAGACATTGATCATGAAGAGTTTTACGAGCCGAGATACGATTTCTTGTTTGTGTTTGAGATCATTGTCTACGTGGGTACTAATTTGGCAGGATAGTTAAGAGAGATTTGGATTTTGCATCCATTTGTGGTCTCTCAAAAATAACCACAATTTTACGTAAACTTCCTGTCCATCTGCAACGAAAGTTATATATATAAAACAGTTTTTGGCGTTATATGGTGACTTGAAAAGTTAATTTCCCGTTTCTGATATACCCAGTTTGCACCTCGTGTCCGTGCTCCTGATGAAGGCTTCACATGTTGTTGCAGCTCTGTGGCAACAATTGAGCCCGCCGAACTTGGCAGTAGACAAGCTAGAAAAATGGTAGGGTTGTGGGATGAGCTCAAATATGAGCTCAATGTTTCATTTTTTAGGTAGCAATATGGTTTTATGCCTTCTACCACTGTCAACTCGGTGCGCATGTGTGGCTTTAACATACCCTCACAGTTACAACATTTTGAAGTAGACAAGCTTATCTTCATCGCTTTGTTCGTCTTTTGCAAAGCAAACTTGATCGATTCTGGAAATCGTTTCTGGAAATCGTTTTGGAAACGATTCTGGAAATCGTTTTGGCCGCTCTTTATAATTTCTTTTCCGTCCTTTACATCTTGAGTTTTCGAAGAATCACCTTTTATTTCAGTCACACTTGTCTGTCACGTCACAGGCGGCCCAAACTCACGTTGCGAGGGAAGGGTGTAATGTAATTTACATAACATAGGTGTCGCGTTACAGGCGACCGTTGAAAATATAAGAGACTTTGTATGAAAAATATATTACTGAGATCTGCGCACGCTAAACAACGCAAAACCTTACTTTTTCTTAAATGAATTGAATAAAAAAGACTTACCTGCAATGTATTCCACTGCGTTTTGGTGTCTGTTTGTCGTTTTACTGTTTTTTTGGCTTTATTGCGTAACCACTGTTACTCCTTTCATAGAACGAAGTGAAGGCTGGTCACTTCGATCTGGCAGGGTCCTGGACCAGTCGCAACAAAAATGCCGTTTTTTTCGTCGAAATTCAAATCCGCTGCAAATTTTTCAGCTCCAGCCTAAGAAGGAAACCTCTTCTTCCTCTCTGGGAGATCGGCTCGAAAAAAATCCACAATTTCCCCATCAAATCGAGCCATTTGTGCCGGACTTCGAGGCACGTCTGGCTTTCCTCTAGTGCCTGTGACCACTGTTGCGCCTACAAAGTAATTTGCATTTGAAATTGGAAACCTTGCTAGGGTGACAATTAGCACTTACTCGACCGGTGCAAGGCAGAAATGAACCGTTAACTAGGCTCCTCGCCCCACCACGCCAAGGGAGTAACATGACGCTTTCTTTCATGCGCTTCGCCACTAGGTTATTTTCACACGATCGCTCAACACGTTTCTGCCAAGGAAGATCAGCCCCTCCCAAGCCATAATGTGAGTGCACAGTTGACGCATACTCCCGTTGTAATTGTGATCCTTTCGTTGCCTACCTGGACACGCGATCGCCTCACCTTCGTTCACTTCGTTCTATGAAAGGAGTAACAGTGGTTACGCAATAAAGCCAAAAAAACAGTAAAACGACAAACAGACACCAAAACGCAGTGGAATACATTGCAGGTAAGTCTTTTTTATTCAATTCATTTAAGAAAAAGTAAGGTTTTGCGTTGTTTAGCGTGCGCAGATCTCAGTAATATATTTCTCATACAAAGTCTCTTATATTTTCAACGGTCGCCTGTAACGCGACACCGGCACGTCACCTATGTTATGTAAATTACATTACACCCTTCCCTCGCAACGTGAGTTTGGGCCGCCTGTGGTCTGTAACGCCGGAACGACGAAGGGACCTCCTCCGTGTGGGAGGGACGGCTGTGCATGGATTTCCCATAACATAAAACCACCAAGCAACGGTGAAAATGAATTTTTTCCAAAGCTCAAAAACTGCTGGTTTTTTGAGGAACACACAGTTGCACGCTGTTTTTTAAAAATTGCTACGCCGCCAACATGCTTCATAACCATGTATTTTGAACAGTTAGCCCAAAAACTCGCTTCGTGATTTCAAACTAAAACCAAAGCTAAGCTCACTTTTAAAAACAGTTGATGGAACATGACCAAGTGGACGTATCGGTTGGCGAATACTCGTGCTCTCGATTCGCGATCGTTCAATTCCCACCCCCACTCCACCCTCCACTCCACCTTTAACCTGGGATAAATCAGGGATAAATATCACCTTTTGAAATGATTTTTGTCCCATTTGCAAGCATACGAGTAGACATGAGTGAATATATGGCGCTGTGCATTGTTAGCTCATTGTGATAAACAACGATGTGAATCGAAGTTGATTGATTGACACTCCTGGGATTTCCTTTTGGACAATAATAAGCAAAGGGAACGTAAGCCTCAAAATTGTCCGTGGCCGTTTGCTGGGATCAAATGTAAAGATAGAGTTTGTATGGGCGTTCAAACTGGGTTTTCTATTTTTCTAAAGGTGGTTCTAGTGGTAAAGCTGTCATTTAAGATTGTTTCTATTCAAAGAGAACTTTTACAATAGAACTGATATCGATTGTTTTTATCAAGCACCTTTGTCGCTTTCTCGTGTCAATAATTGAATGCAGTTTGTTTCATGTGTTAGTGGTAACTCTGATGCAATGATGTTTTTGTGGGAACGAATTATAGTTCCACTGTCTGTCCATGTATTATTTTTATGAAGTCTGAAACCTCGCACGTACAGCCAACATATCGGTGACGGTGATTGGTCGAAATTTGTAATAATGCCCCATTCATGGGCGCAAAGTTCATGCGAAGCCACTAAACAATTAACAAAAGATTTGTCATTGGCTCTTACAATAAACACTGTCAGCCCTAAAAGGGCTTAGCTTACAGTCTCCTTGTAAGTTAAGAGAAATAAATCCAAGTATGTGCCTAGACTTGTTGCAATCTCTAATTAGGCCTGAATCAAATGTCTCTTTGAATTCTTGCTACCCTATGGAGATGGACAACCTCACTATAAATAAAGTTTCGCTCCTTACTTGCGAATAGCGAGGTCCGCCAAAAGTTTTGATAGACATTGGAATTTTACTCTGCAATCTAAACAGCTTGCCTACTCCTGTCCTATCTCGGAATCTCAACCTGGCGACCCAATAAAAAAATCTGTCTGCGACCAGTGACCCCATTATTGATTATAAATGAAACGATTGAGCAAGATGGAGCTCTTTGTTTACAAGGAAAGAAAACAAGTCTCTTTAAATGGGTTAAAAAGTCTTGAGAATAGAAAACAAATATTCGTTTTGTACCCCAGTTACGTTTTCGTATCTGACATGCGCGCGGAGCACTGATTACACACCCTACGTGTTTATTTGTATAAAGTTGGTAATTAACACAGCAGTGTTCATTTTACAAAGACTTGTGTACAGAGCACGGAATATGGAAGGAGGCTACTTACTGTCTCCAAAGGTTTGGAAATAATGTAGTCAGCATAACCTAGTAAATCCAGTTTAATTTTTATTTCTTTATTCAAAATTTAGAAATCTGTTCCGTGAGTTTTTCACCAAGGTGTGATTTTGCAGAATTCCATAAATTTTACGGAAGACTAGCCCGCGAGGAGAACCTTTATAAGGTTAATTGTCTAATGCGAGGTTAAGTTAAAAACTTAACGTTCTCGCTAACTTTGAATTGAACGAGCAGTTTTCTTAAAACTTACCAGTTATTTCACTACTCGATACAGAATTTGATTTTTTTAAACTAGACGGTCTGGTTACCGAACATCATGAGAAATGCTAGTCAGTACTGAAGGGAAACAGGAAGGCGTTCCAACCTTAACAAGGGGTTCAAGTAACGTTTGTCGACAGATAAGACAGAAACGTGATGTGTTATACCTCTGGACAGTGGAATGACTATAACGCGGAGGCGTTTTGTTTTTTCCTTTTTTTAGAATGTCCGCTTCAAGGTCTGCTTAAAAGATTTTTAACTCCGAGTCAATCTGATCGAACTAAAATCGTTCTCTTTCGCAGAGAAACGTGCGTTAAAGTAGGGGATAGTGAAAATTCATTTGGTTATTTAGTTTCCACAAACTTGATTCAGTGGAAAGCGGCGAACGCAAGCAACCAGCGAAATAAATCTGCTCTCGCATTTTAGTTGAAGGTATAAGGTTCCCATCAAACTCCGACGCAAAGCATCTTAATCTATCCATATGTCAACATGTTATGAGATCATGGCTTCTTCTTCTTGTGCTGAAACGTCAAAATTTTAGGTTTTTACTCGGGCTACCTGTGGTAGCACGAGTCTAGGTTTCGGTTTCCTATAAGTCTATCGACAACGTCGAGAATGAGCAAGCCTGCGCTGCTCGCGGTCTGCGGTGTCCCTGAAGGCATGAAAGCGAGGCGCCTTATTCGCATACATCCTCGTGCTGCGAAGAGTTTATGCGATGACTATGAAGAATTATTTTACTTCTGTGACGCTCACCACTCTCATAAACGCACACTCCGTTCGCGGTAGACCCTCACTAAAAGATGTCGAGCATATTGGAATCTTTCAAGATGATACATGTGGTTCCAGAATCAAGAGCCTTTGGACTTATACCAATGACAGTGGGGATAAGTTTTTTTATTTATTCTTTTGTTTACAATTTTGAACAGTTTCTTTTGCAGTCTATCGTTCGTTCAGCTATCAGTAGCTAGCTTGTTCATCGCTGCCCTGTACATGGTTCTGGTTGTACTACATTTCATAATTGTGTCGGCAAAGACTTTGATAGACTCTCTACAAAATGACTGTGATGTATTGGAAAAAGCTGTTCAATTATCTGTATTTGTTCATCCCAATAAAGAGTCCCATTTATTAGAGGAATGCAGGTCTCGTTATGCGAAGTTCCGTATTCATCAGTTTGAGCACAAGCCTCGTCTTATTCAAACTCAAATTTTTCTACCTGCGTGGTCGTGTGGAAAGACATTAGCGGGAACAGGCGAAATCGGAAGAATAGTATATCCGATTGAGGAGTAATATTATTGTTTTTCCCAACATATCGCTTCTTCGCCGTCGATAACTTGGAATCACGATGAATGGCATCAGGTTTCACAATCGTTTTTCTACCGTGGGAACCAAAGAAGCTGATTGGTAAACATTAATCCGATTAGTAAACAAACCCAATTATCACTGAAATTTCTGTAAAACCTTAGAAATCTTTCTGATAAAATCACTCAGCAACACGACGTTGACAAAAATTGCGGTGCGATATACAGTCCGGTAGGTTTTTTGCGGTCGTGGAATCAGCGATATAGAATACAAAATATATAAACCCAGGAGCTCCTGATAAACCTTAAGCGTAAACTGACATTCACGTTTGTTCGAAGCGGTATTATAAAGTGTAGCCCGAGTGAACGCTCCCGAGAGCGTCTAGTTCTATTTTCAAAAAGGTTTAATTTCATCCAGTTGACTGTAAACGGCTTGATTTGACTGCCGCAGCAAGTTGCAAAATTATTGAGACATTCTTGAGTAATTATAAAAAACACTCCTCCTTCCTTTGAATCACAACAAAACAATTTGTGAAACCACTGACACCCCCCAAAAAGTGGAGTCTCTGAAGTAATTTGGGAAGTTGTTGTAGTCTGTTCCTTTCTGTTGATAAGGCGGCTGTGAGAACGAACGAGGCAAAACTTACCGGAAGCTAGAGTGCAATATCAGAACACAACCCCAGAAAAGATTCTTGAAAAATTTGCGCCCTTCCATTTCCTTGTGTAATCATATTTAAGCCCCGTAACTGCGACCAGGCACTGACTGGCGTTGAACATGTGTGCGGGAGGTTCGCGCATTTTCATGGATTCTTCTAGATAGGGCCAATGGTTTCCTCTACGGTCGTGTATGTGTGATGCAGATCTTCAGTGCGGGAAAAAATCACCCCCAAAACCTGCCGTAGTAACTTCTGAAACTATTGTTCTTGTCTAAATGTATTCTCCTCAATGTCTCTGTTAAGAAAAATATATATTTGAACTGGTTGAATACCACTTGTACTGTTTGTTTTATCACAAAAGAGTTTTTCTCTCTGCTTTACCTATTGAACCGGCAAACTATGCACTGTGACAATTCTTTGGAAAGCTACTGAGCAGTCCTGCATTATTGTGCTATATTTACTATACTATGACACTGAGTTTTTTATGGGTAATTAATTGAACCATGTCGGGTGTGTATTCTGTGAAAAAAGCGACTGAAAAGAACTATTATGCAACGCTGTTAAAGGGAATCATAGGCGTACGGGCAATTTTTTTTTTTTGCCAGGGAGGGGGAGGGCGGTGAACCATTTGCCCAAAAATTATCGCAAGTTGCCCAAATTTTTACGAAACAGTCTGAAAGAAACGAGGGTCATATGATGCACTAACAGAGGCCTACATGTGAAGTGAAATATTCTTACATATGAAACTATAATATGAGCTCATAAAACACGGTAAAAGAAATAGCAAATATATCTCTTCAAAAAACGCACAAACAAACGTCTTAAAAATTGGCTTTGTCCAAATTTCTCTTGATGCCCCCAAAATTTAAGTTATGTAAATTTAGGGACGGACCATTAGAAAAGGGATGGGGGGGGGGGTGGGGAAAAAAATTCACGCAAGGGAAAATGCCAAGAAAAAAAATTCATGCAAAGAAGAAGGTAAAAAAAAAATTCATGCAGAAGGAAGGTCCAATTGTGACAAGCAGTGAGCATAAAAAAATTCGTGCAAGCTGAAAATTCCCCCCCCCCCCATCACTTTTCTAATGGTCCGTCCCTTAGGGGGGAGATGCAGCTCTCCCGCCCACCCGACCCAAACGCCTATAAAGGGAATGATTGAGCTTCAGTTTCCAATAAATAATTTCGCGCGTTTGGTGCATAGTCAAGCGATCTTTATTGAAGTAAGATTGTAGATTTGTGACCAATTTTTAAGTCGTTTCAAGTGTTTTGCCCGGCATTGTTGTGTAAGGGCGAGCCCCTGTTATTTCAAGTGGCTTTACTTTAGTTACGTAGAACAAAAAGCGATGAAAACACTTCTTAGTAGATTGAAGACTTTTTCCTGCCCGCTGACTCATTTTAGAGTGTTAGATAAAGTCCTAACAAATAATCATTTACTTTCTCTCCAGTATATTTCTATCCATGTCCGGAATCCAAGGACACATCTGGTCAGCGGATGGCCCACTCACACGGACTACGAGATTGTCGTGGAGGTATAAAGCTTAACTTTTCAACTTATCCCTGTCTTACACTGGAAAAATTTCCAAATTTCCAAGTACGATTTCAATTGGATTTTACTTGTTTTTTACCTGGATTTTCTTTGTTATCCAAACCTGGAAAAAATGCAATTTTTCCAGATTTGGTTTTCTATTTGTATTTAGCAATATCCAAAATCGGAAAATTACAGAAAACCAGACTTGGTACCAGTACAATCCAAACTCGGATTTACTAATTCACAATCTTGGATTGTAAGATAAACAGACCTGGAATTAGGTATTAACAAGAATGGGTTTTTCAATAGCCATTCTTGGATTTTAAGATAAACAGACTTGGAATTGGGGTTTAACAAAACTGGATTTTTCAATAGCCATTCTTGGATTGCAAGATAAACAGACTTGGTATTGGGGTTTAACAAACATGGATTTTTCAGTAGCCATTCTTGGATTTTAAGGTAAAGACTTGGAATAAGGTGTTAACGAAACTGGATTTCTCGATAGCCATTCCTGGATTGCAAGATAAACAGGCCTGGAATTCGGTCTTAACGAAACAGTATTTTTACATTTCCATTCCTGGATTGTCAAGTAAACAGATCTGGAGCTTTTTGTCTACAGCAGTGGATTTTAACTAGCCAGCCTTGGATTAGAAGATTAACAAACTTGGAATCTGTCTTTTTCAGGATGTACTTTAACTAGCCACTGTTTTGGATAGTGACCTGACCAATCCTGAGATTTTTCAAGTTAAATAATAAAGGTCAGCAATAAACTGCAATAATTTTTATTCTACAAATATCTTTGACAGCAAGTTTACAAGACTTCTTTAGACTAAATTATTTAACTGTACCTTCCATGCATGGTGTGCAGAAATGCCTCAAAAGAAACTGACATTAAGTGCATGTGATCACTTAAAAGACTACAATGCTCACATTTATAAGTGCAACTGCTTCCCTAATGATATCTTTTCAACACTTTACTGGTTAACCTTGTTGATACTCCAGTTTTTATCCCAGGTGACAAGAAACATTGAACATCAAAATACAAGAAAATGTATATACTTTCACTGCATATTAATTTTGTCATCCTCTGAGGCATTTGATGTGTTTACTATTATGCAATCTCTTTCAATAAAGGTACTGGAAATGTTCATGAATGCACTTATAGATGTACCTTTCAGTTTGAAGATGTTTTAAAGTTAACTTGGAGGAAATTGCACCTTGAAGTTACTGATTCTACATGTACATTCTAACTTGATCCTCCCCAAAAAGGTTAACACAAGAGGGTCTCAATAGGGGGTACCTTCGCTTTGATGGTTAAGTATTGTCTAAAATATTTTTTACAGTTGACAGTAAACATTTTAGGACATTTGACTGACAGGTAATTCTGAATTACTCTTGAAGTTTTACAATTAAGTTTTATCAATTTTGATGGTCTATGGCACATTTTACAGTCATTTGACAGTAAACCCCATAAAGACCCTCCTAATACTCCTCTAATAACAAGAGGATTTGCTCTAATATAAATATTTCAAACCAAACTTAGCTGAGAAAATTAAGAGTAAATTATTCTATCACTTTAACTTTCAGTAAGGAAAAACTCAATAAAGAAATTGCCTGGACAATGTTCTTATCATTCTGTGAAAATGTTTAAACCTTGACTATAACATCAAAAATCAGAGGCCACTATCACTAATACAATTATCTATGAAGTTGCAAACCTCGACTGTCGCATCTTCCCTAAACACATTGTTCAAGCTTGTGGTCACTAACACTTATCTATGAAGTTTCAAACCTTAACTGGCACATCCTCCCTTGAAACATTGTTTAAGGTCGTGGTCACTAACACTAAACCTCTTTCAATTAGGGTACTTGAAATTGCTCGGACATGCATGTTCTTGTCTTTATTTCGGAGCAGCTTCATATTGAATTGTTTGGCAAGTGGCTTCAAGTCCTTGTCCAGTTTTACTTCATGCATTGTAGCTTTTCCCAACCAAACAAGAAGCACAGCTTCAGCTGATGACAAAGTCAGTTCTGAAATAGTTGAGGAAAAAAGTATTTTTAGATTTTCAGAACAAAGATTGCAGTATCATTCCCAGGATGTAGCTTTGCTCCACCTTTTCTCTTTTCTGTCAGGTTATAAATGGGTACAAATAAATTGTTAGGTAACCCCAAGTTAATGTTTGACTGTAATTTTGTGATGGAAAAGGCATGCATCCTATTCAGGGGTGGGACAATTAATGCCAAATAAGTGCCCATAATTAATGGTACCTATGATTTGTGCTAGTGTTAAATAAATTAGAAATTGGGACCAAGTAAATTTAAAACACAAAACATAGTTTGTTTTGGTTATCTCAGAATGACAAGTTCCCCCTACCTTCATTAAAGTAGTCATCTAATTGAGTTCCCTTCAATTTTTCTCCACTCTCAGGGCTTTCTCCACTAGTGCTAGATGCATCACTTAATTCACTGCGAGAAGATGGGGACAGTCACATTTCTGTTTCCTTTCTCCTCCTTTCATCTATGTGCTTTCTAATTATTTGGGCAATGGCATTGCTTCCTAATCCAGCCTTTGGAAAAGTATAGTCCTCGTCTTGAGAAAGTGTGTCCACTACTTCTTGAAATGCTTTCATGCCTTCAGGATTGTTTCTGAACCTTGGAGCCGGGGAATCAAGGGGCTATTTCTTTTTGACGTAGTTGGTTATTTTCTTCTTCCTGCAATGTGAAACATATGGATTAAACTACTGATGCAATTCTGTTCCTATTTTATTGCTATAAATGCGAGATACAAATCCTTTTCAATCTGGTTTGCTTCAGTAACTCTAAGGCTTTGCTGATCAATTTTCGAATCACAATGAAGCTTAACACTTTCAACTTATTCAGCAGGAATAAAAGGAATGATTTCCGCACAGGTCCCTACTTCATTATGCATGCTGTAGCCATACAAGAAATGTTTGCACGCGCACTTCCCAAGACAATTCAACTACAGCATGCATAATGAAGTAGGGACCTGTGCGGAAATCATTCCGAATAAAATATAGATATATTGTAATCTATTGACTTACTTTGTGTTGTAGATGGAATTATCTACACTGGTGAGCTGATTCTTTTCTGCATTAGTTAATAAACGATCCAAAGTGGAGAAATCTGTGGGGGGTTATAAAGCTTTCACCCTTCTCTGTTCTCTCTTTTCTGGTGGATATTCCTAAAATGCAGAGGCTAATTAATACCTGCTTTATACAATTCTACATCCATCTGCGTCTTTGTGAGAAATAGTCATGAGGACAGTACAATTCAATGGGCAACTGTAACACTAAGTATAACTTTGAGCTGGGCTGTTAGCTGTTTTTTTTTGGGAATTTCAGCACTGACCAGTTGGTCATTAAATTAACTGAAATATCAAAATAACAAATTAAAACTGTAGAACAACTCGAAATAAACACAGAAAAAAGCAACCAGGACTATGGATGGGCGAAATTGGAAAAGACTGAGGCATTTGAGTAAACTTGAACTAGAGTTAATAAATAACTCTGCTTAAACCAAATGTAGTGGCATTGCACGTGTACCTGCAAGTTCATCCGTTGCTTTCAAAAACTTCCCTTTCTTTCCCAGTGTGGTAATACCTAGCTTTTGCCCCATTGCTTCATTACTTCGTACAGTCGACGATACAAGAATTCTTCCATCTATTTCTTCCTCTTCGAACTTCTGCGCAATAGCTTCGCTTGCGAAGGTTTGAATCGCCCAGTCTTTTACATCTGCAACACACCAATCTATAAAGAGAAACGATAATTTATTACATATCGACACCGAGTTCTTGAACGTAAATTGCGAATAAAGAAGGAAAACTGAACGTGTAGATCACAGTTGTCAAACCTGATACGTCTTTTCCTTTCCCGCCAATTCGGCTAACATCAGAGTTCGACATGTCTCGAAGAACTGCATTTTCCCGCTTCAGCTCCACCGGGATAGGTAACTTTCTTTTCACGGATTGAGACAGCAGTGATATTGATTCACGGAGCTTACGGAATCCGTGTCTTGGCTTGGTTCGTCCGGATACAAAACCTTTTCTGGAGGTTCGCTGAAAACGGGCTTAGGAGGCATCTTCCTCCTATAATCTTTCCTCCGATAACACGCCATCTTGTCTGCAAATGACACTCTCAATTTTATGCTGCATTATTACATCTTTGACGAGAAATCTGATTGGCTACTTTTTCCCGCCTTCAATAATTCTTGCATTTCATTCGCTCTTTCAAATTTGAGCCCAGTCCTACGCGGGTATCCTTCATTTGTGCAGAAATGGCGGACGATGTTGTTATCCCGTCGTCTCTTTTAATTTGCCACTGTTCCGACCGTAAAGCCATTCATGTGCATTGTTTTTGTTGCGTTTGTAACGGGAAAGCTGTGAATTATCGCACGCAAATATCGCATCTCAAATTGAATGCATGCCTACACATACTGTATTCTTGTCATACGAAATTCATGACACATTATATTTTAGTATATTACTCGTAGGACAACATCAGAATAACTGCTTTTAGAAAAAACAATACTTGTAAGCTACATTGTAAATGGAAACTTCTGTCTGGTCATGCACCCGTAAGCAAAATTGCATTGGCTAAAACACTAAGTAATTATTATAATATACAATTATTACTTATTCATTGAAGGTCTTGAAAATTTACTAGATTTCAGTTGTCACCTGTTTGTACATAATGTAATTCTTTTAAAATTGACAATTTAATTTGTTTTATGAAAAAACGAAGTAACAACAACAAACTGGTCTGGATTTTAAAATATCCATGTTTGTTTTGCCAGTTATGTTACCAGCTAAAAAAAACAAATTTGGTTTAAAATCTATCCAGATTTGGTTTGTCTAAAACCCAAATTGTGAAGTTTGTCCAGGGAAATACCAGATTTGGTTGTGGAAAAATCCAAATTTGTATTACAAACTAAGCTGGATAATCAAAACACAAGTTTGGCTAACAATTCTTCTTCCATGAAAACCGAACTTGGTTTAGTTGAAAAACCAGTTTGGGTGTTATCAAAAACAAGTTTAACTAGGATTTGGTCATATACTACTTTGGATTGTGTTTGTTTATTTTTTTTTGCTTAAAATATCCGTAAAAAATCGAGCTTGAAACCAAACTTGGTTATTAAGCCAATTTGGATATTTAAAAATCCAATACAAATCCAAGTTTGATCATCCTTGGAAATTTGCGATTTTTTCCAGTGTTAGTTCAAGGGAAGATAATTCTAGCATTTTCTAAAATATGGGAAAACATAAAAGAGAGCATATGGTAACCATGCGTGAGGTGTGATTTCGTACGAATGAAATCGCTTGTCAATAGCCAGCAAAGCGCGGTGTTTTTCGCTAGTTCTTCGATAGATGTTTTACGTGTGATTCGCCTGTCTCGTCGCGCGGCTTTCGTGATGTCTTTAAAAGTGCGACAAGATGCTATTTTACTATCCTGCCCATGCATGTAAGGTTTATATCGTTTTATCGGTTTACAGGATTGACATGAAAACGCTTGGTATTTCTGCTCGACTTTGGTAATAAAGATTTGCCTTATTATTCCCTTCAACGAGTGATTTAAACCTTTTTCGTGTCAAAATTGTTTTTGTAAGGCGATTTGGGCACAAACTCTCATTCCCTGCCAGCAGAGGTCTCTCACGGCGAAGCGAAGGAAGGAGAGACCTCTGCTAGCAGGGAAAAACTCTCAGCGATTCGTGCCAGAACCATCATTCCGAGAACCCCAACTCTGCAACTTAAATAATCATGACATTTTAAGTGATTCTCAAATGTTTGACCTTTACTAGACTCAAAATCCTTCTACTAAATATTTTAATATCCGTCTCCATTCCATTTTTGTTTTGCCACAGACAAATAGCATGATCTTTGCCAAGAAGAACAGTTACGTCAGAAGACGGTACTCGGAGTTTATGTGGCTGTGGAAACAGATGTCCAGACACACTTCATGCTCGATGTAACTTGACGTGTCTTCGTTCTACATAAGAAAATAATCTTTTCTTATTAAAATTTGCCAGTAGTTTATCATTCACATTAGCGTACACTGTTATTCCATTTCCCTATAAACAGGAAACAAGTTTATTTAAAAATAGCATTCCTTAGTTTGTCAATATTTGAGGTTTTTATCAGGCCTGTAAAATCGTAAAAAAAAAATCTAACAGAGGGCTGGCGCGTTGCTGTATCGTCCTGTAAGAACGAGATGAGACAAAACTCTTGAAATCCCCAAGCTTTTAGAATAGTGGATAAGTTGTGACAAGAGAAGTGGACAACTTTCAGACAATGTGCATGTCGGTTGCTTGGAGACCAGCATTGTCTGTGCAGCTGCTTATTTACATAAACTCAACGGAGTTGTTTTATATCTCTGTGCTTGGCTGTTTAAGGTATTCTTTTGAATTGATTCTTCGCTGTGCTATCGGCATATGTGGCGTGATCATTCACCATGCCCTTGGCTGTGGCGTGTTGCTACCCCGCTATTTCCGACAATTCAACTTTTTTGAAGTCATAAAGCAACGCGTCCGCGCTTGAATTCTGCAGTCTGCGGATCGTCCTTGTCCTGTAATTTTTACACGTGTGTTATCGATTTAGGAAGCTCCCATCGTTGCCTACAAAGAGAAGATTGTTTCGTCGGTTCAGAAAGGAGTTTCTAGAAGAGCGAAGGGACGGTCTTCAAAGGGCTCTTGCAAGGTAAGTTAAGTTGTGTTCCTGGCCATTGTAATGCTGACATAATTAATCTCATGGGAAGTTCGTTCCCTTGTCTGAGATTATATGCATTCTTACTTTCCTTTGTACTTTATTAAATCCCACTTAAATGAAAAAGGTTCCTAAAACATACATTTGCTTGCAAAGAGTCGAACGTTCTTTTTTCTGGCTGTAAATTAGCTGGGAAAGCTCGACTGTTTTTACAAATAAACAATTGATTCAATTATCAAGCTTTGAGTTAGCCACGGTACTTTTCAGAAAGCAGCAAAATGAGAAAGTGCTTTTAAGCTGATGTGACTCGTGGTTTTTATTCGTCGCGTCAAACGACAAAATTACGAGTTCAAGCAAAACTTCTGAGATCTATCACGGCAGAGACAATAGTACCCCTCTCTAGCGAACAAAAATCACTTCGGATAAAATACAGGTAACTTATACCACGAACAGAAAATCTTCGTTTACTTTCAAAGTGTAATTAGTTCAATTTATGTCTTGAACTTCAGGATTGATAGGTCGAAGTTGAAAAAACGTTTATATATTTACGGCCGGCCATCAAATCCAGCATCTAGAGCTTTTTAAAATTGTTTTATTCATGTCACGGCTGATGCAATGTGTAACGCCAGAGCATGTCTGACACGTGAAAATCGTTACCACAATACCGCTGCAATAATCGAGATAATTTTTTAAAAACAAATCCTTTGTCGCAGGCCCTGAATATTTTCACTATCACACGTGGGTTTTTTACCTAAGAACACACTGATTGGGTAATCTTAGTTTCCTTTCGAAGATTTATAATTACGTGTTCCTTCCGTAACTCGTCTAAGGATCCAAAGTTCGTCCTCAAGGGCAGTGTTATTTTGAGAGCCTAATGTTATGTAAGGCAAAATTCACAATCATATGCAACCCAATTTTGTGCTTTTTCTTTCAACTGAATTCCCTTTTCATCCTTCAAGTGAAGAGTGGATTGGTCTTGTAGATTCTGCCTCCGAAAGATGCAACACTTGATGGCAGTTTTAGAAGACGTACCACATATTTTTTAAGAAACTTCTGTGTGAAATGAAGCGAACCCGCCATTAGGTTTTATGGTCGCTCCGAAGAATGGAACGATCATTCCAACTCTTCACCAGCTAATCAATATCTATCTGAAAAATATAAGAGGTGGGGGGGGGGGGGGGACTCCGGCATGGGAAAAACTATTGGTAAAAGAAACATTCCAACTTAAGATGAGGTCGAAGCTGAACAATGAATATTACCAGCTTTAGTAAATCCAGCTATGAAATTTGGGTATGCGATACCAGAGAGAAATACAGATATGTCAGGTAGTAGCAGTTCTAAATTGACAACGCAAAAAGAGTATTGCGTTTCGTTTGGAATCTTTCCAGGGATCTAGCATCCGCGAACATCTCCGCCATTCTTCGGGTATAACCAACGCTACTTTCTAACAAAACTTTTCTGTTGTTTTAAATTTCCGATGCAAAGGCTACAATCGCTAAATTTTTCTCATTGGTGATCGAGTCTTGTAATGACAGCGAACCGTGTAGCGTTTTTTTTGGGAATTGTCCGCCGCTAATTGAGTTAAAACCACTATTTCCATTTACCTACGAGTTCAGAATTGACAAGGCATAATCAGAGACCATTGAGTGACAAGACAGTGATCGCTAATGTTACCGCAGAATGCAACAAAAAGGGCAGTAGAGATGCGCTCAGGAAAATAGTGAAACATGAACAAGCTAACAAAGACCAATAAATGGTGAAGTCTCGAACCTTGACAGACCCTTGTCCTCATTCCCGAAGCTTTCATATTGTTCCATCTCTTACCAAGCATTAAAAGAAATAGTACTCAGAGGTTTCCTGTTGATTAACATAAGGAAGACAGAATTTTGTGAAATACAGTTAGAGGGGTGGTCTTATTTGAGAAGGACGTCATGATCACAGTAAAAAACATCAGATTCCATTATTCCCAAATTCCCAAATTTGGCACAAATCCCAACTTGGGAATTCCCAACCAAATTTTCGGGTTGGGACTTGCCTCATTCTTCCAAGTTTGGAATTTTTGTCGGTATTCTTTAAATACCCTAAAAAGAAATCCACAATTGCAATCTGGTATTTTTTCTGTAGATGGTAATGATGGTCAATGTTAGATGTTTATTCTCCTCTTCATTGAGAGGGGTTTATTCCACTTTATTGTAGACACGCTATTGGGGTGGGGTTGAAGAGGAATAATGGAACAACAATTATTGTAATTTTTTTGTTGGAATAATGCCATTCCGAAATAAGTAGATTTTTCAACGAACTAGTGAGTTCTCTTTTACTTGAGTAATGGAATAACAAAAAATTTCCGAGCAGGAATAACGGGATGAAGAAATCCTCATTATCCTCTTCAAAATTCACCCCCCCCCCCCCCCACCCCACCCCTCCTTAAACCTCATATCGGGATTGCCCGCTTTGTCCCGCGTAAGAAAACAAAACAAAATGGCCATACAATAAATACTTTTTCAAACGAAAATTTCAAGATGGCAGATAATTGACCTCCTTATTTTTGGCGTTTTGATTGACCTCGACTGCTTCTCATTCTATCTAAACACCTGAAAAAATAACTAGGCCAATATCCAGCCGTCTTTTCTTAACGCCTGGTCAATAACGCGTATTCGTAACGATCAAGGTATAACACAGTATTCTCCAGCCGTCTTTTCTTAACGCTTGGTCAATAACGCGTATTCATGACGATCAAGGCATACACAGTATTCTCCAGCCGTCTTTTCTTAACGCTTGGTCAATAACGCGTATTCGTAACGATCAAGGTATAACACAGTATTCTCCAGCCGTCTTTTCTTAACGCTTGGTCAATAACGCGTATTCGTAACGATCGAGGCATGTACAGTATTCTCCAGCCGTCTACTTAACACCTGGGGCCGGTTGTTCGAAGGCCGATTAGCGCAAATCCAATGTTAAATTTGAACCCGATTTTCTTTTCCTCTTGTTAAAAAACATTTTCTCCGTTAATTTCCTCTATTTTTTCAGAGCATACAATCATCAAACTGTATTCAAAAATAATTATACTGAATGTGTCTTTTAAACTGTCTTATGTGCATTTAAATTTCACACTAACCCTGGGTTAACTTAACCCTGCTTCGAACAACCCCGCCCTGGTCAATAACTCGTATTTATAGCGATCAAGGCATACGCAGTATTCTCCAGCCGTCTCTTCTTAAAGCCTGGTCAATAACGCGTATTCATAACGTTTAAGGCATACACAGTATTCTCCAGCCATCTTTTCTTAAAGCCTGGTCAATATTCATAACGATCAAGGCATACGCAGTATTCTCCACTCACCTGTTTTGTGTCGTTTCATTCCATAGCCTGGCGCGAATCACGCCCATTTTAGCAGACGCAGCCTTCCATCTGTTCTTACAGAGCAATCTGACAGTGAAAGAGATGGAAAGTGTTCTTAGCGGCAGGGACACGCGAGATCTGATTGACATTATCGCCCCAAAAGAGGAAAACGAACCGCAGTGTAACGGAAAACAAGGCGGAAAGTCCACGTGCCATTCAACTGGGGACAGCGGATTCTCTGGTAGCGTGAAACCTGAGGACTTCAAGGAAAACACCGGAATCTTGGCTGGTATGTAATTGCAAAGGAAATTAAGTAGGGCCACAGGGAGCCTAAGATTGGAAGGGTTTGTGCGGAAGTCCAAATGGGTTTGTTTTTTAGGAAGGAAATTTAATTATTTTCAATTAAAATCCACTTACTCTGTTCCTGTGTAGCATCGTTTGTTGTGTGCAGCGAGATGGGTGTAACCTGACACGTCATAGAACGATATAGCCAATAACAAGAAAGGTTCTATTTCAGCGAATGGGCTGTGATGTATATAACAGCGCCTACTATTGGCCAATGATGACGTAATAGGTCTTTCCTCTCATAAAGGTCACCAATGTCATGCTTCACACTTGCAAAAATTTCTTGTTTTCGAAGAACGAAAGAGCACGGCTATACCATGCATAATGAAATATGTCCGAACCGGTGATATGGAAATGTAGCCGGATAATGTTGCTTTGGCCCGTCGTCCTATGCAGCAAGTTCTCAGTGGCGGCGTATCTCTAGTACTTCATGTACACCTCCAGAGATTTCTCTTATTACGCAGTTAATAACATACATGCAAAAAATTTCAACGCGCCGATTGGCTGAGAGCATGTCAATCCCAAACAGTGCAAAAAGTTGAAATTGAGTGCAGAAATTTGAAACTAAAGTTTCTCATGCATATTATTAACTCGTAAATTTTTCAAAGAGAACACAACTTCAGTCTTTGAAGAATTTACTTGTACTCATTTATTCCAAAACTGTACTAGAAACCATTTGATTACCTGTACTGATTGTTGTTACTTGTTGAGACTGAGTACGGTTTCGTTACTTCTTGCAGAGGTTTCAAACTGGGTGACGTCACAGCAGAATTATGCCTCTAGTTGCCTAATGGGAAATGGTTGGAGTTCTGGCTACACTTACCAAACGACGAATCACGCCTGCTCAGATAGGGAGCCACCGCGGTGCGCTGATTCTTCGGCCAAACGCTCTTCTCCTGCTAATCGAAGAATAAGTCTGTCTGACCACGTGGCATCTGTTTTGCCCGGTGGTCAGCTGAGAGTTGCACCCGCTGGTCACGAGACAGATAGCGTCGTCCGTGAACATCCGGACGATTCATCATCCGGTGCGTCAAAACCGTACGACGGGGACGACGAAACGGATTTCACGCTTGTAGATTACGAAATTATCAAAAATGAACCACTTACTCGTGTACGAAACTGGCTTAAATCTCTGGATAGAATAGCAGAAGCAGAAAGTAGCGATGAGGAAGAAAGCGGGCAACCATCTCCCGGTCATGTTCCTGTTAACGAATATGACGTAATCAGTGTGCCTTGCTGCAGTAAACCAACAAACAATTCGTCTACTCAAAGCAGAGGTTACCATAGCAACATTCAGAATAATAGGGAGGATACAGCGGTGAAAGAAGATGATAATGACTCGGTATTCAGCGTTGTTCATTCGTCAATTGATGGACTTGACTGGAATGATAGAGACGAAATGTCATCATCTTGTGATAGCCTGAACTCAGCGGCTTTGTTCTTGACCTACGATGTAGTGGAGATGATAGAGTTGCGGTACAATAACGTTGTGTGAGAGGCGAAAGACTTGAATGTACTCATCCATTGACAGAATTTATCAAATTTATTAGTTTTACACAGATTGATAGACCTTATATGCAAGGTTCAACTGTTTGCAGATTTAAAGGTTATAATTTTTAGCCGTATAAATGCACAGGTATGAAACCACTGAAAACACTGGCCTGCGGGTGGTTTGATTGGCAGGACTCGTCTGGTGGCAACAAGAGAGCTAACTGATTGAAAACTGGGGCGGACGCCAAAAAACTTCAAAATGACGAGGGGAGGGAGGGAGGGAGGGATCGGTTTTTTTCCTCCCGCCTCCGTTTTCTTCTTATTCCCCTCCGCCTTCCCTTTTTTTGAAGGACTCAATGGGGTGACGACTTTAACGGCTAACGGTTAATATTTTTGACTGTTTTACGGCTAACGGTTAATATTTTGGGCTGTTTTACGGCTATTGGTTAATATTTTTACGGCTGACGGCTAAATTGTTTCAATATTTACGCCTAACGGCTAATTTTTTTGCCCGTTTCACGGCTAACGGTTAACCCCATTGAGACCCTCTTTTTTCGCTCGCCCAAGCTCCCAGTGTAGCTCTCTCTTGTCGCCACCCAGTGACTAACCTAACCGAGCCGTCTTTTCTCAAACAAAGGGCTAAGGTTCGAAACGTTAACTTCCCTACCATTTTATGGTTGTCCAACTTACATTTACGAACCGTTTGATTAACTCATTTTTGGATTTGTTTTACCCACGGACTCGGCACCAGTTTCTGTAGAGACTACCACTATAGATCAACTGCTTTGTGGGCAGGATAATCGCTAAGTTTGCATTCACGTTGTCGGTGGTTGATATATCTTGTTGATTTATCTGCAAACATTGAGCCAAGTCTAGAAAGATCAATTTTTAAAACAACACCAAGAAAAACGTGGAAAGGAAAAAACTAAAAAAAAAAGATTGTTTATTTTTTTTTAATTCGATCATACTTTTGAATATTCAGACAGAGATATAATAGGTTCATTGTAACTGATCGCGTTTGAGGCGATCTGGTTAAACAAGAAAAACAACAAAATCATCTAAAAATGGCAAAAAAACGTAGAAGAAAAACAAGACAAACAATTTCACAAATGCACTTCAAGAGCTATGCCAAGTTCGTTCGAATCTAAGGCAGAGATTAAAAGTCGGCTCAGTAGGGGTACGTGTAAAGAGATCTGCTTAGGTGAGTAAAAAAAAAAAAAGATCGGGGAAAGGCAAAAGTTTGAAAAAGTAAAATATACATAATTCAAGAATGGACTTTATACGTCACACCAAACTCGTTCAGAGATTAAATTGCGCACCGTATAGAGAAATTTGCCTGACCCCAAACAGAAAAAGAAAGATATTAGCACTTCGCAAATTTAATCACATATCCCATGCACGCTCGTCCCATACTTAAACCACACAAAAAATGGTTCACCAGAATTTCGAACTATTTAATTTATGAGCCATGCGTGTAGTCGGGGCCATCGTATTGTCATCATTACCATTATCATTATTAATTATGCATCTTCTTAATACTAATATATATTTTATAGCTTAAAAGTTTAAGTCGGGAGCCGTCTGAAGCACACAGACACACACAAGGTACAATTCTGAAAATGGAATGCTTTGGACTTTTCCAGAGGCAATTCGAAACGTCGTAAGTCCTCAAATTATTGACCCAATTTTATCCAAATGTGATGTAGCCTGAAAGAAATGAAGATCAAGTCTATTTTGTTGCCGTACATTATTTTGACAAAAATAAATTTTATAATTTCAAAATTTATAGCCTCTTTTGTTATAATTTCTATTGTAGGGCTTGTTCCGCGAGCGGAAGCCGAATTCTAAGTTCTGATTGGCTGTTTAAGCGAGCAAGTTTATCTTGCCCGCTCGGGATTTCCCGCGGTGTCCCGCAGAACAAAGCAAAATGGCCAAATAATAAATCCTTTATTGACCAACTTGCTCGGTCAACATGGCTTCCATCTTTTTTGCGTTTTAATTGACGGAGACGTAGTCTGCCTCTGGCATGCAAAAAAGAACTGCCAATCTGCAGCCATCTTGACCGAACAAACTTGGTCAATGACGCATATATCGTGCCCACCTTGTCCCACGAAACAAAATACAGAATATGGTAGATCCTTTACAGACCAAGCTTGTTCGGTCAAGGACCACCCATCTTAACCTTATGCTTGGTCAACAACACAAGTACAGCGAACTTCAGTAGGAGTTTTCCCTGGGTTTCTCATAATTGGAGCGGTTGAACATGAGCGCCAACCGGCAAACTTTAAGGAGAGGAATGTGAAATCTGTCTTTATTTAGCCCTGCTTCAAGATATATATGAATCCTGAGGGAAAGAAGTTTTTAACCAGCTGTACAAGATTTGATTACACATGTATTGTTATGGTTGCTAGGGACCGTGACGAAGCTAGGGAAACGTTGCGTGACCTATCAGATTCACTGATGTATGTACGTGCGTCGTTTCCGGTCAGAAAATTCTGCTTTTAGGTGTGTTGTACCAAGATGCCGTTTCATTCAAGATTCTAATGGCAATGGGAAGCTTGCTTAGCATCTATGAGATTCACATGGCGCAGGTTAGCGGAATAATTCTATTTTGTGATCAGATTGACGTCTTTTCAAAGACGAAACAATAGTTGGATATTAATAATAATAGATTCCTGATGGTTTTCATTGCATTTGAAATGGCTTTAAGCTTTTGTAGACTTCTTCACCAGTAACACGTGCGTACGGAGCCGTACAGTTCTAATCAACGTTCATCATGCCTATATGAACTCTTTGTAATATGACTGCTCCAACATCGCTTTGTGTACATGTCACGTACAAAGAACGCTGGTGACACAAAGGGGGCGTTTTGGGGGGTTTGTACGGTTTAACGTTTCAGGTTACTACTTAGTGTAAGCCTACGTATTATGTCCTGAATACGCCGCGCCCAAGCGTACAACTTAAGTTTCCTTGAGATGCTCTTGCTCGCTTGCGCTGCTTTAATTACTTGAGGTGCTTTTCTTACTTTAGGTGCTTTACTTGCTTGAGGTATTTTACTTACTTGAGATGCTTCACTTGCTTGAGGTGCTATGCTTACTTGAGGTGCTTTGCTTACCTGAGGTGCTTTTCTTCCTTGAGGTGCTTTTCGTCCTTGAGGTGCTTTGTTTACTTAAGGTGCTTTACTTACTTGAGGTGCTTTACTTGCTTCAGGTGCTTTACTTACTTGAGGTGCTTTGCTTGCTTCAGATGCTTTACTTACTTGAGGTGCTTTACTTGCTTCAGATGCTTTACTTACTTGAGGTGCTTTGGTTACTTGAGGTGCTTTTCTTATTTGAGGTGCTTTGCTTACTTGAGATGCTTTGCTTATTTGAGGTGCTTTGCTTGCTTCAAGTGCTTTGCTTATCTGAGGTGCTTTGCTTACCTGAGGTGCTTTGCTTACTTGAGATGCTTTGCTTGCTTGATGTGCTTTGCTTACTTGAGATGCTTTGCTTATTTGAGGTGCTTTGCTTGCTTGAGGTGCTTTGTTTACTTGAGATGCTTTCCTTACTTGAGGTGCTTTGCTTACTTGAGATGCTTTGCTTATTTGAGGTGCTTTGCTTGCTTCAAGTGCTTTGCTTACCTGAGGTGCTTTGCTTACCTGAGGTGCTTTGCTTACTTGAGATGCTTTGCTTGCTTGACGTGCTTTGCTTACTTGAGATGCTTTGCTTATTTGAGGTGCTTTGCTTGCTTGAGGTGCTTTGTTTACTTGAGATGCTTTGCTTACTTGAGGTGCTTTGCTTACTTGAGGTGCTTTGTTTACTTGAGATGCTTTGCTTGCTTGAGGTGCTTTGTTTACTTGAGGTGCTTTGTTTACTTGAGGTGCTTTGCCTGCTTGAGGTGTTTTGCTTGCTTGAGGTGCTTTGCTTGCTTGAGATGCTTTGCTTGCTTGAGGTGCTTTGTTTACTTGAGGTGCTTTGCTTGCTTGAGGTGCTTTGTTTACTTGAGATGCTTTGCTTGCTTGACGTGCTTTGCTTACTTGAGGTGCTTTACTTACTTGAGGTTCTTTGTTTACTTGAGGTGCTTTCCTTGCTTGAGGTGCTTTGCTTGCTTGAGATGCTTCGCTTACTTGAGGTGCTTTGCTTGCTTCAAGTGCTTTGCTTACCTGAGGTGCTTTGCTTACCTGAGGTGCTTTGCTTACTTGAGATGCTTTGCTTGCTTGACGTGCTTTGCTTACTTGAGATGCTTTGCTTATTTGAGGTGCTTTGCTTGCTTGAGGTGCTTTGTTTACTTGAGATGCTTTGCTTACTTGAGGTGCTTTGCTTACTTGAGGTGCTTTGTTTACTTGAGATGCTTTGCTTGCTTGAGGTGCTTTGTTTACTTGAGGTGCTTTGTTTACTTGAGGTGCTTTGTTTACTTGAGGTGCTTTGCCTGCTTGAGGTGCTTTGCTTGCTTGAGGTGCTTTGTTTACTTGAGATGCTTTGCTTGCTTGAGGTGCTTTGTTTACTTGAGGTGCTTTGCTTGCTTGAGGTGCTTTGTTTACTTGAGATGCTTTGCTTGCTTGACGTGCTTTGCTTACTTGAGGTGCTTTACTTACTTGAGGTTCTTTGTTTACTTGAGGTGCTTTCCTTGCTTGAGGTGCTTTGCTTGCTTGAGATGCTTCGCTTACTTGAGGTGCTTTGCTTGCTTGAGATGCTTCGCTTTCTTGAGGTGCTTTGCTTGCTTGAGGTCGGTGCTTTGCCTGCTTGAGGTGCTTTGCCTTCTTGAGATGCTTTGCTTGCTTGACGAGCTTTGCCTGCTTGAGGTGCTTTGCCTGCTTGAGGTGCTTTGTTTACTTGAGGTGCTTTGCTTGCTTGAGGAGCTTTTCCTGCTTGATGTGCTTTGCTTGCGTGAGGTGCTTTACTTACTCTAGGTGCCTTGCTTACTTGAGGTGCTTTACTTGCTTAAGGTGCTTTGCCTGCTTGATGTGCTTTGCCTGCTTTAGGTGCTTTACTTGGTTGAGGTGCTTTGCCTGCTTTAGGTGCTTTACTTGCTCAGTGAGGTGCTTTGTTTACTTGAGGTGCTTTACTTACTTGAGGTGCTTTACTTACTTGAGGTGCTTTGCTTACTTGAGGTGCTTTGCTTACTTGAGGTGCCTTGTCTGCTTGAGATGCTTTACTCAGTTATTTGAGGTGCTTTACTTATTTGAGGTGCTTTACTTGCTTGAGGTGCTTTGCCTGCTCGAGGTGCTTTGCTTACTTGAGGTGCTTTGCTTGCTTACACTGCCTTGCATGCTTTAGGCAGGAGTACTCGACGGAGCCGCTCGACAGACTGCATTTATACTGGCTGGGAAATATCAGCATTAGGCAGGAGCGCATCACCTGCATTAGGTAATTTACTGGCTGGGATTTTCTCTCAGAGTCTGGCTTGCTAAAAACTGATATTAAAACACTGTCCCTATCTGGGAAAAAGTGACTTGTTTGTTTTTCCTGGCTGTGACGTTTTCTCAAAAGCAATTAATTAAACTGCTTCCGTCCTGGGAAATAATAAAAAAAACACGCGAGTGAGCAGCTCCAAAAGCCTCGTCCAGCCGGTCAAATGTAAAAATAAGACCATTAACGTACTTGTTATGTCCATGATACGCGATACGGTTACATCCATTGTTATAAAGTTAGTTTTAAGGACATGCACCTTGCTATGGTATATTCCTCGCTGGCTGGCAAGAAATGGTATACTCGAACATGCTGGCAAACGTTTTTTATGCTAGTTTGCTAGGTGACAAATTTAAAACCCTTAGACAGCTGCTGGCTCGTTCAAAACCTCAAAGTCGAGCGCTGGCTGGGGGTCCGACATAACGTAAAAATCTTGCATGCTGGCGATGAGCGGGTATATTTTTCCCCAGGAAAGTTAAATATTAAAAGATTGACGTAGCTGCACTCAGATAAATGTCAAGCACACTATACGGTGGGTTTTCTTCGAAACCGTCGTTGGATACTCCTGTTTAGGTGCTTTAAGGCTTGCGGGCTTACACTATACTTTGCTTGCTTACATTGCTTTGCTCGCTTGAGGTGCTTTCCAATTTGCTTTATGCACTTTTGACTTACAGAAGGAAGAAAGGGTCTCATTTGTCGTTACTCACAATTACACCAGTAGGGGAGAAAGGCGGCCTCCAGGACAAATCAAAATTAAAAATTAAAAAAATGAAAATGTGCAACAAGACAAAATTAAAGATTAAAAAAATAATAGACGAATAATAAAAAATAAAAAATGAAAAAAGGGGACTAAGGGTAAAATTAAAAATAAAGAAAATCAAAAAATAAAAAAATTGAAAAACAAAATATAATTTAGAGGGAAGAATAACAGTATACAATACAAATGGATCAATTGAGAGATGTTGAATTAAAAGAAATTGTGAGAGAATTGCGTATACGAGGCAGAAGTCGTATGCGAAAAGCAGAAAAAATACAAGCATTACGTGAAATGGGAATCAATACAAATGAAGATTTGGAAAATTATAGGCAAAGAATTAATGAACAGCAAATACCAGCGCCCGTTATACAACCCAACCCTCCCCAACCAACATTAATACCCGAAACACCAACCCCAAATTCAATAAAGATAAAACCAAAACCAAGAACAAAAAGGAAATTAGCGGTAACTTTTGTAAAACCAAAAAAGCCAGCAAACAAAACTTTTAATTGGGGAAATTATTCATTTAAGATTATGGATAAAGATGTGTTTTATAAAAAGCTTGCAGATTTAACCAATAAAAATATTATAAAACTTACTAATAATGAACCCAGAAAATATGTAAATATATCTGATAGTGTGAGAGATGAATTAGATGAAAAACAATTTAATATAGAAGAACAACAAACAGCATTAAGAGGTTATTTGAAAACTCACAGGATAAATGGAAAAAAGGGGTATGGGCCCAAAGTATTTTTAAATAATATAAAAACAAAAGTTATTGATCTAATTAACAAGCAAAAGAAACCGATAAAGATAAAATTTATATTAACATGTAAGTTTGTTAAAAAAAACCCAGTCACAACGAAAACTGATGAAAATTCGGGATATTTTCATTCAACCATAGAAACAATTACTTCATCAACCGATTTATCTGAATTATTTGATACTATGACAAATAACCAACTTGAAAAGGTTGAAAAGTTTCAAAATGAAGGTTCTGGATGGCAATTCGATCAAGTTGAATATTTTGATATCAACATCGATCCTTTTGAACCTTTTGTCGGAAGTTCATATATTAATTTGCCGCAAAAATTAGCAATAAAAAATGCGATTATTAATGTTAGGAATGAAAATGATCATGAGTGTTTTAAGTGGGCCGTAACTTCCGCCGTATATAAAAAAGATATTCACCCAGAGAGAAAAAACAAAGAAATGGTTGAAAATTCGAAGAATTTAAATTGGTCGGGAATAGAATTCCCTACTTCATTAAAACAGATTGATAGGTTTGAAAAGCAAAACCCCTACTACACGATTAATGTCTATGGGTATGATAAAGATGATGTATATCCACTAAGAATAAGTAAAAAACAAAAAGGTTATCTAATTAACCTACTTTTAATATCAGAAGATGAAAATAATCATTACTGTTGGATAAAGAATATGAGTAGATTGTTAGCCGCAAAAGTTAGTAAACACAAATCTAAGATGTACTTTTGCCCCAGATGTTTAAACGCATTCCAAGCTGAAAAATCATTGGAAAAACATCTAGAATACTGCGGCGCAAATAAAGAAGTCAAGATTGATATGCCAAAAGATGAAGATGGAAATCCAAAGCATATTAAATTCAATAATTATAATAGAAAAATGCGAGTGCCATTTGTTGTATACGCAGACTTTGAGAGCTTTCCTGAGAAAATACATACCTGTTCGCCGGATGAAAGAGAAAGTTATACTAATCAATATCAGAAACATAAAGCATCAGGATTCAACTATCTCATAAAGTCTTTTGATGATAAAATATTTCCACCCAAGCTTGTACAATATACCGCTAAATCGCTGGATGATGATATCCCTCAGATATTTGTGAATAATTTGGAGCGGGATATTAAGGAAATTTACAAAAATACAAAATATCATAAGAAGGTGGGGGATATGTCAGAAATGGATAAAAAAGAATATGAAAATGCTACTCACTGTCATATATGCGAAGAAAAATTAGGAGAAGATAAGGTATTAGATCACTGCCACATTACAGGAAAGTATAGGGGGGCGGCCCATAATGAATGTAACTTAAATTATAAGATTCCAAAATTCTTTCCAGTTATATTTCACAACTTATCTGGATATGATGCGCATATTTTTATTAAGAATCTCGGCGTAACAGAAGGTAAAATAAACTGCATACCAAATAATGAGGAAAAGTATATTTCTTTCACAAAGCAGATTGTGGTTGATGAATTTACAAATAAAGAAGGCAAGCAAATTGAGATTAAGCGAGATATTAGATTCATAGATTCATTTAAATTTATGGCAACAAGCCTAGATAAATTAGTAACTAATTTACCAAAAGAATCTTTCAAAAACTTAAATATTTTCTTTGAAGGTGAAGAATTAAAGTTATTGCTGAGAAAGGGTGTATTTCCATATGATTGGTTTGATGGATTAGATAAACTTAATGAAACTAAACTTCCATCAAAGGAGGAATTTTACTCAAAACTTAATGAAGAAGATATTTCAGATAATGATTATCAACATGCAAAAAATGTATGGAAAACATTTAATATGAAAACAATGAGAGAATATCATGATCTATATCTAAAGTTGGATGTACTACTTTTAGCGGATGTATTCGAGAACTTTAGAGATGTTTGTCAAAAGAATTATGTTTTAGATCCTGCTTGGTATTATACATCACCAGGACTAGCTTGGGATGCAGCATTAAAGTTAACGAAAGTGAATTTGGAGTTGCTAACCGACGTTGACATGTTGCTTATGATTGAGAAAGGTATTAGGGGCGGCGTATCTATGATCTCTACTAGATATGGTAAAGCAAACAATCCATATATGAGTAAATATGAACCAAAACTGCCAATAAAGTATATACAATATCTTGACGCTAATAATTTATATGGTGGCGGAATGAGTAACCCACTACCTACTCATGGGTTTAGATGGATGTCTGATAAAGATTTTTCAGAATGGAAAAATATACCATGTATATTAGAGGTTGATTTAGAATACCCAAATAACTTACATGATTTACATAATGATTATCCTCTAGCTCCAGAAAGGCTTGTAGTTAATAAAGTGGAGAAATTAATCCCAAACCTAAACAATAAGGTAAATTATGTTGTTCATCATGAAACACTAAAACTTTATGAAAGTTTGGGATTAAAAATAACAAAGATTCATAGGGGCATTACATTTAAAGAGTCTGATTGGTTAAAACCATACATTGATTTGAATACCAAACTCAGAGCTGAAGCAAAGAATGATTTTGAAAAAGATTTTTTCAAGTTAATGAATAACTCCGTATTTGGTAAAACAATGGAAAACATTAGAAATAGGGTCGACATTAAATTAGTTACAAATAAAAAAGATGCGAAAAAATTAATAACAAAACCTAACTATAATCATCGTACTATCTTTTGTGAAAATCTTGTAGCCATACACATGAAGAAAACAAAGTTAGTATTCAATAAACCTGTTTATTTAGGCATGTGTATTTTAGATTTAAGTAAAACAATAATGTACGATTTTCATTATAATTATATAAAACCAAAATATGGAGAAAAAGCAAAATTGTTGTTTACAGATACAGACAGTCTTGCTTATGATATAGAAACAGAGGATTTCTATAAAGATATAAGTCCAGATGTTTGGGACAAGTTTGACACAAGCAACTTTCCTAAAAAACACAAATCTGGTATAGAGACTAACGTAAATAAAAAAGTTATAAATATGTTTAAAGATGAGGCTGGTGGTAAGCAGATAGCTGAATTTGTAGGCTTGCGAGCTAAGCTTTACTCCTACAGGATGGATGAGGGTGAAGAAGAAAAGAAATGTAAGGGAATGAAGAAGGTAGTAGTAAAAAAGACCATAAACTTTGACGATTATAAGGATTGTCTATTCAATAAACAACCACAAATGAGACAGATGAATGTATTCAGAAGTCATTTACACGATGTTTACACCGAAACTGTTAACAAAGTTGCACTATCCACTGATGATGATAAGAGAATAATTTGTGAGGATGGAATAAATACTTTTGCATACGGGCATTATCGTTGCAACACAGAATTAGGTGGTAAATCTGTATCATAAGGAATAACCTGTAATTCTTCTCTAACAAATCCCCGTCTAGGGCCGCCAACCAAATAATATAAAACCGGCTGATTAGGTGAAATCACACTTCTAGAAATATCATAAACTTTTATACTCCAAATAGGATCTGTGGCTCTTCTTCTTTCACCACCTTCAAGTTCGCCTGGAGATAATAAATATCTAACTTTAGCACTAGGAGGTAATCTAACCTCATCAGGCCCCACCACGCGCTTATAATTTTTAGGTTCAACATCGAGTTCTTTCATTTTTATAGCCTCATCGGGCTCTTTACCGGTTATTCTTGTTTTTGTATTATTCAAAGTTTTTAGAATAGCTGGTAATCTTTTCACCCATACTCTAGATCGCCCATCACTAATCATTTCCTCCGCATATTGATGACTAAATAATTTTTCTCCCAATATTTTGTTTGCGTTTTCCACAAATGCTTGGGCTCTATGATTACCAGCTTCACTTCTTTGTATCCCCACATTATGGTAATTCATGAGTTTAATAACTTCACCCATAAATTCTTTTCCAGGATCAACCATTAATGTTTTGGGGTATTTCAATCTTCTAGAATATATTTTTGTAAAAGCTTTTGATATCTCTCGACTTTCTTTTGAGGTTAATGGCTCCGCATCTTTATATCTCGAGGCGATATCAACCACAACTAACGCATATTTATATGTTTTTCTTCCAACTCTATCATGCGGTAAAAATAATAAATCTGCTTGATGAATCTGATTTGGTTTATTCACAGTCCAATGCGGTCTAGGTATATACTTTGGAGCTGGAAGATAGATTTGCCATATTGCCTGTTTTTGTAACCATTGTTTTGCTGAATCTTCACTTACTTTCGCTTTCTCAGCTAATTTAGGAATCGCGGAATATCCTTTCCAATACCCTTCAGCCGAATAATATATTTTTGACATCATTTTAAAATTAACAAAGTATTTTATAAATTAAAATGGTGGAGGAAGAAAAAATAAAATTTAGCGAATATCAAATTAATCTTATGAAAAAAATTATTAGAAAAAAAATTCTATATATGGAAGATGGCGATAAAATTTTTAATATTATGATTTTAATTCCCGAGGCGAGAGAAGATTTATTAAAACATATTGAAAAATTAAAGACAAAGGGGTTTAAAGATTAGCTAAAGTATCTTATAAATTACAATGACGTCTGAAAAAATTAATCCAAACAGAATACCAAAAGAACCCTTTGGTTTGAAGGCAGAATCAACCTTGAATAGAATTACTCTAAACCCATCATCGGCCAGCCCAGGAGAAACATTATACATAAATATTCCAAAACTTTCTGAGAATTTAGTGATTGTTCCTGGAAGCGTATCTCTTTTGTTTGATTTGGATGTTGAAGGTCATGTAAACAATAGATTTGTTAATAATTTAGGGGCTAATCTTGTTTACAGATTAAAAGTTCTTTTTGGAGGTGAAACATTACAAGATACTCAAAGATATGATCTATTTCAAACATATCATGATTTATTTTTATCAAAAGAAGATAGAAAAGATAGATTAAAACAAGGAATTTCTTTAGAAAATGTTAGAAAACTTAGAACAAATGCGGGTGATAAGGATGATTCTGACGTAAAAGAAGTAGCCCTTGCAGTAGTACATAATACAAAGTATAGAATACCAATAAATCATCCTATTTTAAAAGATCATGGGGTTTTTTATCCAAAAGCATTAGAAAATCATTTAATATTTGAGATTACATTGGCCCCAGTTTCTGATATTGTTGTTTATTCTGATACAACTAAAACACCATCATATTCGCTCAAAAATTTAGAGTTAGAATATTCATCAATTTCAAGCGAATATTTAGCTAAAGAAGCTAAATCAAGTTATCAAATTGGTAAAGGATTCTTTTATGAAAATGTAACTTTACACAAAACTTTTACATTTTTAACTGGAGCTGATGAAGTTATTAATCAACATGTTAATTTACCTAGAAGATCAATGAGTGGAATATTATTTTTGTTTATTGCTCCATATGCCGGAGGTGCAAGAGATTCAGAAAATTTTTTTTACCCCGGAATAACTTCTGTTAATATTGATGTTGATGGTGTGCCAAATAGAATATACTCTAGAGGTATGATTCCATCAGATCTTTGGGAATCTGTGAAAAAACGATTTAAGAGAGATGATGGTTTAAAAATTTCACTAAAAGAAGGGGATTTTTATACAAATAAGTTTGCTCTTTGGCTTGATACTAGAACTCACCCAGATAATAATATTCATGGCGGAGGATTAGCTCTAAATAATACACATGATGGAGTAAAAATAGAAATTAAAAGGAAAAAAAGCGGCACATCAAGCTCAGCAGTAATAACTTGCCATATGTTTGTTGTGGCCGATGCAATGATGGAAATAATGAATTCAAGTTTGAGATCAATTAAGTACTAAAAACATAATGTTATGATACAAAAATCATGGAAGATTTACGAGATAAAATACCATTCCATTGTATCATAACTGGACCAACAAATTGTGGGAAAACAAAGTACCTAATTGAACAGCTACGAGGTCCTTTCCGAAAAGTTTTTGAATATATTGTTTTAATTTGCCCAACTTATTCTAAAAATAAAACATATCATAATTTTGCTCGCGGGGACAAGAGATTCTTTGTATTATCACCCGATGCAAGTAATGTAGATGAGATTAATGAATTGTTAAATGATTGTCAAACTTTATTCTCTGGTCTCAATACATTAATAATTTTGGATGATTGCGCTGTATCCACCGATCTGAAGAAAAGATCAAATAAATTTATAGATTTAGCATTCTCCGGAAGGCATCATGGTTTATCAATGTGGGTTTTAACCCAACAATTAACATCAATAGCAAAACCATTCAGGGAAAATGTGGCTTGCGTTGTTACTTTTCATAATCCATCGCAGAAAGGTATGAAAATGTTTTTCGAAGATTATGGCGGCGATTTGGATTATGAATTGGGTAAAAAGTTTGTACAACTCTTAAAAACTGAAAAATATTCTAGACTGTGTTTATCTTTACGTTACCCATTTAATTGCTATTTAGAGATTCCCGAAGTGATTTAAAAAGATGACAAACGTTGAAGATTACATTGAAGAAAAGACAGACCAACCGAATGTAGATAATGATGAACTTGAAATAAAACAAGAATCACTTGCCATTCTCGCGGCGCTAGGAACAACAAAGGAATATTTAGGGGTTGAAATGAGTCTGGGCGATATAAAAAAATTATCGGAACGCGATGTAGAAAAATATTTTAATCGATATCAGGCGGTAATGGGTAAGAAAATTAACGGTGGATTAGTAGATTCATCCCTTCAATTAGTTTCCAAACTTATTTCATATTTAGTTCCTGTTGATGATATAGAATCTCTTTGTGATGATTTGAAGAATGATGATTTGGTAAATCGCGAATTAACAAACATTGTTGGGCTATTAGCATTGAAAGCAGGAAGACTGGCTGCACTTGCTAGCGGATTATTTCAAGTAGCTAAACACATAAAATTCAACAAAGAACCAGCAAATTCTAACATAACTGATCAGGAAACTAAGCAGTCTACTGAAGGTATTGATACAGTATATTAAACAGATCTAAAAACTTATTTTTAGCATCTAAATAACAATGTCTGAACAATCTGAAGTTGAGCAAATTACGGCAGATCCCGTACCTGAAAATAAAGATACTAAAAAGAGGGAGAAAGATCCTAAAAAAGTAGCAGCCGGTAAAAAATTAGCAGAATATAATAAAAAAGCAAAAGAAGCATTAGCTAGGGAAATGAAACGAGAAGAAAAGACCATACGAGCTGCTGAACAAAATGATAATGAATCGAAAGCGTGGCTACCGGAACTATCTTTTACAACAGTATTATCAATTGTTGGAATAGGTTTTACAGCATTTGATATGTTTATGAGATATCGGGAAAAAGCTAGAGATGGATACAATGAATATAAAAATAGGATAGCCGATTTATCGCAAGTTCCACAATTACCGCAAACCACAGATAGACCAAAAATTGGAATGACATAAAGTCATTTAAAAGTTTCTTATTGATGAAGTAAAAAATGTCAAGCGAAAACAAACTTGTGAAAACTGTAACTGATTCAGCGGTACTTATCGGATTAGGGGCTGGAGTTGGGTATGTAGCTAAAAAGATGATGAAAGAATCATTTTTGAGCGACCCATCCTCAAGTATTACAAATTATGCAAAATGGGTGGCTGTATTATCCGGAAGTATGTATCTTAAAACATATTTAGAGGATCAAAAGATTCTACCAAAATAAAATGGCAGCAATAGCGATGATGATTGGTGGGGCAATATTGAATGCAACGGCATTTGTTGGTGGAAATTATCTTGCAAAAAGTCTCTCAGGACATAATGTGGATACAGAAAAAATACCACATGATAAAGCATTAGAAAAATATCAAAGAGATTACGCAGAATATCAGGAGAAAAGACAAAAAATGCTTGATTGGAAAATGAAGAAAAAAGAAGAAAAATATCAAGCATCAAAAAATATTTCAAAAACAAACGAACAATTTGCATTATATAGTCAAATGCAAGAACCTAAATTCTCTGATTATTATAAACCAAGCGATGATCAAAAAAATGGTGAAATGTTATACGTTGGAGGAGGAATGTTAGCTTTGGGTTATGCGGTTTCAAAATTATTATAATTATTTGTTATGTAACTATTACTTGAGTTATATAACATAATTCTATTTATTATTGAATTTACATAAGACTGCCGGTATCTGAATCCAGATCATCCTCTTCAATAATTTCAGCGGCTGATTTACCTTCAGAAATAACTAACTTTGAAAAATCAAGCAATCTTTTATTTTCACGTTTTTGTTCAACATATGCTTCATAAAGTTTTACCTGAAGTGAAATATGCGCGCCAATAAATATTGATTCAATTTTTATTGCTGAATAAGCATAACAACCTTTATTAATTAAATTTTCGGGTTCTATTTCTTCACCATTTTTTATATTATAAAATTTAGTTATAAATCTATCTTCTCTTTTATCAAAAATTAACTTAGCATATAGAGTTGGTCCTTTACCTTCAACTTTTCGCTCTCCACAAATTTTTCCTTTTTGATTTGTAATTTTTTCCTTTTTCCAATAGAGAGGATTTTTAAAACCACCTCTAATAAGATCATTCTTTTCCAAATCAAACTTATCAATTTCTTCTCGTTTTTCTACCAAGTGATCCATACAACAATCTACTATTTCATCAAAAACATTAATCCATTTTTCCTCTTCAGTTGTGGGTTTATCTCCGCTCCATAAACACAATGGAAAAGAATATTCAGATTTTTTATTTGTTTCTTTACCTAGATTTGTTGAAACTCCATATGAATACAAACGATCGGTTTGAATAACAAGTTCTCCTTCTGTTCCGTCTTCATTCTTTGTAAAAATATTAATTCGCTTAAATTCAATCTTTGGCTTGCTACCGGGAATTTGACCTGAAATTGGTTTAGAAAATATCATACGTTCTTTGGGAATATAATTATTAATATTAGTTAATTGTGTGCTTTCATTAATCATTTTATTTTATATTTTTTTTTATTTTTAAATCATAATTCATTTTTGTTTTTTCAACTCTAAGGGATCTAAAGATTTCTTACTTATGAGTAAAAAAAATCATGGCAGAAGGAGGAGATATACCAGATTTAGATCCAACTGAACTAAATAAAACCAATGATGGTGATGACTATGAAAATGCAGATGGCACAATTTATTTGTCTCCAATCGAAAAGACATCCACCACTCACCTAGATTACCCCGGTTATGATGAAAAAGAAACTGACCCCTTATTAGCCCCAAAATTTGAAGATCAAGATTATGCTTGGAATGAGATTGGGCGTAAATTTCCTGAAGTTGATCCTTCTAAAGCCCCATTCACAGCGGGTCTAGATGAATATGATCAGGTGGAAGTTCGATTAAAAATAAAAGGAAGTAAGAAATACAAGTTATTCACTGCGGGTGGTGAATTAAATGATGATTTGCCAACCACTATCAAAAAATATCTGGGTGTTGATTCACAAACCTTAATTAAAAGAAATGATGAGCTAAAGACACAATTGAATGCAAAAAATGAAGAAAATAAGGATTTAAATAATGCTTTAGATGGTTTAAGAGCGGCTGCAGAAACAGGTCAAAAAGAGATAGAACATGCTACAATTGCTAGAAAAGAGTTTAGAGCTATAATTGAAAAACAACAAACCAGAATCGCGGAAAGTGAAAGCTATTTAGATGCGGCCGTTAAACAGAAGACTGAAGCAAAAACAGAGGTTCGGAAACTTAAAAGCGAATTAAATCGATACAAAGATGAACTCGAAAAAAATAAGAATGGACTATCCAATTTAAAAAATCTGGAACAAAGTAATGATCTTTTAAAATCTGAGGTTGATAAATTGAGAGAAGTGATAAGAAAACAAATAATTTCCAATCAAGAACAAATGAGCGATCTGGATAGACGAAATGATGAATTACTTAAAAATCTACCGTTACGTGATCGTGTGAAGGCTATCTTTAAAAAGTATGGTTTTACAGTATTTGCTGTTGTCAGTGCTGCGGGTGTGGTTATTGGTGTTATAGTTTCTAATCTTTCTAAAGGTTTATCAACATTAGGAAGAGGTGTTGGAAATGGATTAAAAACTCTTGGTAAAAAATTAGGTGAAATATTGCCAGGAATGGTTGGAGCAATAGTTAGCTTTCTTTTCAAAACAGCCGGTCAAGTTATTGGATTTTTAGGCGAAAATGCTTGGCTCTTGATAATGGCTGTAGTTCTATATTTTGTGGAAAGTATAAAAAAGAAGAGAAAGTAGATCTAAAGATATCACACTGATCAGTAAAATACAATATGGATGAATACAATAGAATTTACCCCGTATTACCTAATAGTACAGATCCTATTAATTTCAGACTGCAAAAATCAAGCGAAGTATTACAAAATCTTGAGAAAGAAATTAAACATTACGAAGAAGTAAGGAAAAAATATAATAGAGCTAGAGGAATATGTACAAAAATTAGTGTTTCTGGTGGTATGATTTCAGTTATTCTATCCGCAAGCGGTTTAGGAACTTCTCTTACTGGTTTTGGCGCTATTTTTGGCATACCTTTGGGTGTTGTAGGTGGGGTTTTTGGCGGGTTATCGGTTGGATTTGGTTTTGCTTCTAAAAAACTTTCTCATAAAGTTAGTAAACACGAACAAACCGCTGCAATTGCAAAATCAAAATTAAACACAATTAATGATTTAGTTTCAAAAGCTTTGAAAGATAATGTTATATCAGATCAAGAATTTTCTATAATTTTAGCAGAGTTGGAAAAATTTCAAAAACTAAAACTTGAAATACGACAAAAATTTAGGAAAGACGCAGAAAAAAACTTCGACATGTCTGTGATAAGGAGGGAAGTGCGCGAAAATCTATTAAAAGAATTAACAAATCCAGGTCATTAAAAATTTCATATGAGAAAACTGATGTTGGTTGTAATTGTTTTGCTGGAATTAGAAGAGAGGTTAATTGAATTTACATCTTATTCTTAATCTAAAGACCGGATTAATTGAAACACAAAGAATAAGATGTTATTTGAGGATTTCAAGACCCGATACCCAAACGCCAACCTTGATAAATTTACATTTATTAATGATTCGTATGGCGGATATATTAAATGGAAAGTTAGTGGGGTAACAGTTATGTCTGATGATGATCCTTCTGGAAAAACATGGACCGATGATCTTCCTACTAATTTGAAAACCCAATTATGGCGCGATTTAGGAATAAATTCGCCAAATCATTTCCCAAAAACTTTATCATCTGCAAAAAACACATATCCAATACCCGGTATTAAATTCGATGAATCTGCAAAAAATGTAACAGAAATGTTAATTATTTTAGATATATATGTTTCAGATAAAGATAACTTCACCGCGCTAATGAAAAATGTATTTAAAAATCAGACTGTAGGACTTACTAGCGGTAAAGAAGCTAGAGCTTGGTTGAATAAACCAAATATTAATCACTGGCCACAACAGTTAAACATGGCGGTTTGGTGTGCAACATCTGGATGCGGTTTAAGTTTAAATGATAGTTTAAATTACCCTAAAGTTATTAGAAGTTTTTTTATATTTCACATTTACTTTACAATAAGAAGAATATTATATGAATTATCTGTACCATTACCCGGCGAACAAACTTTTTCTTTAAAAAATAATCCATACAACAAAAATGCTTATAATCGTTTATGCGCAGAATTTGGTTTAAGCAATAATCAAGATTATAAGGGATTAAATAAGCCTTTGGCTGATTTTAGATGGAAAGGAGGAGCAAACCATGGAGTTGGGGATGTATTCATTGATTATGGAAAAGGATATGTACCTCCCGGAAGCGTTCATGGTCGGGGAGGAGGAAATCAAAATGTTAGAATTGTAAGAGGTTATGATACAGAAGCTAATATATGGCCGAGCGGTCCAAATAGATTTTCCGATGATGGGGGTAAAAAAATAGATGGGAATTTAATATCTATGCTTCGAAATGATTATTTTGTTGATTTTCAATATGCATGGTTTATACCAGAATCTGGATATGGATTAACAAATGCTGGATTAGGAAGAATAAATAGATCGGTTGAAGCTTTTGTTTATTGCATTTTGGGAGCTCAAGTTAATACTAGAAATTCAATTATTGGTAACGGGGGAAGAGCATTTGAAACTCAGCAAGAATTTATAGATTTATTTGAAAGCTCTGTGATTGAAAATGATATCGCAAATTCAAATCAAAGATATCAAATGGCGGTTCAAGAATCAAAAGTACGGCTTGATTTGGCTATAGCTCCTAATGTTTTGTTAATGCCAAGCAATTTAATTATAAATACAGAAAGCGTTATTGGATACAATAATAATCTGAAAATAGCAACAAAAGATATGAAATTTGGGGTAAATAATTCAATAAATGTTGGAACAAAAAATGTTGGAATAGCTCATAGTTTAGGAGAATCAAAGGTTTTATTAAATACTAATGCTAAACCAAGTAATCCTAAATTAAACAAAAATTATGAATCAGCCAAAACAGATGATATAGAAACATCTTCTCATCAAAATAATCTTATTGTTTTAATATTAGGTGGAGGATTATTATCTTGGTTTTTATTTCGATAAAAATTAATCTAAACATATACCTTCAAAATGAAAAATGTTTAGCATTACAATGTATGATTCAGAAACTCGGGTTTATTTAGACCCTCCAATGAAACACGTTAGTGAATTACAGCTTTTAGATTGTAATATTAAAACAAAAAGACTAATAACTTTAAAGAATCAAGAAAAAATAACTGATGAACAAAATAAATCTTTAGTAATATTTAATCCAGGAACATATTCCATAAATGATATAAAAATATTAATTGAGCTAAGCGAAAAGGGTAAAAATATAACAATTATTATCGGAGATAATTTTGCTTACATAATCAACAATAAAACAATTAACATTAAATTTACCCAAGGTTTGCAAAATTCTTTGGGGGTGCCAGAGATTTTATTTAAAATAAGTCAAATAGATATAACTATAAAAGAGCCTTTGAGACTTTTATGCAGCATAGTTGATAATAGAATGTCATACACGAATAAAGGTAAAAATGGAGTTGTAAAAATACAACCATCCCAATTACTAGCAAACATTCCATCAAAAGATTATCCATCTATTCCCATTAGAAAATATGATAACATGATTAATCACTTTGATTTAACCATTTTAGACTCTGATTGGAAAAAGTTTGATCTAAAAGGAGAATCTGTAACTTTTAGTTTAAGATTTAAATAAATTTTGTTATGTAACCATTTATTGGGTTATATAACATAAATATATACTATCAATCTTCTTCACCCCATACTCCTTTCAAAAACTTTAATTCCTCTATATCAATACACCAATCTAAATATCTAGACGGATGCCATGTTACAACCATTAAATCATCATACAAGTCTTTATAGAATTTCTTTTTATGTAATATCTTATATTCATCTATGTATAATTTTACTTTAATTGAAAAAATAAAAAAGTCTTTAATATTTAAATCTTCATCAAAATCAACATCTCCATTTTCATTATAATAAATAAGCCCATAATCATCAAATTCATATGCTTTATATAATAAATTTCTTGTGAACTCATCAGTAAATATTTCATCATTATCCATATCCATTAAAAAATCAAAAGAAAATATGTTGTTTTTTTTATAGCTACAAAAAACCTCAAAATCAATTACTTCGCGATCTTTATTAATAAACCCGCGATTTTTTGAGATGTTTTGTAACAAATCTTCTTTTATTTCTTCTATAAAATCGCAAATATTAAGCTTTTTATCGTTTTCATAATCTTTAGTAATACTTTTTGTTTCCATATTTTTTTTTTTATTTTATATTTTTAAATCACAATTAATTTTAATTTTTTTCTGCATTCTTTACAAGAATATTTTTGTTTCATGTGTTCGCATATTTGTGATCCGCCGCATTCTTTACATTGTTGTTTTTGTTTATTATGTATACATATTCGAGACCCACCGCATTCTTTACAATGATATTTGTATTTGTTGTGTTTGCATATTTGCGATCCTCTACACTTTTTACAAATATACTTTATTTTGTCGTGTTCACATATTTTAGACGCCTTACATTCTTTGCAATTATACTTAATTTTCCCATGCACGCATATTTTAGACCCCCCGCACTCTTTACAAAACACCCTGATTTTTTTATGTTCACATATCTGGCTGCCGACGCACTCTTTACAATAATCCTTAAATCTTTTGTGTTCGCATATTTTAGAACCGCGGCACTCTTTACATTGTGTTTTTTGATTATTATGTATACATATTTGAGACCCCTCGCATTCTTTACAAAAACTTCTTTGATTGCCGTGTTTACATATTTGAGACCCGGAACACTTTTTACAGAAATATTTATATATCCCATGAATACAATAATATTTTGAGGGTTTTATCTTTATTGAATTTGGGGTTGGTGTTTCGGGTATTAATGTTGGTTGGGGAGGGTCTGGTGGTATTTGCTGTTCATTAATTCTTTGCCTATAATTTTCCAAATCTTCATTTGTATTGATTCCCATTTCACGTAATGCTTGTATTTTTTCTGCTTTTCGCATACGACTTCTGCCTCGTATACGCAATTCTCTCACAATTTCTTTTAATTCAACATCTCTCAATTGATCCATTTGTATTGTATACTGTTATTCTTCCCTCTAAATTATATTTTGTTTTTCAATTTTTTTATTTTTTGATTTTCTTTATTTTTAATTTTACCCTTAGTCCCCTTTTTTCATTTTTCATTTTTTATTATTCGTCTATTATTTTTTTAATCTTTAATTTTGTCTTGTTGCACATTTTCATTTTTTTAATTTTTAATTTTGATTTGTCCTGGAGGCCGCCTTTCTCCCCTACTACACCTAAAATTTAAGGTTAAGGGTCATTGATTCGAGAATTTTATTAAGATTTATGTGTTTCGAAAGTTGACGACATTTCATTCTACTATGAAAATCCTCCAGTCACCAGAAAAATACTAAGCATTGTCTTTGAAGAGGACTCATTTGAGTTCAATGAAGAAAACTATCTCACATGAAAAACACACGAAACGGCCATGGGAACTTAAAAATGGCGGTTTCTTTTGCCAATATTTTCATGGCAGAAATTGGAACCGAAAATGCTAAGCAAGAGTGTTGTTAAACCAAAAGAATGGAAACGCAACATAGTTGACGTTTTCTCGTTATGAAACAAGAAAACGAGTCTCGGCATCACACTATAAAATTCACAACGGAGGTATCAGAATAGAATAGACTAGAATAGACTGTGTTTTATAAAGAAACATTGCAGTAAAGAAAGTGCTTCTTGCGAAATCTTGATAATGAAAAATTTCCCAAATCTTTGAGTCTTAACTGAATCGGCTGAGAAAACCTCCTCTGCTTCCTTAACTCGTACGAACTATTACTTGAGAGAAGCAGGAGGCTAATAATCTTGCAAGAATTATGGATTACTTATTATAGATTGAAATAGTGGTTCCGTTAGGCTCTCCCGGGACCTTGATTGGCCCCAACACTGCAAGCTGAAGGGCGTCTGACTAATGTACCCTGGGAAAAATACATGGAAGGGCCCTTCCTCTGTACTCTTTCTATCTCGACTGACTTGAAGTTACTTAGGTAATGCGTAGTGGAAGACAGGACAAGCGTAATCAAGCTAAGACCTAATACATGCGCAATAACAGTTTACAAGATCTACTGCTGGAACAAGCGCTCGCTTTAGCTGTACGAGAAAATACAGTTTCTTAGACGCTTTCTTAAGGAGGCAGTTAACCCTAAATTTAGAAAAGAAGTTGATCATCCGTCAAATTTTAAAAGATACCTACAAAGAAAGTTTATTATATTGTTTTTTTAATTCCAGAGTTTTTTTGGCGAAATTTGAAAACCCCGCCAAAAACTTGTGTTTTAATTAACAGTGGTCATTAAAAATGGCCTTAGCAACCATTGATTACAGTTTGTTGATTTTGGTTGCTATGGCGCTTTTATACCCTGGTTTTCCGAAAAACGATCCAAATTTGCTCTTCTATAATCCACAAGTCCGTCATTTTAAAATTCATTCCGATTTTCTCACCCAGAAGTCTTTGCATGTTTTGCGGGCACATTTTCTCTTCGAGAGTCGAAATTGCGAGTGTGTTGTTCCATGTTATCAAGGTCTTATTCGGTTGTATTTTGAATTTGTCGATGGAACGAGAGGAACAAAGCTGCAGAAAAAGAAAAGGAAAGTTTAGATCGGTTCGGAGGAAAAAAAGGAAGGGTTTCCACGGGAAAAAAGCATGGCAAATTCAAAGGGAAACCAACACAGATGGCGGTCATGAAACAAGCGAGGAGACACGCAAGGAGCCACAACCAAGCACTTCCAAGGCTCAAAGTGAGTACGATAATTTTTTAGATCGGACTGCGCCAAAGAATATGTCAGAACTGAAGATTATGAACAGTTCTTTTGAGGATTTAAAGAACGAACATGGAGTAAGCACTCGTTCACAAACCAGTTCCTCACGAATGCAGAGTATAGAGGCGCTTGAGAAAGCACATGGCTTCAAACTTCAGGATGCCGAGCTGCTATCGCAGTGTATTAGCAAATCAGCTATTTGCAGCTCATGTAGAAATCCAAAATCAGAACTTCAGCTCTTTCAAGAAAACTCCAACCGTGATGGCCTTGCTGAATCATTGTATCTAAAATGCTCAACTTGTGATAGTTTCACACCTTTACAAACAAGTAAGAGGCTTGGTGGTAAGGGTGGTGGGGCCCATGAAGTGAACAGGAGGTCTGTGCTGTCTTCCCATCAATGGGGCCGTGCTGGTTTGGAGAAGTTTTGTGCTGGTATGGAACTTCCACCTCCAGTAACCAAGAAGGCCTACAACCAGCACATGAAAAAAATTAAAGGCAGGAAATCAGGTCCAAGCGAAAATCAAAGGCTGACAAGCTGTCTTATCAAGCTGGGGCATTTGGCACAAGCTCAAAACCAGAGGCAGATGGAAAAGGGAAAGGAAAAAGGAAGAACAGGCAACCCAGGAAAGAGGCAGACAGTTGCTTTACCTGCTGAGCCTGACACAAGTGAAATTGAAATTATGTTTGTGGCCCCAGAATTGGAGGTTGTTGCTGCCCCCAGAAAAATATCAGAAGTGCCTGATTGAACTGGTTTGTTGCTCTATTTGATAAAAAAAAAAAAAACATTCAAACCTTCAATGTAGACTTGTTGGACTACTTGTACCAAGTTAGATTATGTTTGGTGTCTTCTTCAGAGACATCTACTATTCAAAGACTCTGCATAGAACTTTGTTTGGCAATTTCTCAAATGTACATATATTTATACTCAGGGTACTTAAACAAGCACAGTTTGCTTGCTTTTTAACTGTTTTTGACAAAATTTTCAGTGGTTGTTTCTGAAATAATGTTCTGAGCAATGTATTATGGATTTTTGAATTAGTCGCGAACTGTCGCTGTTGCCATGGAAACATGGATATTTGGCCTTAAATGCCGTAAACATAGAAGAAACACAAAAACAGTAATTCATTGCAAAGAACATTGCATTTTGATTATGTACAGCAATTTTCATGTCAAATTAATTAATATTACCGAGAAATCCTTGTTTGTAGATGACAGCCTTTGGTTTGTTTACCAAGGTTGCTATGGAAACAGTTGGTTGTCACGGCATCAAAAGTACCTAAAAAAATGCTGCTGTTGACATTGCTTGCATGTGCCAAGTTTGGTTTTAATTGGCCAATTTGAAAATATATTATCAGTTTTAATCTGTTTTCACTGATTTAGGGTTAACTGCCACCTTAACGTCATTATTATTTATCGTCAAACGCCATAACTGTGATCTACACACACCCTAGGGAGCTGCGGGGATCACGACTAAACGTGATGTTTAGCTCTTTAAAATTTGGTCTTATCACCGTTAAGCTGGAACATGTTTTCCTTTGACCAATCATAAATTGCATCTACTGCTTCCTGTGAATTGCAAAACTGTTACACCGTGATGAGAGCGTGAATCATTCAAGGTACTTTTCATATCCTAATTTAACACCGAAAGACTTGTAGTGATATTTAAACAAATTCTCCACACTAGTACCATGACAAATATACGAGAACAGTTAGGAGAAAATGAATAGTGATATTGGGGTTTTAAGGGTTAAGCAAATGTAACTAATTCAGCTAAAGAAAGAACAGGCCTGAGCGGGATTCGAACCCATGATCTGGGAAAGACCGGTGAGATGGTTTATCAAGTGAGATATCCAGCTACCAATATCCACACTATCACAAGACCAATTGTGGGTCCATTTTAATTTATACGACTTGTTAGTGTTGTTGGATGTGAAAATCTATTCAGATACACGGTCCGAAAATCCGAGGGCCTGTGTGTTCGATATTCAAAAATTCAGTAGCTCACCTTGCTTCCGAACAGATTTGTACCGAAAATAGCCGTTGGGTGCCTCCAATATATTTACACAGCTGTTAGAAAGGTAGTTGAAGATTTGACCCTGGCTGGCGGTAAACAAGCGCTAGAAATTTCACGCAAGTAAATGAATGAAGGTAGGTCATTAACCATTTTTTTAAAAATTCTTAAGATTTGTTAGAGCGGCCTACCGACCCTTGTTTTCTTTGTTCCAAAAGTAATAACATTCGTCTTAAGATAAAATAAATACTGTAAGTGCATTTGGGAAAAAGAGACAACATGAGGACTTACTGTTTGTTCCCTGGAATGAAGCAGTTCGACAGTCTTTCCGTACAAATAAGCTCAAAATTGAAAGGATTACACATGGAAAAATCCAAAGAAATTGAGTTTTGTGATACTGATAAGTTCCGCAAAATTGAATTACAGCTTCATCACGTCTCCGGAAATCGAAATGCATGACGAAGCATTCCTGGTTTGTGCGCATTTTTAATTCCAACTCACTGCTGTTTGATAGCTCTTTGTTGATATCATTTATTGATAGTTATGTGCATGGGTTTTGGGTTGTTTTAGTTTGAGAGTCACGTTACAGAACACAGAGCTCAGAACTTTGATCCAAATATGGAACTACACCTCTGTAGTATTTTTGTTTGTCCACGCACGGGCTTTGATAGTAAGAACAGCAGACACGTGCATCAATTTGTTCTGGAAGACAAAGTACACCAGGTATTTATTTACAATTCATAAAAAATGTCGTGCGTTAGACTCACAGCCAATGAAGGGGAAATGACGTCATAAAACAACATTATATCGTGATAAGACTGAGAGTATTCAGCAGTTAAGTTCTTTCTGTATCGCGTTACTTAAGGTCTTGTGCGGGAAATAACTTCTGTAGATTCTGCTGCCACCGTGAAAATTATAATCAATTTGTTGCCGGTTTCCTTTGTAAAAGCATCGTAAACAGTTTCGTCCATCGTTTTGATAAGTTGACTTCCAGGTATGTAGAATCATCAATAACTAGCATCGTCAACCATAGCTATGTAGTACATACTCCCATAAAACTGTTTCTGAAAGCAAAGGCACTCCATCTTGAGTCAGTAAATACTATGACGAATCTATTTTCAGTGACATTGTTATCGAGGAATTTACGTATTTGGCGAAGATATAGCGGATCCACGAGAGAACAACAGTCCTGTCAGTTTTCCAATGTTAACTAACCATTGGGAGTAAAGAAACGAAGAAACCGGCCGGTGAGAAATTCGAACTTCTCGTCAAATTTTATAATCACTCACAAACGAAACCACTCGTACTCCGTTTCTGCAGGCTTCTTCACGTTTTTGTCGTATCGCATTTTCCATTCTTTCGCATAATGCTTTTCCTTCGTTTCACGAGGAAAGAACCGTGTTTAGACCTTTAACCTATTACATATCACACTGTTTACAAACAACAAAATAGCGTGATGTCATGACTTCTACATGATTTAGAATAGCAATATGTCCTCTCTTGCCATTCTCTTCTCTTTTCGATTTTTTCTTTTTTCTTTTCTTTTTACAGTTAACCAGGAATTACTGTTTACCAGTATTTACTAAATTCTATTTACATGTCCGACGCACTCTAACCAGTGTCTCCTTAAATTAGAAACACTTTAAACCAACGATATCACTGGCCTTCATAACCTTTTCATAATGATACACAGTTAAAAAGAGGTTTCTCTGAACGCAACCCTTACGTTCAAATATGCAATAATCATATTTATCTATCGCACTAATCATCCACCTACCCTTCCCCCCTCAACTGCTACCTGTACGCCTATAGATAAACATATCGAACGCACTCTCCTAAGCTCCGATTACTCCTACTATTTTAAAAATGATTATTTCGCTAGTCAAATATCATCAGTCAAATTGTAAATTCATGCTTTTTATTGTTTTTTTTTTTATAGTTTATTTAGGGGTGAAGGTAAAAGATGGAATGAGTTTGCGGAATGGCATAATTAATGCGGAATATGTCTGCGGAATGACATCACGACATAAATTATCAACCCTTTACATAAAGTATCACAATTATTAATCATTTACAGTTTGGAGAACTGCAAAGAGTAGTCACCTTTTTTCACACAAGCAGGAGTTCATTTTTTTTTGTATTTCCTTTTGATCGTGCCTTCTAAATTTGGCAGTGTTGTTGCTCTTGAGACCGCCAGTTGATAAAAGGAAATCGGTAAGGTTGGGAACGACGGTGGTTGAAAATTTATGCCGTGATGTCATTCCGCAGACATCATGTTCCGCATAAATTATGCCATTCCGCAAGTCATACCACAGCCATTCCGCAAACGAATTCCTCCTTTCACCCTCTCCACATATTCACGTGTATTCTGCGATATATCAGCTAAAATTATTGTTAATTATTTGTATTATTTTGGACAAAAACTGTACGTTTTCCAATCACCGGTGATTCGCTTTAACATTAATTAAATACAAACGTCTCGTCCCCACTCCCTTTTTTGGATCACAGCTCCGCCGCCAAAACTATGCCACCAGCTACACAGGCTACGTTCCTTGCAGCACCTTCCAAATTCCTTCATTTCTTCCTTTTTGCGAGTTGGTTGTGTTGCGTAACTTGCAATATTCCGCGGCAGTTAGCACGTGCTCAAAGCGTGATGTTGTCTAGACTTCAGAGGGCGTTGACCATATCGTTGACCATATATGGTCTGTCATGGGCGGTTACAACGGCCACGGAACTGAGGAACTGGGCCGAGTAGGATAAACAATACAAAATGGCTGTTGGTATGTAATGTTGTACAGTCACTTTACAAATGAACTGTGCTGATCTTGAATAATTTTATGTTGATTTCAGGCACCGATTACACGAATGGGTCGTAGGACTGGATACAGGCTTTTTAGACCACGTTATGATTGGATCATGATCCGCGATCAAGTTGGAGACTATGCCTTCGGCAACGCGGTTAGCAAATTACGATATTTTTGCCGGCTTTTTTTGTTTACGTGAAGAGATATTCTTTTCAGAGCCGCTTAATTTCATTTTATAACCACAGTTTTTTTCTGCTTCAGTATCTGGAGATTCAAGTGAAAAATCCTCGAACACATATCGAGCAAGAGAAAGCGTTGTACACGGACTACGAGATTGAGCTAAAGGTACGCACATTTGGAGTGATTTTATATAAAAACCCAGCCTAGTTTAAAAAGAGTCCATTGTGATATACCTCGTTCTTCAAAAGCCCCCGACACATGTAGAACCAGCAGCCAACTAATCTGCCCAACATATACAGTTGAATGTTGGGAGCAACTTCAGAATACTCGTCCACTTCATTTACATGTGTCGGGGATGTTGAACAGATAAAAGTAGATGAATTAGTCAAGGTTAGATAAATATATGCACGCGTTACAATGACCTTGGCATTCTTGTCTTTGTAATTCGGTTGTCACCACCTCCCTTGACCTATTAGCTGGTGCAAATCTAACTCAATATGCTGCTTTGCTAGTCTATAGATGCATAAAATTAAACGTTCGCCACATGATGTGTACAGCTAGAATTCAACGAGATTAGCTCATCTATGAATAACTGCACAAAACCCGACCAAATTTTACCACTTCATCCTCATTTCTACGAACACTTTGTGGAACTAAGGCATACAGCAATATATATACGCGTCGGACATGCAGTTGGCTGCAAGAATATGGCCAGGAATTCTGCAGTCAAGCCCTGTTGTGTATTGTTAACAACTCCTCTAATTGGAACTGAAAAAAGAGATGGCCAGTTGAATTATCCAAGTTGAGTCCTCTACACTATAGAAACAATTGAGAATGTTCTGTAGGATTTAACCCTACATTTATAGAATTAACTCCACTTTTGGTATGAATGATTGAAGATGTTTCATGTTGTAACAGGCACTTTCGGTTATGTGGTACTCTTACGCTGAGTTTATAATATAAACTGATCGGTTAGCTCAGTTGGTAGAGCACCGGAATACCATGTGGGAGGTTGCAGGTTCAAACCCCAGCCAGACCAACACTCAGGGTCTTAGAAATTACTGAGGAGAAAGTGCTGCCTTTGTGATGACATCTGCAAATGGTTAGACTTTCTAGTCTTCTTGGATGAGTATGATAAACTGTAGGTCCCATCTCACAACACTTGTTCCTAATAATTTGTGGGATGTTAAAGAACCCACACTGTTCGAAAAGAGTAGGGGACATAGTTCCTGCTTTGGTGGCTCTACCTCTGGTTTCATCACTTATTTCTTGCATTGGTTGGGTGGTTGGGTGAGATCTTATATGGACTGGTAGCAGCAGCCAGAGGTGCCTTTACATGCTGACGTCCAATCTCACCCAATGGAAGTGTAAAGTGCCTTTGAACATATTTGTATGAAAAAGTGTGTTATATAAATTCATTATTAATCTAGTTATACAGAAGTCAACGGGGATCAAAGAGATTGTTGTCTGCTTATAACTGGTAGAAGTCCATTGAGTTACTTTTTGTGCTCAAGAATATAGGATATTATACGGTTGTGCAAAGATATGAATTTTATTTTCGAGTGTTGAAAACAATATTCTACGAGCAAGCGCAGTGAGTAAAATGTTGTTTTTAACACAAGAAAGCAAATTTTATATCATCAAGCCACCATGTTATGTTCTTTTTATTATATCATGGACAAGAAACTAGTGGGAAAATTTTTTTAGGATGGCCACAGATATCTGGGACATTTGGTACATAACTTTTTATTTCTTCACTGAGTGAACATATGGAAAATACGAATGTTTTAGTTTCTGGTTAAACTCTATTATCCTTATAATAATAACTTTTATGTTTGACATATGATATTATGTTATTTTTTGACATGACATTATGACATTAATATGACACTTATTTTTCATGAGTGTCACTTGTGTTGCACTTGCAATTTATCTCATGCAAAGAAATAAAATTTGTGTTTTCCATCTGTTTCCCATGTCAGACCAACCATCCTGCATTTCCACTTTTTCATTCTCAAGTTCGCCGGCGATATTCAGACTTTGTGTGGCTCAGGAACAAATTGGGACTTGATGATGTTATTATGAGGTAGGTTATGCTCTGGTGCATACTGTGTGTTTTTGACCAAGTCTGAGGTCAAGATGGCTGTGCATTGTGCAAGTTCATTTTTGCACTTCAAAGAACAAGGGAAGTATTTAGCCAGATTGGCCCAACAAGCTGTAGGTCAGTAAAGTATCTAGTATAAAATTATGATAAAAGCCTTCAAATATTTCTTGTGCACAAAGACTCCTGAGTGAGTTAAAGAGCTACATCTTGCCTGCTCAGGAAGCTAATTGCAGCTGTAGGTTTAATTAGTCAATCTTCATGCTTGCAGTGCAAGGTAAATGGTGAAATACAGTAATAGTTATAACATGCACTCCTCAAACATAAAAAGGAGACTTTTTGTTCTTTAGGGATGAACAATCTGTAGACATAATTTTTAGCTCTTGGAGCTTTATAGCTCACTGAAGAGCTATTGTGATGGACGAGGGAATTGGGATGTCAGGGATAAGCAATAGAATTTTCGGAACCCAATCGTCTCAAGATCATTTAAAGTTTCTTTTTTTGGCGGTCAATCAAAATTTAGAATATGCCACGTGATCTTTGCCTGTTCGACCCAAGTTCAGAAAAGTGTAGTGGGACATGACATGGAAACCTTTTTGCTCCACGAGCTCACTATGGGATGCCTTTGATTCACTTACATGATTGATCAGAAAAAGTCTGAGGATTGTCCTCACTAATGATTAGATGTAGAAATCCTTGTAATAGCTATCATTAATAATTATTGTTATTATGATATGTATAAAATCTCCCCTGTACATTTATAATTTTGACCACAAGCAATTCTTGCAGTCAATACAAGGGTAAAGTGCAAATATTATTGAATGTGTGATTATTATTTGGCTTAAGCCCTGTGTGGATTGAATTCAGGATTAATTAGGACTTCATCAGTCTGTTGAACATGTTTTTGTTTCACCCAGATCTGTTCCACGTCTGCCTGGAAAGCAGGTTATTGGCCGCTTTAAAGACAGTTTTCTCAGGGAACGCCAGGAAGGACTGGAGAGATTTCTGAATAGGTTAGTTTTTCTATCTGAAATAAAAGGATCAGTAGTAAATGTTCTCTTGTCTTTTACAACCTCCAAAGCTACCAAAACTTATAATATCATCCTGACTTACGTTGCATAGCTGCTGGTCATGCAAAGAAATGGTATAGTATGGTTATCAATAAACTTGGTTAGAAGGCTTGACTAAAATTTTGAACTAATATTTGAAATGTCAACTTTCCTCATATCTTACTGTGGTACAACTCATATTTGTAAACCGGTTTGATAAGCCCTCCCCCCCTTCTTGTATCATAGGCTACTGTTCCATGCAGTTATGTTTGTAAGGTATTAGCTACAGTCGATTGCATCTACCCGTGAACGCACACGCTCAAAACATGTTTTCACGTGACTTCAAACTTTGAAGTTTTCCCGCCCAAATGTGAAGTTCCCTCGATTAACGATTTTTGAAACTGCACCCTTGCTGATGCGTTATCTTCTCCCAACTTCTGAAAAACAATAATCCTGCGCAAGTTCTTTTACTTGATTCCGCAAATCGCTTGAATGTGGGACACCTTTTTTATAATTTCTTCCTTTCTTGTTGATTGAAAACGTCTTCCCTTTCAGCAGTGCAGAGAAGGATAACTTCACATTTGGGCGGGAAAACTTCAAAGTTTGACGCCTGAAACTCAGACGTTTGAGGTCACGTGAAAACATGTTTTGAGCACGTGCGTTCACAGGTAGATGCAATCGACTGTAAGATAGGTGCTATAACTGTCCATGAAGCATAAGGCAATAGGGGGTGTAACACACTTCTTTTTAATAGATTGACCAGCATCCAATTTCTTATTACAATATTCACTGTTCATCAACCATTCAGGTTATGGGAATATCAAAAATCATCACCAAAAATGAGTTGTATTGATAATTAAACAAATTCTCCTTACCAGTACCATAACAAATACATGAGAACAGTCAGGAGAAGACGAATATTGACGTTTGCTGCGTTGGGTGTAAATTTTTGGTATTATATCTGACAGCCCTGCTAACCATTCACTTAAGATACACAGTGAGACATGAACAACTCATTGATTGAAATCCTTGTAATCCCTTAATTGTTACTGTTTCAAGCTACCTTAAATTGTTTTATTCTTTTTTTTCTAGGCTTGTCAATGTTTCTGCATTTTCCACCAATCCAGCCTTATTGATATTCCTTCAGACTAATATAAACAAAAAGCAAATGGATTACTATTTAAGAACAAGGACACCAGGAGGAATAAGGTCCCTGATATTACGAGTGCATGACAAGAGACTCAAGGCAGATAAGGAAGACCACAAACCTAGATCAAAGACTTACAGTGCAGAATATCCTGCTGTAGAGAAGTAAGATTGTATTTATTCATTTGAAATGGTATTATGCTTTTAATGAACAGTATGGCTTGTGTAAGATGAAATGTTGTTTCTAGTTTGTTTAAGAGTTGTTTTGCTGCTGGCAAAGTTGGAAGTAATTGTAGTGGATAGCAGATCTGAAATTGAACTTTACATTGTTAGTAATAGTCTACTAATACAGTGTTGCATCCAGGGTTTACTGTGTAGGGGTCCTCTGGACCTCTTGGACAAATATTTGGGGGTCCAGACCCGAATCTTGGGGGTCCTATCATAAATATTGATTTCAATCACCTCTTAATTTGATGAAGACAAGAGTGAAAAATCGCATTGTTGGTGTCCGCCATTTTGAAAACTGCGATTACTGGGCCGAGTAAATGTTTTTCCGTTCACCTCCGCGGGACACTACTGCTCCCTCAAACTAAAAAGCTTTTGTTATGAGAAGTCAGAACTCAAAAAACGCGGAGCGAATGAACGTGAAAATCCGTCATTGGTGGCAATTGTGCATCAGAAGGTATGACACTCCAGTGTTTATCTTCGGAAGTTCGTTGTTCTGCACATGGCAAGTGGATTGTTTTTCTTCGCGTCGATACAAGTGGAAGAAATGTGCATATATTTCAAGCATGATATTTGTGCGTCCACAGGGACCCCTTCTTAGTATTTTAGGGAGTCCAAAAGCAAAATATTGCGTCCCAGGACGCAATGATGCGCTCTGCATGCAACACTGCTAATACAACAACAAAAGAGAAATTTACTTGTATTGCAAAACTGATGTTACTTGTTATTTTTCCTTCCAATGATTGCTGCAAATAAAATGGATTTATTCTCAGCAAGTGGTCTGTGCACAAATGGTGTTAGAAGATTAAATTTAAATTCAGAATAATAATGAGAAAACTAAATGATTTGACATTTGTTTCACAGGCCTGTTAAACAAAAATCATGTGTTAATGAGTGGCCACGATTTCCTGTTGACACTAGAAGAGGATGTGCTGGTGACTCAAGTAAGTTTTGTGAAATTCTAATGAGGAATCTTGATTACCATAAACAACATTTAAAAACTTTAAAATGATTCAACTAACAGAAAATGTGCTCACCCTCATTGTAAAAACCTGTTATGTTCACAAGTGATGTAAAACAAAGAGAACAAAGCAAAGCTATACAATAGAGACGAGGAAAGTAGTAGTGAAAGAACAAAGAAAAACTTTTCACGTTTTTACACTGAGGTCAACCCTAAAATTTGGTGGGTTTGTTCTCATCTTTTCATAGTTATGTACCCAGTGAACTCCACCAACTAAGTTGTCTTTGTGTATTAGTTGCAGGAACTCGTCGCAGTGAAAGATTTCGAAGCATCAGTGTTTGTACTTATCCAGTTGGCCTGTCAACTCTTCCAACAATCCCTGGCAGCTGTGAAGATGGTATTGATAGCGTGGAGAGCCTTTCAACTGATGAAGTGGCAGAAGAGGATCATCCTCTTAGCCGCAGTTGGCATGGCACAAGTCGCGATCAAATTGACCTTGTACTGGAGGACTATGAAATCATTCCGTTAAATTCAATAACACAGTTTGCAGATGATAACTTTAATAACAACACCGATGATGAATTTGTGGATTTAAACCCTGAGCTTATGTACGGAGGAGATCGTCGGTTTGATTACTAAGTGAGATAAGGTAATACTCAGGCAACTTATTGCTGAGAGGGTAGGGGATGATCCAGGACTCAGGACTTCAAGAAAATTTAGAAACTATCAGAAAATACATCCTTCAATTAGTATTAATTTTTTTCATGTACAAAGTGAAATTCTCCATGAAAACTGTCACAGATAGTTGACTACATTTTAATCCAATTTTGTAGCAAGTCTTTCACCTGCATACTAAATACACTATTGTTTCCTTAAAGGACAAAAGGAATGTGGCTTCCTTACCAAAGGGAAAAAAGTTTTTGTCAAGCATTTTCCTGTTAGACACAAAAATATTGGAAAACTTGAAAATGTTACCAAGGCAGAGTTTTTCAAAATTTTGATTGATTGGTGACAATTAATTTTGTAACTTTTTCATGCAATGATAATCATACTTTCAATGTAAAAGTATGAATTATGTGTAGTTTCAATAATTTATTTGCATATATTTAAAAGACTTACAAAACTTGCAAAATTCTTGATAGATGGCAGCTTAGTTAATAATGTTCCTGGTTTGGGTTTTGTTATTCTTACCATCTCAGTATTTCTGCTCTGGTGGGCCTTATGTTTGGTTTTATGGCCTAAAATCTTTTAACTTAAACAAACATAATTTTATCTGCCGGGCTTTCATCAAGTTCCAAGGGAGACAATCAAATGCAAATGATTTAAAGTACAGGAGATGGCTGAGAACCAGAGTGTTCCACAGAGACACGTCGATATTTCACTAGTAAATAATTGCTGGCAGCCAACAGCTGGTGAGAACTCTGTATCTGTAATAATAATAATGATGATGATGACAATAATTTGACAGTATTTCTACATGGTAGCTTTGCATCTGTCATATTAACTTAAAAACTAACTAGTTAAAATCTAACTAATTACAAACATGATGCACAAGTTGAAAACTGTTCAAAATTGTAAGATCTAAAAATGCTATAAATACTATGTGTAGCCATAACTAAGGAACCTTGTCAAGAAAACTATTGAAAAAAAATTTTTAAACTGTGTTAAACATGCTATAGTACTTAAGTTACAGTCACTTGAAACAAACAAGCAACAAAAGTTCCTGAAGAAAAGTACTGCTAAATACTAGTAGAAGTAATTATTATTATTATTATTATTATTATTATTATTATTATTATTATTAATGCTCTTAGATGGTCAGACCATACAACCCCTGTACAGAGCCATAAAAAGTAACCCTTTTGCTCTAGACATGTTTATACATCGCATCAGACAACCAACTGATAATTCTTTTGACATTGTTTTGATCAGTTTCTCTAAAGACCTATGTATGTATTTCAGCCCACACTAGAGTAACAAGATTAACCAGGAGCCCATTACCTGGATTTAACTGTGTAGAACACTTATAAAGATCAATGTGTACCTACATTGATGGAACTGTGATCCCAATATGTGAAGGCTAAATGTAAGTTATGTACACAATCTACAGTTGGAATTAACGCCAAATTATGTACATTGTAAATATCGATAATGTAAATTTATGATAATCTTTGAGTTTGTTTAGCAACTGGCAAGGATGTGTGCAAAATAATGTATTGGGGGTTTAAGGGGGTGGGTGGGTTTTTGTGTAATATGATGGGAGCAGCGGATAAATTTTTATTCGCTAATAATTATTTTAGTTTTATCCGACAGAAGTGTCAAAAATTTTGGGGGGGTCAGCAGTAGTGGACATGTTTAGTGACCAACTAGTTTTCTGCTTTCAACAAAGTGCAAACCATTTACTGACGCTTATTACTTAGTGATAAAATAAATTGAGTTCTTCATTAGGAAATGTACAGATCTCAACTGTAGCCAATAAACCCCTGAAGGTCTTACGTGAAACCATAGTTTATTGAGCTTGGCACTGAAAAATTACAATTAATAAGATTCTTGAATGTATTTTTGACAGGGGAATTTCATCCACCATCCAACTCAGTGTAAAAATGTAACATTTCAAAGTATGTATTATTGTAACAAACTATTCTGTGATTGTAAAGTTGAGGTAAAATTTGTTTAATTGGTGTTCATTTTCTAGTAGATTTTTCTTTTTTCGTGAATTATTCTAGGAAGTTGGTTTTATGAACATTTATCTCAGTGTTTAGCAGAAATGAAACATGTGCCAAAATGACAGGACAAAGTTAATCAGAGAATATTACCTGGAAATTGTTTGTTCTGGGCTTACGCAAAGAATGATTTAATTATAATACTAATAAGAAATTAAAATTAAATCTGTTTTATCATTCAACTGTCTTATTTCTGAACGTGTGCTTTGTAGATGACTATTAGTTTAATGAGGCCCTTTTAGGGAGGGTGCCCATGTCCCCTGTCTGAATTTCACAAGCGGCTATGTCGGCATTTCGCAAGGTTCTTATGTCGCTTGTCGGAATCTACCCCTAGCAGGGCCTCGTCTATTTTGACATTGGTGTCGCTTTCCCTATTTCGCTGGAGTGGTCTGTCGTTTGTCGCCAGTTCGTAGCTCTCGTGTCGCCGTCTCAAGGCCATGTCGCTTGTCGGAATTTACCCCAAACAGGGCCTCTTTAATGCCCCCACCCCTTCCCAAAAAAATGACTGTCAGCTCTGAAGATGGGTGAACGGCCTACAACCTCGCCTCAGTCTTACAGTGGTGTACATAGAGGTCATCCAACAGAGAGTCGTTTATTGCGGCTGGGTATTTTTACGTGACAAATCACCCCATTGTAACTAAAATGGTTGTAAGCCAGTCCACGCGATTTCCTCGGGAGCAACTCGTGGATATAGTCTTCTCAGACAACATTCACGCGTCCTTTGATGACGAAATTAATCATATTGCGTCAGGGTAATGGTTTGTGATTGCATATCCATTAATTCACCACTATGACGTTCTAATTGGGGATTCTAGAAGCGCGGTGTTTCCTCAGTCTCGCTTTTCCATTTTCAAAACATGGGTTGAGGAATCTTATCTTTAGAATAACGACCCCGCCCACTTCTGTACGCTGTTCGAACAAGTTGAAATGCACCTGGACAAAGTACCGGTAGGGTACAAGTTAACAAACAATATTTGGGGACCAGCATTGGAAAATCAGCAGACTTGCGAGATGATAACGGTAAGTTATTCTAATGGCTGATCGAATTCTTTAAACTTTTTTCATCTCGTATCTGTAATTACATACCTACAAATACTTGAGTCTGATGTGCCATTCTGTCGAGTTATTCCCAGAATTTACGGTTAGAGTCTGCATGGTCATCATGAAATGTAGAAGAGCGCGATTTGCCTCGACTCGTGGTAGAGAGTAAAGAATGTTAATTTAGTGCGGCAGCTTTTGTGATAACAGTGCCTTGCTTTTGGACCTCGTTGAATTTGTTCAGAAACAAACTTTCCACCATGTGAACTACTGATTGGTACTTAATGCAAGCCAAGGTTTGCTGAACTTTACGGTTGTACAAAGACGGAAATCAACATAAGTCAACAAAGCAAGTCAACAAATTTAACTTTACAACTGAGTTACTCTGATCACGGTCTAAAGTAGGCTTTTGTACATTATGCTAGCCTTTTTTCGAGCATTTTAGTGGCATTTTCCCGGAAAATTAAATTTTGGCGAGAAAAAAATTAACTTTCTTCAGGAGCCCATGGCCTTTTTGTAAGAGTAAACTTTGAAATTATTAAAAAACCGTTTGTACTGAATGAGCATTATCCGAGCATTTTAGTGACTTTTTTTGAGGAGACCGAGCATTTTAGTGGGGAAAATGGAGCATTAAAGTGGAGCATTTTAGTAGGGAAGCAAAAGCATTTTGTATTCATGGCTGGTGGGGGGGGGGGGGGTGTTTAGATTGGGGTGAGTAAAATTTTCAAAACCAAGAAAAATGGGGGGCTGATAAACTTTTAGAATTCGTTGTTTAAACCCTTGTGTTGGCATTTTGCAGATATATTTTAAAAACTGAGCTTTGTTTTGGGCCAGTGGCATAAACTGAAGGGGGGGGGGGGTAATGTTTGGATACACGCACTTTCGGGGAGGGGTCCATTTTTAATCTGTCTCAGTTGGTTAAAAAACGGCGCTGGTTGCCAAAAGTTTGGAGATCACCCCGGGAGACCACACCCTGCAAGAACCGGATTCTCCAGAACGAACCATAACATCAGGCAAACCGGGAACTGAAGGCGATTCCATTTCCTCGTTATTGAAAGCCATGATATGCTACAATATAAAAAACTTTGTACAAATTCTTCCAGGGTCAGGCGCTTCGGTCGTCATTGTTTTCGAATGTCTCTAACCACGCGGTCAAACCCAGGCGATTTAGATGGAGCACTGGCCAAGCGAGAAAATCTCTCTTCCATGTTAACTGGGAGCACGGTAAGGTGGCTTTCTATTTCTTCAGTTACTGTATTTTTTGGTCCATCAGAAATAGAATTTTTCTTCGCTTTCACGTTATGCTCCCAAGCACCTGAAGAACCAACTCTCTTGGGACATTGGTCCCTTTTTTTTCTTGTTGTCATAGCAACATTGTAAAGTTAGATTCATCGCGAAGTAAGGTTGCATGTAAGATCACAGAAAGACGAAATTCCAGCTGTTTACCTGTGGACGATCATATGTATGTACTTCATAGTTCTCCTAAGTGTAAAGTAAGCGATCGCTGCGAAAAACGATGCCACTATGTGAAGGATAAAAGAGCAGTCGATGAATGCTCAGCAATGCAATTGTGATATTTGTGCTTCGGCTTCTTGATAATTATAATCCTCCGCTGGATCTCCCGTTATGTTTGCCAAAGCGGAAAGCGTAGTTTTTTCTCCATATCTAGTATGCAATTTGTTACTCTTTGGGAGTAAACCTTAAGTCATAAAAATTCCTCGGAATTGGTTTTGAGCTAGTTCATCAATTTAATAATTTGGTGTGTCCACTGTGATTCTAATTTGACTACCTCGTGTAAATTAACCTTTAGTCGATCGCAGTACTTGAAACAAACATATCAGCAGTTGGTTTGTTGATAGTTTTGTGTTTGATTGAGGTAAGAAGTTGCTTTTATTCAGCTTTCTACAACCCAACAACTTGGATAATGTTTTCATGACCGCCGAATTAGAACTGATACGCAAATTTGAGTTTTTAATGATCTCGGTCGATCTTCGAGTACCCGTTTGTTTGTAGACTGTCAAATCGAAAATGTCTTAAAATAACGGAAAATTCATTAAAAATACAAAGAGAGCAAAATAAAATAAATCGGAGCCATGGAATTCGTGAACTGTTGATCAAGGTGCTACCCGTTATCGAAATTAAATTTCGGTCAGACTAAATTAATACGTGAGTGAGAGCCATGCATGCTCCACTGTCCTTTTAAAGTGCTTTCCTCCCCGATGATTTAGAATCTGGATATTAGTGAATGGGGTGTTGGTTAAAGGGTAATATACTGGGTTATGTCTAATTTTTTTATTTCAGTAATTTATGTTTTAACTTGTTATCGGTTTTAACTTATTAGTTTCTATTTGGGTTCTTTTTTAAAAGACCCCTTTCTTAGAAGCTTCCCTTTTATTCTTTTGAAGAGAAGACAATTGCTTATAGTTAGCATGTATATTTATAGATGCAAGTGTTTGTGGGTTTATAGTACCTCTGTTCTGTTTGTGCACTTTATTGTAGTTTATTGATTGAGGGATGTGTATACATAAATCACTCACTGATAGGTAAAATGAAGCTAAACCCAGGTTACCATCATCACAAATCACAGTGGTTTGTGAATGGAAAAGTAGTTGGTGGTGCCAGCGGAACTGGGTTTGTTTACAATTCTAATAACGGTAAGAATGAATACCATTCTCCAAACTACTGCACCTGCACCCACCATGGCACTTAATTAGATATATACTGTATCATATACAGTAAATATATATTTGAAATTAGCTACCATTGATCAAGTTTTTTTAGCATGATTTAGTTTGTAAATTTGCTTGCAACTGATAATGAAATTTAACTTTTAATATCTGTTATGATACATGTTGCTAGGGCTACTAATAATAAACTACTGTATTTATTCGGTTATAAGGCGCACAGTTTTTTCAAGAAAAATCTGTCTTTGGGTGGCCAGTAAGTGCTAAAATTGGCGTGCGTCTTTTAACCAAGTGCGCCTTATAACCAAATAACTACAGTAATTTGTGATTGAAAGTAAAAGTTAGTGATATTACAATAAGTTTTATAGAGTTAACTTCTAGAAGAGAGTGTAGTTAATAGAATCCAGAGCCTGGTATCAACAGCCTGAAATGTTTGACGCTATATATACTTGTCAGTCAACACAGGAAAACTGAGACATGCAATCTCCTCATAATGAATTTTTGTTTTCGTTATTGCAATTATTGCATGAGGTCACTTAACCACCCTTTGTTTATAGCATCAGAAAACCACAGCATTTACACAATTATGAAGTTACTCCTTTATAGTATAATTTGTTAATTATTGGTTTGTTCAAGAGTGGTTAAGAGAGCAAGAGTGTGCTTGTGTCAGGTTTTGAATGTTATAAACCTTACAGGGGAAAAGCTGCAAATAATAGAACTTTTCTCTTGGATTAACAAATTATGGATTAGTAGACAGAACACGTGTTCATAACATTATAATCTTATTAACAATGAAATGACTATTGTATTGCTTCTTGGACCCTTGCAGTTATTCCAAAAGAGCCACAGAAATCACTGCCGTCAGATGCTATGCAAGATTATAGGTACAGACCTCAAAGCAAAAGATTCCACATAAAAAACCTCCATAGTACAGATTATGAGCTAGGAGGACTTTCCACAAGTACCACAAGCCAGTTGAAAAATAGTTACCCCAAGAAACAACACTTTGTCCGAGGGCAGGTGCTGTAGACACATTGTTGGTATAAACACCATAATAACATACATCTATACCCACTTTGCATGTGAGTCAAGCTTATACCTGCTGAGTTTGTCAGAGTCAAATGCATGGGATTTCTGTCTTGCCATTGTCCAAAGATGTTTCAAAGACCTTTAAACTCTTCTGAAGCTATTTGAACTTAAAATTCTGGCAGCTTTTGAAACAGGCAGGCATGAGACAGTGTCCTTGATGCACAAGATCATCTTTAGGACACGTACGTCAGGCATAAGACTCACACATATTGTGTGAGAGTTGGCATGTACATGTATATGTTGTGGTTCATTTTTATCCTTGGTTTAAATTCATTTTCCTTTGTTTCAAACTCATGATCATACATTACCATACCATACAACAAAGGAAAATAAAATTTAAACAAAGGAAAATAAAATTTAAACCAAGGAAAAAATTGGACCACAACACATATACAAGCTTTTACCTCATCACAATATTAATTAAAAGATGTGAATTTTGAGTACCATGAAAGAATAAGAAGGATCTGAATGGCACAATATGATGCACATGATACAGATATATTGTGATAGAGTCTTCCTCTGAATATCATATCCCTCTCGGCTGATTTGCCCATTCAGTATTTTGGTTTGGTTGTAGATGGCAGGGGCATCATCAAGTAACCATTTGATTTATGGAACAGATGAGCTTCTTCGCCAAGCTCAACTGAGAGAAGAAGCTTATAAACCTCGTGGCTTTTTGTATGGGACAGAGGCTGCCACTAATGTTGGGAAGCCAGCCCCTGCACCACGTCCTAACAATGTGTTATGGCTAGAAGAGAAAACGTAAGTGTTAATTGTAATCATTCAATACTTGCATGCCAGTCTATTGAATCCGTAGAAAGCAATAACAATAGTGAATACTAAGTAAAAAAATGAACAAGCCTAATTCTTATGATAATTTGTCATGTAGGTCAAAGACCATGATTTCAAATTTTATGTCTAAAAATTAAAACAAATGCAAATGGAATAGAACTGCATTATTTGCAATGGTATCATTTAAGAACTGGTTCATTATATTCATTCAGTGCTGTTTAAGTAGTTACTTCAGGAGTAAGTTTTCTTCAATAAAGCTGGGACTTTTCCTTAGAAAAAGACCTTTCCTAAAATAATGTGTATAAATCATTTAGTGCTCTTGTGGTTAACGACATACATTTAGCAGAAATTATTTCTGACTTAACCTTAATACTGGTTTTATCCTTGCTGGTCTGATATTGCGTTTGTTTATCTTTCAGGGAAACAGATGTTGTGAGACATAAAAAGTTGGCAAATACTCAAGGTGATATTAAATATATGAGTCATAAAAATAATAAAAATAATATTGCATTTTGGTTCATAATTAATTTTTCTTTCACAATTACATGAACATGTCTATCATTACTGACAGACAATAATTACTTTAATTTTTTTTTTGGATCATCTGCTACAGCAATTATAAGTCACCTACATGTAAATGCTTGTTCCTTAATTGTTTTCCATTAAGATGAATATTTAGCAAGATATTATGAAGAAAAGGCCAAGAAAACACAGGCTGCAAGAGAGGAACAGAAAAAGGTAGATACACAGTTAAGTGTATTTTACAAAAAATTAAGCCTTCAGAATTGCTGTCTAAATGATCCATGGAATATGCCATACATGCATTTGCCATTGCCATTTCAACTCTTAGATAGGTCCTGGATGGTATCTTGATTTGGGGATATCCTCACATGACACAGTTTAGAATTAATTAATAGGACCTTTGGGAGGGCAGGATCAAGCATTTGGCAGGGGGAAAGGTGTGGTGCCAAAAATTAATATTGGCGGGAATTAGATGGAGCTCTGCTGCTTATGACTCAGTGCAGCAAGGAATGACTTAACTCTTTAAGCCCTGAAGGGTCTTCCTGTGATGAGCAAAATTGTCTGGCGTTAGCCAGAGTAAAATCTATAAAGACACTATTGGAGCTTAAAGGGTTAAGGAGATAGTTTTTAATGGAAGGGGATTCCATTTTATTGTAGTTTAAGGATTCTAGCATTAGATCAATCTTTAGCCCTGAGTTGACTGATCAACTTCTACTTTCTCATTATTGGTGTTGTGAATAGAGGTTACACATTGGTCTCTATTGGGAGTGAAGAAAATTAAATTAAATTGTACCTGAATTTTACAGGATTTGGAGGAATTGAAGAGATATGCACCATGGGGGAGGCCAGGTGGAGGAGCTCCTATGGTAAATTGATTTAATACCTGCAACTATGTGCCTGCACATTTTGTAAATTTTTTTTAGCTAGCGTTGTTGCTCCCAAAAAACCTGGCCGCTACAACCTCGGACAAAACCTGTTGAGACACATGACAAAACTACCTATCTTTTGCACTCACCATGACAAAAGTGCTTACCATAGCTGTTAGAAAGACCATTTCCCCCCTCCCCTATTGCAATGTTGTTTGCAGAAACACAAGAAATGCACACATGAGCTGTTAAGCCAAAACAACATTGTACCGGGGGTGGGGAGGGGGACGAATTTGTTCCTTTTGGACACGATGGTTGCATGGCTCGAAATTTAAAATTGTATTGAAATGTCTCAACAGTTTTGTCCAGGGTTGTAGCAACAAAAACAGACATGTTTGTATAAATTGATTACTTTCAACCTCTGTTGAACTCTGGCTGTATCCAGAAGCCATTTTTTAGATGTTAAATAATATTACCAGGATTCATTGTCAAAATGAAATTAACAGTGGCATGCTGGCCCATTCAACTTGCGTGCCTTGTGAACCCAGTGTTTTAAAAATCAATAATCACATTGAATTGAATACTAAGAATTACACCTAATCAATTAAAAATCAGCAATGCTTTGGAAATGAATTTCTTCCTTCTCCTTGGAATGGTTATGAACCATTTATCAGGTTTCTGTCATTACGATTGAGCATTCATCATGGGTATAACTGCAGTATTGCCCATTGCATGATGCGATGGTCACTTCTGATATGAAATCAGAGTGTACACCTCTTGTTGGCTCTCGATATCATCTTACTAATAATCCTAAAAATTGTCAACTAGAACTATATATTAATTAACCTTCAATATCTGCAAACTGTTATAAATATCTCAGAACTAAAAAACTGCAAACCATGTTTCACAGCTTCTAATTATATCTAAGTGACATCCATGTACAGTAATATTTGAAAAAGCTTTAGAAACTGACAGCCAGTCTTTGGGGTGGATTTTCGAAGACTACAATTTAGAGTGATTCTCTTGTAAATAATAATTATAAATAATTTATTTTCAGTTTGGCCATGGTGACAAACCTGACACACATAGGACCAAAAATGTGAGGGCACTTGTTGAAGAGGTATCTAATGAAAAATTGTATAATATATATCCTGGCGTAACCAATCGATGAAACCGATAATCGATGATAATCGATATCAATCGATAACAATCGATGCCATTTAATCGATTGATATTGGAAATCGATGACCAATCGATGACGGAAAATTTTGTGACTTTTAATTTCATTGATTTTCATCGACTGTCATCGATTTTCATCGATTATCATCGATTACCATCGATTTCATCGATCGTTTTTTATTTGGTTTGATTCAATATTGGTGTTATTACATCAACTCAGTGGCTTTTAAAAGCGATCAATACCTCATTTATTCATTCCCGTGATATACTATTATGTCTGTTATTCGCTTCTTCAGACATTGTGCTAGTTCACGCGCGATCAGTCGTTTTAGGATTGCGAAAATCTATTTCCGGATATCCTGGAGACTTGTCATGGGGATGCCCATGTATGCCGCATGATATCGATGACAATCGATGACAATCGATGACAATCGATAGCAATCGATGACAATCGATAGCAATCGATGACAATCGATGCCAATTAAGGAAATTTTATTTGTGACTATCGATTGGTCATCGATTGGCCGATGCCAATCGATATCAATTAACTAACCATCATTGATTGATATCGATTGATTGATTGATTTCCGATCATCGATTTTCATCGATTGGTTAGGCCAGGTATATATTTATTTAATATATGAAGTGATGACACAGGATATGTCACAAATGGCACTCTGACTCAGATATGAAGTTGAACAAGGCTATGTGCAATTCTGTACTTAAATTACTTAAAGATTTGATTTTTGCAGTATTTACTCAATTTAAAAAATTGATATTTAAAAAAGGAAAGGCTGTATGGGGAATCAAACCTAGCTGTGTCATCGCAAATACAGGTGTGCGATGCACAACCAACCATAGCTACTACTTCACTTTAGAACCTTTCATGTTAATCTATTAACAAAGCTTATGACCAAAAGATGTAAAATATAACTTAATTACCAGTGGAAAAACTGCACCCCATGAACTGTTTGTTTCAAGCATGATCAGAGTTTTGGAGGGCGATCTGGAGGCGGAGCTCCCAACAGATCTGAATCAGGGAGAGTCCATGCTGCATACAAGGCAGATCCTGAACTCAGATTCCCAAGACATGCATCAAGACCTGTTGTTGAACCCATCTTAGTGAGTACATTACACTCAGTATATTGAAATGTAGCATGCCAGTCATAAAAAAACTAACTAAATCAGGCTTAGATCATCCACAAATATAAAGGAGTCAGTTTCTAAAGAATATGGGGCTACATCAGTGAGAATGTGAAACACACAGAAAACTGGTTCATCAAACAAGTGGGCAAAGTAAGCTTCACCACTGTTTTGAGGTTTATATATGTAGCCCTTCAGATTAACTTCATTGCTCCCCTGGAAGCCACAATAGCTTTTTGTAATATATGCAATCAATTTGTGTATTTTTTATCAGAGGTATGGTGGACGGAATGAAGACTACAAGAAACAGTTAGGTAAGTCAAGTTAACTTTTACAGGATTAATATTATTTGAAGAGCTGTATACGAATATATGGAAAATGCATCGACATACCAGGAAGTTTTGTGTTACTGGGAAATTAGCCGTTTTAATTGTAGATGTGTTACAATTGTGATAGGAATGTAGTTGCACATATTAATCTGTGTCATGGTTAGTAATTGTTTTTCTTACAGATAATTTAATTACATACATATATACATACAAACAAACATACACACATACATACATCCTTACATACATTACATACACACATACATACCGGTACATACATAGGTTTACTGTAACTCCCAAGCTGGGCTTTTCAGTCACAATATCTACATTATGAAAAAAAACTCAATTATATATGAAAATACAATATAGTTGATATATACATTAAAAGGATAAAACATAGTAGAGTGATTTAAAGTAGAACAAAGGAAAAACAAAAAATGGTTTAAAAAGTTCAAATTGTTTAGTGGTTTAAAGTTTAATTGTTGAATTACAGGCATTAGGCTACCTCTTGGTAATTAAATTTGTTTTCACTTCTTGCATTTTGCCTTTAGTGGATTTTAGCTGCAGCAGTGCAAAATTTCCAAGTTGATATTGATAGTACTTTTTTGCTTTTATATAGGTTGTAGTGAATGCCTCTTGTATGAAAGCCAAGGATGTTTTTAAAAATTTTAGTTCTTATTTAAAGAAACTAATGGGCTACAGTAGTTCCAAAGTATTTTTGTTAAAATTCATTTTATCTAGTATCTATCGTGTGGGCCCTTAAATTATTAGTGTTGTGAACATAATGTTAAAACTTTATATTAAAGGCTGTTAATCATAAGCTCGAAATCTTAGACTTTTTTTATCCAGTAATAACTGTAACTATATTTCTTTTTTTTTTCTTACAAAAAAGAGTTCAGTATAGAAGAATCAAGGTCAAGAAAACAGGTGCAAAGGCAGAGAAGTTTTGAAGATGAACTTCAACATGTAAGTTTGATCATATAATTCTATGTCATGCCATAACATGATTTACAACAGTGATTTAATGTTCAATGTTCTTTAGTACATGTAGATGTTGTGGTTTAATTTTATCCTTGGTTTAAATTTTATTTTCCATTGTTTCAAACTCATTATCATACATTACCATACCAAAAAAAAGTGAAGGAAAATAAAACTTAAACCAAGGAAAAAAATTGAATCACAACATACACATTTTCAGTTTCAAAATGGTGCTTAACCCAGGGACGGTGGAGCCGGGGGGGCTGGGTTAAGCACTGGGCCCCCCACTTTTGAGGAGGATGACATTTTATTTTGTTTAAACTACAACTTAATACAAGCCTCGTCGAAACCTTTTCGCGTTTACGAATTTTTAACATTTTTTCAGCGTGTGCTTCCTTCCCACAGATGGGAAGCTTGTGTCCAAAAACCGCCGGTTAGCGTTGGAGACCGGAAGGCTGAGAAATAACCTCCAAAATATTGCTGTAAACATTAAAATTACCTTTCATTTTACGCTTTATCCAGGCTAATTATTTCGAGAAGTATGTCGCGGAGAATGTTGTAAATTAAAAATAGATTTCAAAATAGATTTCAAAATTTTCTGGGGGAGGATGCCCCCAGACCCCCCTACCAACTCGCGCCTCCGGCGCTCCTTTTCAGCCCCCCCACTTCAAAATAGGCTCCGCTGTCCCTGTAACCAGGTTGTTTCACATTACCAAGTCAGCACATACTCACATTAAACACTTTAGTCCCAGAAGTGACCAGCATCCGATTTCTCCCATTTCTATATTCACTGTTCATCAACCATTCAGGTTATGAGAACAACAAAAATGATCATCAAAAAAGAGTTGTATTGATATTTAAACAAATGCTCCTCACTAGTACCATAATGAATATATGAGAACAGTTAGAAGAAAATAATTATTGATATTGAGGCTTAAAGGGTTTAATACAATTTATAGGTTAGTTGCCATAATTTCCTGGGTATAAGAGTTCTTGAGTTTAAGAGTAAAATGTGATATATCTTGTTAATAAGATGAATTATTTTGTTAGATTAGCACTAATCCCTTTGGAAGAGAAGGCGGTGGAGCACCAAGAAGGACTGGTCAAGGTAAGGATTTTAGTTTAAAATAATTATTGGTAATCATGAATGATTATTACCACATGATTCTATCTTTGATCATAACGTGTACTTTTCTGTTCAAACGATTTCTGTTCTTAGGCTATAAGATGATTATAATGGCTCTGAATATCATTCCTGGTCCTAAGAAATATGCAAATTAAATTATTATCCCAGATTTACAGCACCTGCCAAAGGAATTGCAGCACCCACACGCGCGCATAGTGCGTGCAATATGGCGGTTTTATTATCCAACTACATCGAATACTGTGCAAATAACACCCGAAATGAGTACAAATATCCAGGGATATTTGTGCAGTTGGTTTAATATTTGTATAGTAGGAAACCTGTTTGATCGGTTTGCCATGATGAATATGAAACGTAGTTGGTGAAGAAAAATTAAAAATGGACTTTTTTGTATAGGTAATCACATGATTTCGAGTGCAATTTGGGATAAATCAGCACGAGTAAATTTTTCAAAGGCTAACCAAATTGCACGAGCCCGTAGGGCGAGTGCAATTTGTAGTCTTTGAAAAATTTACTCGTGCTGATTTATCCCAAATTGCATGAGGCAAATCATGTGATTACTTGTTAATAATATACATGCAAAATTTAATTTCAACTTTCTGCACTCAATTTCAACTTTTTGCACTCAATTCCAATTTTCTGCACTGTTTGGGATTAATTGACGTGCTCTCAGCCAATGAGCATGCTGAAATTTTTGCTTGTATATTATTAGTTATAGAAACATGTGGTAAATGTAATTAATTTTACTAACATCAATGAATTAATTTGGCCGACTACACTGTATTAAAAGTCGAAGCCGCGTTTCTGACGCTTACAACAGAACCCAATTTACTGACGCCGCTGAGATACGCGAATTCATCGAGAAAAACAAAAACAGTATCACGGCAAACAAAACCAGGACTGACCTGAACATCGTAAGATTACTATCGTTAGTTGAACGTGTGAACACTGTAGGGAGTCAGTGGACTACAACAATCGGAGACTGAAATGGTGAGATTCGTGGCTACAGTGTAGATCACATGATTTCAGTCCTTAGGTCGTCCAAGGGAGTAGTCCAGTCCTTTTTGCTTGGGGGCTGTTTGTTATTTATGGCTAGGGGAGGGTCGGTGCTTTTTTAACCAACTTAGGCAGATTAAAAATGTACCTCTTCCCGAAAGTTCGTATATCCAAAATTACCCCCCCCCCCCCCGCCCCACCAGTTTATGCCACTGGCCCAAAACAAAGCTCAGTTCTTAAATATATAATATCCTGCAAAACGGCAACAAAAGGATTGAAACAACGGATTCTTAAAGTTTACCCCTCTCAATTCTACTGTATTAAAAAACACCCCCCTCATTTCCCTTGGTTTTAAAAATTTTACCTCCCCCCCCCCACTCCCCACTCTAAACACCGGCCCCTCCCTAGCCATAAATAACGAACAGTCCCTTAGACAAAAGGTTTGAGCAGTCTTAAAGATACTTTTCAGCTTCCATTCAAGGTTCTAAGACAAGAAATATCAACACAATGGTTCGGCAGCATTCTATGTAACGCAAAACGTGACTTCCATCGGTTGCGAAGCGTTCGCTCCCCATCACTAATAAGTTAGTTTAGTTTGTTAAAGTTATTAGATCTGAAATTTTAAAGTGAAAACGATATTCTTGTTTGACCGTGCCTCTCGAAATGGGAGTGTTGCGTGAGTGTGTCTTGGCACGGGATATAAGTATAAGGAGATCGAGAATATGATTACCGCCAAGATCATTTGCTCAAGTTTGGGCGCAGATCTAGAGTACTATTTTTAACGCTGTAAATGCATGGCACCAAAAAATGGCTATGCTCAGCCTGACGCGTGTCTAACCGGTCAGTGATTGTGGTCGGGAAAGCTATCGTGGGGTGTTAAACTTGTTGAAAGGTGCAATTAAACACGTGTCGATATGGAGATCAATAACATGGTGGAAACGTTTTTTTTTTTTAAAATAGCGAACAAATCATGTGTCAACACGTTTGCTGCCAGCGACAGCCGATGATAGTCGAATGTCGACAAAAGCAACATAGCACAAAAAAAAAATTAAAAAGTAAAACTACTTAAATTTGTCAAAGATTTTGTGTTCCCTTAATTAAGCGTCAGTATATTCTGATGATTATTTCTTACTGTGGCCTTGCTCCACGTGAAGCAAATTCATGTGCGCATCCTTTAACGCCACTATGACTTCTATTGGGATTTCCAAATAGGACGAATCGAAATAAGGAAATCGGCTAGTAACACGTGTACTTCAGTTTAACGCAGTCAGTTGGATTTTTAGATCTTTTTAGGGTTGCGGTACATCCATTTTTCATCACGAGCCAGAATGATATCGTACAGTGTTACTGGCTTCCTACGTGGGAACTCTGTGTGGCACTGACGACACTCTGCCGCTTTGTTAATGATCGGATAGGAAACCTACGACGAGAGGCTTGTCGTTGTGGTGGGCTGCACTGTAGGGAGGCCCAGGTGTTGCCTGTTGGTTGCTTGCTCCGCCGCGGCTCTTTTCCCGACCAGGTCGCCAATGGCTACTTCCTTTCTGTCCCACAACGTTTTTTGTGGCACTAGTGACTACAAGGTTACTCAGTTATGATGGGCTTTGGTTGGCGAGGAGATTTTAAAAGAAATACAATATTCTCCTTCAACAAATTTGGTCTTTCTGCAATACAAAGGCTATGCTTACATAGCCCATTGTATTTGAAACAAGGGCATGTACAAGTGACGTGGTCACGATGAACTGTGTACTCGTACATGCCTCTTTTATCGTCTTGTGCAGCAACAAGGGGTCAGTTGCATTTATTGAAGGCATTTTTTGAACTGAGTCTGCACAGTTCAATAGTTTCTCCGCTTTCTTCACCACTGTCGCCACGAGATTTGCTGGAAAACCAGGAATGGAGAGGATGGATTGGATCTTCTCAGAGAATTCCTTCCACTCTTGTTCTGAGTTTTCCTTTCCACAGTCCTTATCTAACGAAGTGCCCTTTTTGGTTACGTCTTCTATTGTGAGTTCATTGAACATTCGAGTGTACTGCACTCGTTTCTCTTCCGACCACTCAAACCACGTTTCTGGATTGACCTCCAAGTATTATTGCGCTTGTTTGGCCAACTCATGTTCTTCGCTCAACCCCCAAATAGCTAAGATGAGCTCCAGCTGTTGTTGAGGGTCCACCTCTTCCCACACGTTGCTAACGAACTCGAGCTTTTTAATCGTTTTTTTTTTTTGTATTTTGATTCGCCCTGTGGGCTCGTCAAAATACAGCACAACTCCTAAAAATAGTTAGCTCTTATTAACCGAGCAGGAGGTCTGTATGAGAGAATCTTGACCGAGCTCGTGAGTAACACACGACCGAGGTCAAGGTTCTCCCATAGAGACCGACTAAGCTCGGTTAATAAGATGTCTATTATATGACAAACAAGAACAACTTAATTCGTTTAATGTAACTGCTTTGCAATATCCGATATTTTCCTTGCGAACGGTGATAAGCCGATTTTAATTCTGCCAAGGCTTGCTCGTCCTCTATACTTTCTTCATCAGGCTTTTTGGCACTTTCATAAATAAATATCGTTAGAAGGAAATAGTCAATATTTTTACATTTTACTTTGTAACTCTTCGCCGCAAATGTAACCGGTCTAGATGCCGGTCTAGATGGGAAAATCTGGACCGATTTCAATATCGGTTTCAGCCAATCAAATTCGTGAATTCGGTAGTTCCCAGTCCTTGTGGGACACATCTTTATAATTAACAATTAGATTATGAGCTCGGGATGTAGAAATCGAGAGAGAATAATCTAATTGTTTAAGTAAAAATCATAATAAACAAATCATGTGTCGGTGAAAAAAAAAAAACCAAAATACTCAATCTTCCTGCGAAACTTTGCTAAAAGCGCCCATACGTCACCATTTTGAAAACGATCTTCAACCAAGTGCTGTCTAATGGCTGTTAGTATAAATCTACTAGCGTTCTATCACAAATGCCGCGCTCTGATTGGCTACACTACTCACTATCTACTCTGTGATAGATAGTGAGTAGCGTAATGGCGGCCGCTTCTTCACGTTTTCAAAGTGTCCGTGAAGAAGATTTAGACAGTTTACTGGTCGAGGCTGTTCCAGAAAAGACAAAGTTTTGAACAACTAGTAGATTTATACTAAAACAATTAGATTATTCGCTCTCGATTTCTATGCGTGATAGTTGACTCGGGCTGCGCCCTCGTCAACTATCGCGCGATAGAAATCTCGAGCTCATAATCTAATTGTTTAATAGTCTGCAGTAGCTCAGCCAATTAGATTGCGGAATTTGCATTAGTTTACAAGTAGATTTTTACTAATAAGAAAAGAAAAAGCATTGTACAACTCGAAAAAATTCTATTTCATCAAAAGCGCAGCCATTTTGTTCGTCGAGGTGATTATCCCCTGATAATCCGAGATAGCGAACCAAACAGAGCGCTCGATTTTGTATAATCACCTGAGTATTTATACTAATCAGCGATACTGCACGCCAAAACATCTAATAATATGTGATAAGTGTCGAATTCGAGCGGAGACTCTAATTTCCTGGAGCAACGAGCGTTGAGCGAACTGCAAACAAACCGGACTACCGTATTTACTTAGGTACTGCCACTTATTTTAGGTTCTGTGAAAGCTGGATTTCCAACGACGCTATCAAAAGACATACAAGAACTTCGTCTAGTGGATAGAAGACATCCACATGCCTTTAGTCAAGTCAATCAAAACCCAGGTAATTTGTTTTTATTTAAAAACTTCATGTATAGTGGTTTCTGATTTTAGTGCAATATTACATGAATTTCTTCTTCTGTTTTTATTTTTACTTTAGTTGTTAAGTGCCACCGGAATGATAAGTTCTTAGTGCTAAATGTCATGGTAGCCTATTTTAATCTTTGTTATTAAAAATGACACTTTGATTTTGTTTCACAGTTGATTCTGGATCAGAGGTGAGTTTCCTTAAATTGTCAATAATGCGCTGTTTCATGGTACAGCTTTCTTGCTCCAGTGAGCTTGCTTTCCTACTTTCTGTACAAAAACTCTATTTTAAGCACAACAACAACAACAAAACCAGAGATATTTTATAGCGCGGTTTTTAAATTGATTATCGCAAAGCCAAAACCAAAGCACTTACTCTAACCAATTACAAGAGAGGCTGTTGGTCAAATGAACCAATCAGAACAAAAAAAAACCGTTTTCAGAAGTGCGGATAAAGCGCGCGAGTGCGGGGTGTGAAACGCGTCTGCTTTGTGTGGATACCAGCAAGCGGTGTTAGCACAAGCGACTCAAGTTCTCGGTTTGTATGAAAGTTCGGTTTGCTACTGACATTTGTTTAACAGTAGAAGACCGAAAAAGCATTAACTCGCCAATATCGCTTTCGTATGGCCTGAGAAATAACATAAGATACCACACAGGAACAAAGGAAGTCGATTTTATTGAAAAAGATTAAGTTTCCTTTGACTTAAAAACAAACCAGTTTCACTTTCATACAAACTCTTTCATATTGGGAGCTTTGGGGATGTTGCTGTACTCTAAAGTGACAGTCAATCTGACAGCCATTTTTGCGCAATTTCTTTTTATCAATAGACAACGTTGTATCATCCTTGGGGTAGAGGTCATGGCAATCCCCCTGCATTTGACCGTCAGGGGAGAATGATTAGAGCTCCACAGCAAAACCAGGCAGATGATTTGGTAAGGGAAAATATAGCCAACTCCAGCGAGTTGGGATCCTTAACCTTGTTATGTTTCACTTTAATGATTTGTTTCATTTCTTTACAGTGCCCTAATCAGCACAGCATTGGGTAAGATTTCCTCACAGGTCCCTACTCATTATGCATGCTGTAGCTAGCCGTACGGTTTCGTTCTCAGAAATGTTTGCACGCGCACTTCCCAAGACAATTCAACTACAGCATGCATAATGAAGTAGGGACCTGCGAGGAAATCATTCGCAGCACTGCTTAACACACTGGCACTGAAATAAAAGGATTCTTTTTATCATCTTCTTTGTGTGACTATTTTAACAGGAAGGTATTGGTATAACAGTTGGTCGACCTGGTGCAGGTGCCCCAAATGTTGACAGTCATGGGAACAAGAGAGTGAAGAAAGCACAAACTCTGGCTAAAACGTCTAATGGACGTAAGTGCGCCGCTCCCAATTTATTCCTTGGAAATTCGCTTGACAGCCGTTTTGAATGCATTTAAGCCACGTATATAGGTTTTAATTGAAAACCCCACTAAAGATTGACCTAATTTTATAATCTTTACGTGGAATTTTCGTTATCTTATGTCTACTCAGTACGTACTTTATCTGACATTACTACATGGTCTTACACGATTCGACCTAAACTACCGTACCTTTTTTTCTTCGCACTACCACGACTTCAAATGCATGGTGTCTTCTGGAGGTTTTCCCCCATGTTTTGTTTTTCAGTTTTTTGCCCAAATTTTTATCGAAAAAGAAACCTTCAGTGCCGCCATTGTGAAGAAACAATTCGTCAGCTCTTTTAAAGAAATGAGTATAACGTGGCAAAGTTTAACTTGGAAAAGAACTGATGTGAATAAAGGTCAGAATTTCGTTCAGCCCCATTCTTCATTATGCATAGTTTTGTTGTATTGTTTTGGAGAAGGCGCGTGCAAATATTATAGTTGAGCTACATAAAGTATTGAGTTATATTAGAATCTAGCTCTCGTGGAATTTATGACAACAAAATACTCCAACGATGACGGAGCAAACCGAAAAATTCAATTTATGGGGCTTAGATTTCATTATCACCCCATACTTAATTATGCATGTTGTAGCTAAATTGTTTAGTGTAAAACGCGTGCAAACATTTCTTGTTTTCGAAGAATGAAACAGTGCTGTTACAATATGCATAATGAAGTATGGGCCGGTATGGAAATCTAGCGTTTACGCGCACACTCAAAAGATGGTTAATGCTTTCTTTTGTTTCAGAAACCATTCAACGGGATTTCAGTCCAAAAGGCAAGACATACAACCCTTGGGGAAGATCAGGGGCCGGGGCCCCCATTAAGGACCACGAGGGACAAATTCAGACACGAACCGCTGGCCGAGTGATTCACGACGCTAATGTAACTACACTTTCGGTTCTGTCCTCGTATACCGGTACACGAGGGAATAACCATTGTATTTTCTTTGTTTGGGAGTCATTGTTTAGCTGTAATGTACTGTTTGGTCTTTTGTTGTATCGGCTCTTGTGTACTGGTACACGAGGACGGAACCAAACTTTCTCTCTTTAACAGTACATTTTGCGTCAAAACTGTGATATGTTTAACGAAGGTATTAAAATTGGGCAGAGAGGAAACTCAGCACAGACGTCACTATTTGTGGGTCTTTATGGCCTGTTTCGAATAGATCTATGTACTATTAGCTATTCTCATAAATAAGATTTAATTGTACCGCTTTATTCGCTCGTTCGATTCCACATACTTTTCAATTTCTAAATAGAAACTAGACGCATATTTGCGTTCACTCCGGTTTTATGTTGGAAAGAAACTTTGTATTTTGTGCCTGCATTTGCCTATGTCTTGAGGACTTGACTGCGATTTGCCACGCGCATACGTGTTAAGGACTTGACTGCGATTTGCCACGCGCATACGTGTTAGGGACTTGACTGCGAATTGCCACTGAACGAAAAAAACGAAGCCGGAATTTCAACTCGGGCGTTTCCCTTGGAAATTTAATTGATGAAAAATAATCTGTATTAATTCACATTTTGTATCTCTTGGAGAGGGCCCTTGATGTCTTGTTTGCTCCTGCCCACAGTCTGAACTGGCCATTCCCTAATTATTTACTTACCGTTTAATAATTTTGATATGTTTTTTGCCTTCACTTCCTCCTTAGGACGTGCCAAATTCGTTGGACAGTCGCGCGAAGCACGCATATCTCACGACGTTACGTAAGTTGAAACTCCACTGATGCACGCACGTATGGTTATAAAGGGAAGAAGTGTAAAAAAACTCAAGCTGTACTGAGGCATGCTGGATAGAGATGTCAGCGTAGCGTTCAAAGGGATGGGAAATTTAACAAATCGAATGTGGTTTAGCGTTGTCTGTACTCTTATCGACGAGCACGCGTCATCACGGTGGTCAAATTCATGTCACATACAACCATCAGATGATCGCTAGTACCGCTTTCATAATAAATCAAAGCCCACCCAAATGAATTTTCATACAAATTTTGGATGTCTGTTTTTGACGCTGAGCAACAGATTTGTGGCGAGTTTCTAACGACTAAGATGATTCTTTCTCAACCTTGATTTGTACTGTTATAGAGCATTCTATGTGTATTTTAAGCGAAATATAGAACATTTGTTGTGTGTATATGTTGTAGTTCAATTTTTTCCTTGGTTCAAATTTTATTTTCCTTTGTTTTCTGGTATGGTAATGTAAGATAATGACTTTGAAACAAAGGAAAATAAAATTTGAACGAAGGATAAAATTGAACTACAACATACTGTATATACTCGTTCGTGATTGTATAATTTGCATGAAAATATTTTGGGGTGGCCTTGGTTTGAATAGTCTAGTCGGGTAGTCGGGTAGTCGGGTAATATATTCAAGTCCTATATACACCAAACATTTAAAGCATTGTAACTCTTCTGCTTTTCAAGATATCTTGCTGAAAAAATTCATGTAAACAAAGCATCAAGTAAGAAACAACGAGTAGAAGTATAAGATTTTTTTTATTTTATTATTATTATTATTTTATTTTTTTTTTTTAATTACAAACTGTACACTACTTACGGTTACAAACTGTACACTAATTACACTACTTACGATTACAAAATGAACATTAATTACACTACTTATAACGCTAGGGTCTACTTACGCTACATACATGAAATAGATCTGGTTACAAAATTAACACTTAAGTACAACTAGCAATCCACTTAGAGTTACAAATAAGGGCAAAGAAAGGAGAAGGAGTAAAAATCAATAACACATACGGCTATATACTTTTTGTATTGTTGAAGTGAAATAAGAAACAAAGGCATGTGAAATACTCAGATGAATTTAGATATGGTCCTGTCAGGAGATGAGGACAATTAAAAAGGGACAAATAAAGCTGGAGAAAAGATATTTAATCAAACATTTATATATCCTGCAAGAGGTTTCCATTTCCTTGTGTCTCCCTTTTTTGTTTCTATTTCATATTGTGATTTTAATAGACATACAAAATGTATAAGGTTAGGGGAATTTTCTTTCAGTTTAGCAAGCCATATGTGATATCGTGCTAACAGGAAGCAGTAATTGATGAGAAGTGCAAATTGAGAAAAATCTGGCCTCAGACCCAAAGCAGTAACATTTGTCAAAGTATATTCTTTAGGTAGTAAATTTAAGTTTTGTAGCCATCCAGTGACTTCATTCCAAAAATATGATGTCTTATCGCATGACCAAAAAAGATGAATTAATGACTCTGTGGAGGTATGACAGAAGCTGCAGTTTTCATTAGCCTGGAGACCTATTCTAAATAAAAAACTATTCGTTGAGATGCGTCTATGTAAAAATTTATACTGAAATTCGATCAGCTTTGTGCTCTTGGTGCACTTTTTCGCCAAAACGTAGGCGGCGGTCCAATTTATATTATCGTTAGTTGGTAGGCAACAGTCCTCTGTCCATTTCTTTTGACTTGATTCTGGGGTTAAACTCTTGCTATTGATCAGTCTTTGGTATATTAATGTAGTTGCTTTTTGAACCTGCAAAATTTTTGTTGAAAGCGGCTCATGTTCATAATTGGTGTTCTGGACATCTTGAAAGTTTGACTTGGTCCGAAGAGACTTTATATATATATACGCCTTTCATCCGGAAAACGGATATAACCATAGTTTTATTTCCTCTCCGCTCTACGACGAGCCCGACTCTTCTCATAAGCCTTAACTCTCTTGACATCGTACGCCGTGCAAGCTTTCCTCGTGAGGTTCCTCCAATCTTCTCTGTTTTCGACTGACAATTGCCATTGATCTAGGACATTGGCACACTTCAATGCACTTTTGCACGTGTCTTTGAAACGAAGTCTGGGTCGCCCTACTTTGCGAGAACCATGAGCCAACTCACAGAACAGGAGTTCCTTGACTGGTCTATCATCTCTCATCCGGCAGACGTGGCCAAACCACCGCAGGCGACTCCTTACAAGTTTAATCTCGATGTCCTCAACGTTTGCACGCCGCAACACTTCCTCGTTGCTAACGAAGTCATCCCACTTGATGTTTTGTATAGTGCGGAGGTGACGCTGTTGGATTGTGCGGAGCTGTCTAACTTCGTGCTGATAAAGAGTCCATGATTCGCAACCATATAACAGGAGGGGCATAAGGCACTGATTATATACTGCGACTTTGGTGGAGATTGTGAGGTCATGCGAGTCAAAAACCCTCTTGCGCAAGCGACCAAAGGCACACGATGCAGCTTGGATGCGAGGTGCAAGCTCCTCCTTCATGGAGCAGTCACTGCTGACATAGCTGCCGAGGTATTTGAAGCGCGTGACGTCGGCCAATTTGGTACCATCCAGAAAGAATTCAGCCGTATTGCCAATACACATGGTCTCTGTTTTGGTGGTGTTAATGCGAAGACCCATTTTTTTTAGCAACATCGTTGTAGGAGGAGAGAAGAATCTGCAGGCCCTCTGGTGTGTCACTGAAGATTGCGATGTCGTCAGCATACTGAGCTTCTCTGATGTACTCCGTGAGGACTTTGGATTTCGCTTTTAATCTGCGGAGGTCAAAAAGGTCACCATCATAACGCAGTCTGATCTGTATACTGCATGCGTGCTTTATCTCCTTGAAAGCGAGCCAGAGTAGAACTGCTGCATACATGCCAAAGAGTGTTGGGGCTAGTTTGCACCCTTGCTTGACCCCGCTATTGTATTCCAGAGATTGGGTGAGCTCACCATCGATAGCAAGTCGGGCGTGCACATCCGTGTATAGTTTCTTGATGATCCTGATAAACTTTGGAGGGCAACCAAGTTTGCCAAGGATGATAAACAGGAGCTCGCGGTTGACCGTGTCAAACGCCTTCACAAAATCCACGAAGGCTATATACAAACATCTGCGCTGTTCTCTTGTTTTTTCCATCAGCTGGCGAAGGGTGAAGATGCCGTCTATTGTGCTTCTGCCATTACGGTATCCACACTGCGATTGGGGATAAACATATTCCGCTAACAGGTGAAGCCTTTGCAAGATAACGCCCGCGAAGACCTTGCCGACAGCGCTAAGCAATGAGATACCTCTGTAGTTACCACAGAGGCTTCTGTCGCCTTTTTTGAAGAGAATTGCGATAATGGCGTCTATCCAGTCGGTTGGAATGATCTCTGTAGTCCAGCAGATGTTGAACAGGACAAGCAGGAAAGTTCTCAAACGACGTCCGCCATGCACCAGTACTTCAGGTAGAATTCCGTCTGGGCCCGGGCTCTTTCCTAAACGGGTTTTTTTTTGAGGGCTTGGTCGAGTTCTTGGCCTTCAATTGGGGAGTTCAATGATTCGATAACTGGAAGCTGGTCTATGTCATCGACAATACTCAGGTCAACATCCGTTGGCTGGTTTAATAGGTCACTGAAATGCTCAACCCATCTGAATTTTATCTCGTCAGGAGTTGTTAAAAGCTCGCCATCTTTGGATTTTACAGGGTGGATGCTCCTGGATCTAGGACCGTAGACAGCATTGAGGGTGGCATAAAACTCTCTATGGTTCTTCTCGCGAGAGTACCGCTCTGCTTCCTCAGCTCTGCGCCGAAACCAGTCATTTTTTAGCTCTCTGATCCGTCTTCTGAGTGCATGCCTGTCTAGGCTCTTATCTTGAAGCAGCCTCTGTATTTCTTGGTCTTGATTGTCAAACCAGTTGTTCTGCACTCGTTTCTTTTTGCCGAAGACATGAATGCCAGCATTCTGGAGGATAGCTCTGAAATCCTCAAAGTCATACTTACAAGTAGACAACTTCTCGTCTAGGAAGAGTTCCAATAATTCTTTTTTGTCGTCGTTTAAACGTGTGTCTAGCTTCTTGGGGGGCCTTGTGCCTCTCTTCTTGTTTTTGATCGAGAACAGGCATTGAGATACCAGGAGCTTGTGATCGGTGAAGTATGCGGTAGCCATCTCCTCTATCCTTAACTGTACTTCCATTGAAAATGGCTTTACAGCAGATATTAATCCATAGAAGGTGAGAGGGGGAGGGTCAAAATCATACTTTGAGCGAAAGTCCTTTAACGAGAGAAAGGTGTCATTGTCCGGTCCTAAAAGATGTTTTACCATAATTATTCCTTTCGTGCACCAGTCTTTCAAAAATACTGGCTTGTTTGCTATTTTTATTAAGGAATTATGCCAAAGAGGTTGAACCAAGAATTGATCTTTAGATGTTATTTTGGAGTCGAAGTTAACCTCTGCCCAAATTTCTAATATTTCTTTTAGAAAGGCATCCGAAGTTGTTATTGTTGCCAGGGTGTCTCTGATATTAAGGTTACAAGAAAAAAGATTTTGGCAGCCAAACTTTTTGAGGGCCATATCAAAGAAAATTTTCCATTTCCCGCTGTTACTGTTATCTAAGTATTTTTTAATCCATGTGGTCTTAAGAGATTTATTGAAGGAGATAAGGTCAATCATTTTTAGGCCGCCATCGCGGAAATCATTTATCATAACTTTGCGCTTTATCTTGTCGCTTTTACCATTCCAGAGAAAGTTGTAAAGTAAATTGTTTATTTCATTTAAGACCTTGTAGTTTGAACAAAGGGGTGAGAGTAAATAAACCAATTGTGAGACCACTAATGCTTTGATTACAGTGATTTTGCCTAACAAGGTGAGTCTGCGGTATTTCCAGCACCTTAAGATTTCCTTGACTTTTTCAAGTTTCTCGCTGTAGTTTAAAGATGCGGATAGTTCAGGATTTGTTGAGATCCATAGCCCAAGGGATTTTACCTTTTCTTTTGGCCATTTCAGTTCCTTTCCAGGTAACATGATTTTTTCATTTCCAATACTTGCGCCAATCCATAGAGCTTCCGTTTTCTTATCGTTAAGTCTGAGGCCAGATACTTTGCTGAAATCATCTAGCATTTTTAGGGATGCTAGGAGAGATTCACGTGACCCATCGAGGATAAGTGTTGTGTCGTCCGCGTATTGACTTATTTTGATTTCTTCATTGTTAACAGAAATTCCCTTTACTTTAGTATTATTCCTGATTGCTGTGGCTAACACCTCTGCTGAAAGGATAAATAAATAAGGAGACAGGGGGCAGCCTTGTCTAACACCTCTTTGGATCTCAAAAAAATTGCTTGCCCATCCATTATTCAGAATACAACTTTCGGTATGGCTATATAGCGTTTTCACCCAGTTTATTAGCGAAGTACCGAAACCGAAGGATCTTAATGTGCTAAGTATGAAGGTCCATTCAAGAGAGTCAAAAGCCTTTTCAAAGTCTATAAACAGCAACAATCCCGGGATATTCTTCTCTGTGGCATATTGAATAACGCAATCAATAAGCCGAATATTTTCGCCTATAAATCTACCCTTCAAAAATCCTGTTTGGTCGTGGTTGATAAGACTTGGAAGTACGAGTTTAATTCGGTTTGCAATAGTTTTGGCAGCAATTTTGTAATCAGTATTCAAAAGAGTAATAGGGCGCCAATTTTTTATGAAATAAGGTTCTGCATCCTTTTTTGGGATTAGTTTTATAACTCCTCGTCTTTGTGTAACTGAGAGGTAGCCTGATTCAAAAGCAAAGTTGAGAGCGGGGATTAAAAAAGGAGAGACGTCTTTCCAAAAAACTTTATAGAATTCGGCAGGTAGTCCATCCGTGCCTGGCGTTTTGTCGGAATCCATGTTCTTAAGGGCTTCAAAACATTCTTTTTCAGTTAAGACACCCTCACAAATTGTTTGCTCTTCTTTGGTCAAAGAAGTCGTGTTCACTTGCGAGAACAATGATGGTTCAGGGCAATCTGAACTTTTTGACGTGTAGAGATTCTTATAGAAAGCCATACATTCAGACAGAATATCTGTATCCGTGGTGACGAAATCGGTTTCATTAACTTTTAATTGACTAATTGTTCCCTGTTTACAGTGTCTCTTTTCAAGATTGAGAAAATACCTGGAGTTCTTTTCGCCCTCATTATACCATTGCGACTTTGACCTGATAATCGCACCTTGAGTACGATACTCAAAAATTTTTTATAGTTCTTTTTTTAAGGAAATAATTCTTTCTGAAAAAATATGGTATGACGGGGTGTCATTATTGGCATTATCAAGTTGTTTTTCTAATGAGGCGATTTCGCGTTCTAATATTTCTTCTCGTTTCTTTGAAGCCGCGTTTTTGTAAGCGGCATAAGATAATGATTTTTCACGCACCTTTAATTTAATCATCTCCCAAAGTAGAACTGGGCTCACCGAGGTGTCGTCCTTGTATTGGTTCACAGTGCATTCTATTGTTGTTTTGATTCCCTCGATATATTCCATTTCGGATAGTAGAGAAGTGTTCAATTTCCAAAAACCTTTACCTCTGGGGTTAGAATGCAAAGATAAGTCTAGAGTAATCATTGAGTGATCAGTTTTGAAGCCAGGCACGATATCTGCGTGAGTGACATCACATAAAGAAGATTTACTAGCTAAAAAGAAATCGAGCCGGCAGTGAATGGCGGGCTGGTTTTGACGCCAAGTATACCTCCTTGCCTCCGGATTGATGATTCTCCAAACGTCAGACAAACCAAGATTTTCAGAAAAGTTTTGGATCACTTTTAAGGCATTTTTGTGTGTTCTAGTATAAGATTTTTTGCTGCAAACATTTTCGTGTAATTATCGATTGAAAACTCAAACAGGTGTGGAAGAACGGATCCAAAATATAGGACATGAATGTATTACCAGTAGTCGTACTGTAAATGGCTTTATTCAAGAAAATCATCCTTAAGTCAAAATTTTCGTCCATCATCATTTGACATAACGACCCCCTTCCACCCTCCTTAGAAAACGGTGAGTCAAGCCATCAGCCATGTAGGTCTTGAGAATGAAGAACCTTATCACTTGCGGGAAAGGTTATTGATTTTAATGGTAGTTTCTAAAATTTACCACCTGTTTGATGAGAATTAATTTTAAAAAGGCATGACGTTTAGGGCAGTGATAACCAAGTCAGTGATAAATGTGTCACACAAAACGACAAAGTAGCAATTTGAAATAAAACGTTAACTGATTTCATTTTTGCTGCTCAACAGAGAGGATGGCTGAAGAAACCAAGGAAAGGCGCAAGACTGAACACGATGATCTACTCACTGCCGTAAGTTTTTTTGTATTCAGAAAAACTAATCAAGAAAGACTCTGCTTTACTGTTTGCCTTCTTTTCTGCAACGTATTAGAAGGTGAATTGTAAAGAGGTGTCTAATTTTGGGTTATAATCAACCTTACCCTACTCATAACTTTGATTTGTCTTTTAAACGATTTAAATATTTATTAATTTATTGATTGATTCATTATTCAGCCGGAAAAAGACGTGGCTACCTGGTTAGGAACAGGGACAGTCGGGCAGTTAATTCACGACCCTGTTACCAAGGAGATTGTGGCGCAAAAGAAGCAAACTTCAGACGTCACTTCACAGGTGAACAGAATGCAAAAAAGCAGCAAAGGAAAGAAAAAAAATGATACAAATTGAAAAGAAAAATGTAAAAAAGCAGCCAATTTCAAACGGAACAATTCCGTGTTAGGTTAGGAACAGCGAAGTAATATCAGTCTAAAGACTTAATGATATGCAAAGCAGTTTGTGACATCAAATCAAGAATAGACCCATGCCCCTTGCAAGCTCGGTCAAGTTTGATGGGTGTGGCTCAAGCAAGAACTGTGAATGATTATTTCAGGGCAAAAACACGGTGGAATGGACACTTAAATAAAAAAGAGATTCGACGAATAGCACAGCAGAGATTTCTTAGCCGCTGTAAAGATTTAAACTTAACATTTCCTTCGGTGTCCTATTGATATCGGCCAACCCCCTTTAAAAATTCCTTGATCTCCCCTGACTGTACTTGTTTACTTATTCTGTTAGTCCATGTGACAGAGAATCACTCCAAGCTTCTTCTCAAACTATCTTAACTTGATTCATAACAGGCGTTAAATATTCGACGGCAGAAGAATGAAAAAAGTGGGGAGTACCACATTGATCTGGAGATTCAAGCGAGAGAACGACACCAGCAGCGGAAACATAACCAAGAACAAGAACGGATAAAATCCTTGGAGGTCAGTATGTACATGAGGGAGGAACGAGTGACAAAGCACATAACGCGTTTACGTAAGAGGCTAGCGTATGCACCGAGATGCCAAAAGAATGGAGATAATGAACTCTGTACATATCGTGCGAAATACACCCATCAAACGTAAGTTGCAGCTAAAATTTTAGCGAGGAAAAGTAAAAGTCCTCTTTCATTGGTTGCGGAACAGTCAAAAGTTGTCTTAGTTTTCTTGGTCCAACTCGCATTCTATTACGAATCCTGCAATCTGATAGGCTGACCTGGTCACCAGCTTTTCAGTTTGAGTAAAAATACACTACCATACTAATGCAAATGCCGCAATCTGATTGGCTGAGCTAATGCACACTATCAGCCATTAGAGTGCCGCACTTGGTTTAAGTTCGTTTTCAAAATGGCGACGTCTTCGCGCTTAAGCGAAGTTTCGCAGGAAGATTTAGTATTTCGACATTTTTTTCATTGACACATGATTCTTTCGTTATGATTTTTACTTCCAAAATTTGATTATTCGCTATTTCTCTGTTAAATCAAATTTACACCGTGTTTTATTCGATGCTTGCCTTGTAGCATTTGAAGACGATGGACAGAGCGTGGGGAAGGCCTGGGGCCGGGGCACCTCTCAGGAAAGAACATGCAGATTTTGCCAAGAAACAGAAACGTGAGTTGAACTGTGTTTTTTGATCGTTAGGTAGCAGAGTCGTTTCCAGAGACAGCCATTTTCTTTGTTTTTATTATTCTAATGTTCATCAATCTATTCTCTTTTTAGTTGGCATTGTCCCAGTGGATTCGACCTTCACTTACAGAGAAGCTTAGATCAGACAGCATGACACTTACTTCTAGAGCAACACAAACAGGGCCGTCTGTGTAGTTATAATATAATATATTTTTATTATTATAATATATCTATATATTTATACCTGTCCTAAATGTGGAAATGCCATTTTCCCAGGATCGTGATTTTTTTGTACAAGATTATCACAATTCCTCCTAGGGTGTCATCTTTACATTTTCAAGCAATGGCATTTTCAAGCAATGGCATATCACCTGACAAGTCTGACATTTATAGAGAGATTCCACTACGTGCGTTTTTTTAATAAACTGTTGCACAAATTAAGTTATTCTACAGCAAAAAATGTGTTCTTTGTCATAGTCTGCTCATTTGTATGCAAGGCTCAGTCACGTGATCTTACAAGGTGTTCACAAAGTTGTATGAAAAACTTAAGTACTATCAAATTTTGTGTAAGATATGTATTAAACTTGTAAAGAGATATTTGGTGGCTGTATTTTTTTTCTGAGAGTGTGTTGTTTTAATTGTCTTAACAACTGGTGAATTCTGTTGAAAATTGTAAGCTTTACGATTGAATCCTATTTGAAATTTTAATGCCGGTCAAAAGTCGATATGGAATTGTACATATTTGATGTGATGGTGATTTTCTAGGATTTATTCACAAATAACATCAAAACGGTGTTCTTTTTATTTTTCCCTCACATTTTCTTCACACGACTCGTATTTTAGGCCCCACTAGTCGGCGAGATATCGCATCTCCGACAATTTTCTGTGGACGACATATGAAAAGGGTACTTTACTGTTCTAAATGTAATAAGGGAAAGGGACTGGGGAAGCCTCCTGGTGACAGGTATTGTGGGGTGGTATGGTTTTGAGTGGAATTGTGGGATAAGGGAGCACAAGTGAATTTTTCAAAGACAAAAAGTTACTGGAGCCTGTAGATTGTTCACTGACGATACAGTTTTATTTCGAGAAATATGTGCCCCGGCGATCACCATCGCTTACAGCGTGATCACCAACCGGAGCAGTGGGCAGCTAAGTGTCAGATGAGATTCGCACTCTCTAGATGTTTTGTACTCTCTGTGATCTTGCGTACTAACTCATCGCATTTCAGCTACCGGTTGAGTGATACTGGTCTCGAAGAGGTTAAGTATTACAAGTATCTAGGCGTTTACATCACGAGCTCTCTCAGTTGGCCTCTGCAATGCGAAGAAGTTAAAACAAAGGCAAATAAAATTTAAATTTGTGTGTTCTCCAGCGGAACCTTTCATCTTGCGACAGGGCGATCAAGTCGCGAGCCTATGCTAGTCTAGTCTGTCCAATTGCGGAGTACGCAAGCGTTGCTTGGACACCACACACCGCCAAAGATATTTGTGCCATTGACTCTATCCTACGTAGAGCTGCCCGCTTTCACGGTCTTTAATGACTACTCCCGCAACAGAAGCGTCTCTTCTACGATAGCAGATCTAGACCTGAACTAGCAATCGCTTGAGGAACACCGTATTATCAATGATTTGACGGAGTTTTATAAGATCAATTTCAATTTTGTGAAAATCTCTTTCCCAGACGAAACAAACCTGGGTTTTCAGGGGACTAGGAGGTAGCACGATTATAAACTGATTTATGCCCCTGTCATCTTCAGTAAATGCATATAAATATTCGTTCTTCCCTAGCACAATCCCGGTCAGGAACGGTCTTCCTTTTTCAGTGATACATGCCGCGTCATCTGCCAGCCTTTTCAAAGCTAGTATTGTACTTAATCAATGTTACTTTATTACCTTTCCGTTCTTACTAGCTGCTTGTGTGATTTGCTAATCTAGTTAACAGTATATTTAGTTCAATGTATATTGTAGTTGTCAAGCTAGCCGTTGACCAACCATTGTCAGATTAGAGTACTTATGGCAATTATATGACAATTAAAGATTAAAAAAGATGAAAGATTCAAAAAGAGTTATACGTAATGTACTTTTTCAGCTCTCATATCTGCATTTACGTTTCGCACTAACCCTGGGTTACCTTAACCCTGCTTCGAACAACCTGACCCTGGTGCTGCTTCGGTGGAGAGTTGAAACACGGGATTATCAAATGAAGTGATAAAGTAAGCTGTACGTACCACCGTGAGATAAAAAGGGGGGAGGGGAGGGTGTCTTGAATTACTTTTTCAACTTGTTTAATAATCCTATTTTATCAGGGGCACCCAACGAGAATATAGTTCAAAACCACTTAATCATAGCATTGTTAAAGTGTTTTAGTATTTAAAAGGTAGACATAAGCATATTTTTATCCCCTAAAATTTTTAATCCGTTCGGATTTCCTAGCTGAAAGTCTTGCGATCCGAAAATTATAGCGATCAAAACTTACCTTTTCGAAAATTTCGGTGCCATTTAATCCTGTACCCTTATGTTAAGTTATCAAATTTTTTAACAATTGTATGCTTGCCACCTGCCTTATAACTGATGCCTAGTGTAGTCAAATGATTGGCGTCATGTACTCACTGTATGTTTTTTTCAAAAAGCTACTCAGCTCCCTGGTCACTTTTATGTTGTGATTATAGATTATTAAAATTATCTTCAAGTTCATTCAATCACAACTCTGAAAAAACACCTCGTTAATTTTTAAATTATTTCTTTTTTTTTCTTTTTTGTAAACATATCCACGAGTTCACCATAGTCCTACTTTGATTATGCTTATTAACTTCTTGTTTTTACAATGTAAATATGATCAGTCACACAACAGTAAGCAAAACAGGTAAGCCTACTTTTCCAACATGTCTACTTCAACAAAATCTAGTTCACTTCAAGGTAAATTCGGAAATCAATGAACAGAAAACTTTTCATTGTTAAGGCTTGTGGCGTATTGTATATAATATAACGCTTAATACATTTTCTACATGACTTACTCTTTTCGAATCCTTTAATGATTCTTACATTGTAACCTTCATGGTTCTCCGTCACGGCAGGCGCCTTCATATTTACAAGTAAATGTTGACATACTTCTTGGCCGTCCCAATACTTCTACAACTCCATTCCTGTTAGTACTAACACTTAAATCAGTAGAAAAGTCCTCCATGCGATGTTTCCTATCCTGGTTGGCCACAGAAGTTCTTCGGTTTCACATCATGGATTCGTCAATATATTCTGTTTTCTGTCAGAGTCGTTTCGTTCAATAACAAGCGCTCATTTCGCTCATATAAATTCTCATTCAAGTGCTCCTTTCGCTCTATGAGTTCTCATCAAAGCTTACTACATTAGCAAGAGATTTTCTCATCTTCAGATCACTTTCGAGCCAACTGAATACTGCTTGTAATCTTGGTGGCGGTCGATGTCGGAAGAGCGAATAGTTATCATCTGGTTACGTTTAGCGCCTGGCCGAGTCAAAGGTTCATGAAATTCGGTCTCCAAGTTGGCCATTGTCCTAACTGGAAACATTTAAACTCCCTTTGATTTTAGTAAGACCGCTAATGAGGCCCTGTTAGTGAGGTTCTTTATGTCGCGTGTCTGAGTTTCAACCCTTTTCACGTCGCAATTTCGGAAGGTCAAAGGTCGCTGTCGTAATTTCCCGTGGGCGGCTCGTCGTTCGTCGCCATTTCAGCTCCTTCATGTCGCCGTTTCAAGACCATGCCGCTTGTCGGAATTTACCCCTAACATGGCCTCGCTAATCGTCCTCTTAAGCTACAAAATCATTACAAACTCTGGCAACGGTACGATACACTTTCAGCGTGAAATTTCAGCAACAGACTTCGGTGACTTCGGTCACGACAATTGTCGTCTTTATATCGGTGCCCCCGAGTTCTATCCGACTAATTACGAAGAGTGTATACACTTGAGTGAGTGAGTGACAATTTGCATATCGGAGTCCCCACAAAAACTCGCAAATACGCTTCGCGTATCCACGAGTTAAAAATAACGCCATTAGTTAACCAATCTAGCTAATATATCAAAAATATCTAAATACTAAAAAAGTCTATCGCCAAATGTTAATTTGTCGTCCTTCAAAACCTAAAGTTATCTGCGGACAGTAATTTGCAACCACATCAAAATTATGTAAACAAACCAAAGACAACGAGTACTCGCTATCACTTGAGCGTATTTTTCCTCTACTAAAGGAAAAGATAACAAAAAATTACCGGTTAAACGAGCAGTAAAAAAATTTGTATACGCATTTACCTGGTGTTGGACTTTGTTTTCCATAACATTTCCGACCCTCGCTGAGGCATTCAAAGGTAGCTTGTTCTGCAAGAAATTTGTCACCTTTAGGAAAATTCTCGCAACTCAAAAGCGGCAAAATGTAGTATCTGTGACTACCGAGACGTAACTAGAAAAAAAAAAAACTAGCAAAACACTATCGAACTAAAAGCTTTTTACCTCTTCTCCTGACGAATACTGCATTTGCGTTGGTAATGTATCAAAATTGAGACCGCGACGGCTTCTTGTCTCTCCAGTTTCCCTGGCACTGTTTGTCAAGGTACGTGGCACAGATGGTGATATTTCTGTGCATTGCTTCACTGATTCAAAAGAATTCTGACTTTCACTGATCACCGTTTTAAAGGAAATAAAATTTTTCAAGCGTCTTTCGCAAGGCCTACATAATAGATGTGGCAAGAATTTATCTTGCCTCAACGGCCGGCCATAAATGTCCTCAGCAGCGGCGAGCAATGCGCGATTCCTTTTGCATAAATGTTCTTCGAGCAAGATGCGTCTCCAACGGATTTACAAAGCCTACAACTACTGTCATTTGCCGTAGCGGAAGATCTACTGATCTTTTTGGGCGTCTGCTGAATATTCCCAGTTAACATTTGGTCCGAAGCGCGCCCTCACGTGCCGTTTGTTTTGATGCTCACAAGCCACGCTCGACAGTGGATAAAGTGGAGACAAATTTCCCACTAATCTGCCCCTCCCTCAAACAGCTTATTTGGACAGGTCTCAAAAACCGCTGAGCATGCGCACTCATTTCCCGCCCTCAAGTGTTTCAAAATGGTGGACGACAAATAAGATTTCACCACGTAATTTAGCCTCTTACCAGGCTGTTCGCACATTAGTCAAAAGTTTGATAACCGGTTGCATTACGCCTTCGGCAATTCTAGTTTGCCTTGGTGTTGTGTTCAGTGAGATCGGCGGTAATTTTCCACAGGATATTCTCCCTTTCGTGGTTCGCTCTCGTGCTTATGTTCGCTGCCACTGGAAGCAGAACTGGACTCTGTTTTTCGCGTTTGTTAAGACTGCCCATTGCTTGTTAAACTTGAGATTTGGACTACGTTATTGTTGTTTGTTTCGCAAGGAAATATCAAAAATGACTTTTTTTTCGTCGGCATGGTCTTGAGAAAACACTTCCCAAAGGCAAAAAACCGATAAGAGCGACTCCGTGAAGCTCTGTGATAATGAATAATGGCGATCTTTCGGCGAGACTTCGTCTGAGGTGACTTAGGAAACCAATCTGTGAGTAAAGACAGTTTGTTGTCTCGTTGAGCGTTCCTTTCGTGATATAATACCATCGTGATTGTAATTCCCGTTAATTAATGCTCTGCTACAGTCCATTCAACATTGTAAACTTCACTTTGTTCGTCTTAAATAAAAGAGGATTTCTCTTTATAGTTCCCGTAGTCAGGGTGTCTCGAAAACTCAGACCTCGAAAACTCAGACCTCAGACCCTAAAAACTCAGACCCCTGGGTGTCTCGAAAACTCAGACCCTAAAAACTCAGACCCCTGGGTGTCTCGAAAACTCAGACCCTAAAAACTCAGACCCCTGGGTGTCTCGAAAACTCAGACCCTAAGGGTAAAACAAATTTTCACGGCGTATTCCACGGATTCCTGCAAGTCGTCTTGTTTACTGTTCGTCGATCGACGATGCATAATATATGTCGTGTCCTGAATATGCAGAATGCAGAGAAAATGAAACGGCTCGCGGTGGAAGATGCACTGATCACAACAATAATATGCAGCACTCATGCCTATTTTTGGCTGCTTTTTTTATTAAGTTTAAATCAAATTCAGCCATCGCCATCCGAGCCACAGAGGTGCGTTGCGTTGCGTGACGGTTTCGCAACCGGTTGGAGGCTGTTTTCTGTTCTATGAATATGAAATACAAACCAAAATCAGCGGTCACTTTAATATAGTAAACACGAATCTCACTGTTATCTGTTCGTAGATATAATTTCTTTGCTATCAATTAACACTTGACTGTATTTCATTATATTTTTCGCTGTTTTCAGCAACGATATTGCAATAACTTCTTCACGACCACCGTATCCGAGACGAAACCTTGTACAATATGTCTAGCTTTGACAACAACTCCGAACGAACCGCGTCCGATAATACCAATTTCCTCTAGGTCTCCATACCGAAATTGTGGTAGATCGATTACCTTATTTACCACTGCCTTCTTGGTAATAAAAGGAAATTTAAAAGCCATCATTATAACTGGAGGGATTTCTGAATGATTTACAATTGACTTCCACGCCTGACCTAATGCCAAATTAGCATTTGGCGCGAAAACACGTCACCAAAAAGTTAATGATAAACAAATATAAAGAAACTATTTTTGGCGGAAAACATAGGAAATTTTCCATGTAACAATCTTTACTTCTGTTTGGTTAAATTGGCCTATCCTCAAAATTCAATTTAGGATAATTCATCTAAGCATAATGATCCATAAGGTTATATCCTGTTGTGAATATCCGGTTTCTGAAACGGGACAAAAGAGATTATGAAACCGTCACGCAACTAGACTTGGCTCGAACGGCTTCGAACACATGTTGAATATTATTTTCGTGATCGGTGCAGGTATCCTCCAGCGCGAGCCGTTTCATTTTCTCTGCATATTCAGGACACGACATTGTATCGACGATCGACGAACAGTAAACAAGACGACTTGCAGGAATCCGTGGAATACGCCGTGAAAATTTGTTTTATCCTTAGGGTCTGCGTTTTCGAGACACCCAGGGGTCTGAGGTTTTAGGGTCTGAGTTTTCGAGACACCCAGGGCTCTGAGTTTTTAGGGTCTGAGTTTTCGAGACACCCAGGGGTCTGAGTTTTTAGGGTCTGAGTTTTCGAGACACCCAGGGGTCTAAGTTTTTATATTAGGGTCTGAGTTTTCGAGACACCCAGGGGTCTGAGTTTTTAGGGTCTGAGGTCTGAGTTTTCGAGGTCTGAGTTTTCGAGACACCCGTTGTAGTCATTCTTCCTTTAGTGGCAAAAGCGCCGCGGTTAGCCCGCGACAATTTCCCGCCACTTCCAAGTGCAGCCGCTTTGAAAAGTTGACGTGACTTGAAGGAAAACCCACTAAAATTTTTAACATCGTATTTTGTGGTAAACAATGATATGCGCCAAGGAACAACGGGCCCTCCGAAGCGGAAAGGAAAAATATCACTCGGACTGCTGTTGGGGAAAGGTTTTTAGAGTTAATGAGTTAGGGGAGGGTATTTGTCTGTGCATTCGACACTACGAAAAATTACGGCAAAGTAACGAGACAACTTGTTGCTTTCCGCAAAGTTCCGCGAGTGACACCTGTTCTGGGAGGCTGACTAAGTGCCCCCAACGCCTCATTGCAGTGTTTGAGAGCGTTGTCGAAGATACCAATAAACTTTTTTTAGACCCGAGCATTTGCAACAAACACTTACTTCAAGCCGACACAGAGGAGCGAATACTTTGCAACAAACATTATGTTTCGCCAAGAAAGGTACGTCCATAGGCTTATTTTCAAGGTTATTCGAGCGAGTTAAAAAAAACATTACACACTGTAGTAGGGTTTGAATTATACCCTCTTAACTTGATAGCGAGGAGCCTCAGTCAACCGAGAGGATACACATGACAAAAGCTCTCCAGAAAAACAACACGAGCCGAGTGAACTACGAGAAATTCAAAGGCTCAGAGAAGAGAATGAGCGGCTCAAGAACGTGTACAGTAGGGAGCAAGGAAACGCAGAGAAACTCACTCAAGAGAACAATTCCCTGCGTAATAAAATGCAAGGTTGGTAGCATAAGCACTTCCCTTGCTTCTAATCAGGGCATTGTAATAGCTTCTTAAATTCTTGAAGCATAAAGAAAAATTCTCTTGCAATATACAAAGAGAGAGATAAAACTACGGGGCTGGGACAGCAAAAATTCGTGAAAAATTCGTGAAAAATTCGTGAAAAATTCGTGAAAAAAATCGCGAAAAAATTCGTGAAAAAAATTTATAAAAAAAATTTGAATTTTTTAATTATGGTTTAAAGATAAAATTATAATTAATATAAATAATGGAAAACATGAATATCAACCAATTAAAAGATGTTGATTTGAGACAAATTGTAAAAGAATTGAAATTACCTAAATGGCACGAAATGCGTAAAGCAGGAAAAATTGAAGCATTGGATGAAATGGGAATTAAAACAGTTGAAGATTTGGAAAATTATCGCCGAGGACTTATTGATAATAGACCGCAAACACCAGAGATATTAAATCCAAGACCTAATATTCCAAGAAAACAAACTCCTGATGTTTTAAATACTAGAAAAGCAGTAAGTCCTATTCCTAAGCCCATTTCAAAACCTAAACCTAGAGTTGAGAAAAATATTTATCAATCAAAAACCTATTATAATCAAAAAAAACAACAAGAAGAACAAATACAAAAAAATCAAGAACAAATAAAACAACAAGAAGAACAAATAAGAAAACTAGAAGAACAAATAAAACAACAAGAAGAACAAAATAAAATAAAACAACAAGAAGAACAAATACAAAAAAATCAAGAAAAAATACGAAGACTACAAGCTCAATTACAAAAACCCAATACAACAATTACAGAAAGTTTTAGAGATTATGAGAAAGAAGGTGCTAAACCTAAAATAAAACCTGAAAGAGAAGAAGAATCAATTATAGGTGGGGATAAAACAAAAACAAAAAAAAGAAGGAGGAGGAATAGAAAGAACAAAAATAAAAAAAATAAAAAAAAAAAAGATCCAATCATAGATAGAGATTATGAGAAAGAGGGTGCTAGACCTAAAACAAAAGGAAATGTTAAAAAAGATGAACAAGAAAATGAGGAAGAGTTCACATTTAATGAACAAAAAAAAGCATTAAAAGGATATTTGAAAACATATAGAATACATGGAAAGAAAGGATATGAACCTGAAGAATTCATGAAAAAAATAAAACAAAAAGTTATAGATCGAATTAATCATGAAAAGAAACCAATAAAAGGTAAATTTATATTAATATGTAAGTTTGTAAAAAAGTCTTTACTTAAAAAAGAAATTAAAGACGAAACTGAAAAATTCTTTCATTCTTCACCAAAAATAATTACTGAAGCAACTAATTTATCAGAATTATTTGATGAAATGATTAAACATATACTTAATGAGATTGAAAAATTTATAACTAATAACCCTTCAGGTGTTTTCGAATTCGATTCTGTAGTATGTTTTGATATTGGTTTAGTTCCCTACGAAGCTATTTCTGGAAGTTCATATTTTCCATTACCCGCAAGATTAGCATCAAAAAAAGCTATTATTAACCCTCAGAATTTTAAAGATAAGGAATGTTTTAAGTATGCAATAACAGAAGCAGTGTTTCCAAGAAAAAATCATCGAGAGAGAGTAAATAATGAATTGAGGGAAAAATCTAAAAAGTTAAATTGGAAAGGAATAGACTTTCCTACTCCATTAAATCATATTGATAAGTTTGAAAAACAAAACCCAAATATTGCTATTAATGTGTTGGGATATGAAGATAATAAAATATATCCTCTAAGAATAAGTGATAAATGCGATTGTAAGAAAAAAGAAGAATGTAATAATTGTGGATGTAGGAAAAAAGAATGTATAAAACAAGAATGTAAGAAAAAAGAATGTATAAAACAAGAATGTGAGAAATGTGGTTGTAAAAAATGTGATTGTAACAAAGAAGAATGTAAGATATGCGACTGTAAAATTATAACATTAATTTTAATATCTAATGGTGAAGAAAGCCATTACTGTTTGATAACTGATATTAGTAGGCTTTTATCCTCTGAAATTGATAAAAATAAAAACAAAAAATATTTTTGTCTTAGGTGCTTCAACTCATTCTATAAACAAGAATATTTAGATGAACATAAAATATACTGCGATTCAAATGGGGAAGTTATAATCAATATGGTAAAGAATAAAGATGGAAGCCCAAAATTTATTAAATTCAAAAATTATAAAAATAAAATGAGAGTACCATTTGTTATTTATGTAGACTTTGAGTGTCATCTAATACCAATAGATTCACGCTATCCAGATAAAAGTAAAAGCTATACTGTAAAATATCAGAAGCATAAACCGTCAGGATTTTTTTATTATATAATATGTTTTGATGATAGTATATTACCAACCGATTTTAATCAAATTGTGCAATATACTGCAAAATCAGATGATGAAGATGTTGCACAGATATTTGTAGAATATTTAGAAAGAGATATTAGAAAAATTTATAAAATAATAGAAGAAAGAAAAGAAAAATTTAGATTCTATAATAAGAATAACATGTCAGAAACAATTAAAAAAGAACATGAAAATGCAACTCATTGCCATATATGTGAAGGAAAATTTACAGAAAGTAAAATTAAAGATTATAAAAAAGTAATAGATCATTGCCATCTTACAGGAAAATATAGAGGAGCTGCTCATAATAAGTGTAATATAAAATATGTTATTCCTAATTTCATTCCAGTAATAGCACATAATATGTCAGGATATGATTCTCATTTATTTATTAAAAATCTTGCTAAAACAAAAGGTAAAATAAGCTGTTTAGCCAATACTAATGAAAAGTATATTAGTTTCTCAAAGAAAATTTTAATTGGACATGATGATGAAGGTGAACCTATTAATAGAATGATAAGATTCATTGATTCTTACAAATTTATGCAAAGCGGCCTTGGCAGTTTAGTTGATAATCTCACCAAATGTGGAAAGTGTAAGACATGCAAACCACCGGATTGTATGAAAAGATACATTGAAGATGGAAAAGATATTGAGCATAAAAGTATTGGTAGATGTGAAAAATGTGAGAATTGCTTGTTAGCTAAAAAAAGATGTCTTTCTCCAAAAGATGATAAACTAACCGAAACAAAAAAGGAATTTGACGATAAAACATATTTAGTAATGAGAAAAGGAGTGTTTAATTATGATGATTTTACTAGCATTAATAAACTAAATGAAACAAAACTACCTCCAAAGAAAGCATTTCATTCAAAATTAAATGATGAAGATATAAGTGATGATGATTACCAACATGCTGAAAAAATATTTGAGGTTTTTGATATGAAATCAATGCGAGAATATCATGATTTATATCTCAAGACGGATGTTTTACTTTTAGCAGATGTATTTGAGAACTTTAGAGATGTTTGTCAAAATAATTATGGTTTAGATCCGGCTCACTATTTTACATCACCAGGACTATCTTGGGATGCAATGTTAAAATTAACCAAAGTTAAATTAGAGCTGTTTACTGATGTTAATATGTTACTTATGATTGAAAGAGGTATTAGAGGTGGTGTAGCCCAAATATCAAAAAGATATGCTAAAGCTAATAATAAATATATGGCAGACTTTGTAGAAAATCTAAAGAAAAGTTATATTGCATATCTTGATGCAAATAATTTATATGGAGCAGGAATGAGCGGAAATCTACCCATGTTTGGATTTGAATGGATGAGTGAGGAGGAGCTTAAAAATTGGAGAGATATACCCTGCATAGTTATGGTTGATTTGAAATATCCAAAACATCTTCATGATTTACATAAAGATTATCCTTTAGCTCCAGATAAACTTACTGTTAATAAAGTTAAGAAATTAATACCAAACCTATTTGATAAGAAAAGGTACGTTGTTTATCATGAGACTTTAAAATTTTATGAAAGTATGGGATTAGAAATAACAAAAATTCATAAAGGCATTAAATTCTATGAGTCTGCATGGTTAAAACCATACATTGATTTGAATACTAAATTCAGGGCTCAAGCGGCTAATGATTTTGAAAAGGACTTCTTCAAGTTAATGAATAATTCTGTATTTGGTAAAACAATGGAAAATATGAGAAAAAGGATAGATGTTAGATTAGTTAATGATAAAAAAGCAGCTAAAAAATTAATAAAAAAACCAAACTTTGATTATTTTACTATCTTTTCTGAAAATCTAGTTGCTGTAAATATGAAGAAAATAAAAATAAATTTTAATAAACCAATTTATGTAGGGTTTTGCATTCTAGATCGAAGTAAACAAATAATGTATAATTTTCATTATAATTATATTAAAAAGAAATATGGGGATAAGGCTAAATTACTTATGACAGATACTGATTCACTTACATATGAAATAGAAACTCCAGATTTCTTCAAAGATATAAGTTCAGATGTTAGAGAAAAGTTTGACACCAGTAATTACCCTAAAGACCACCCATCTGGAATCGAGGTAGGTGTAAACAAAAAAGTAATTGGAATGTTCAAAGATGAGTTTGGTGGAATGATAGCTAAAGAGTTTGCAGGGTCTAGTGCTAAACAATATAGTGTAAAAATGGATAATGGTAAGGAGATAAAAAAGGATAAAGGAACAAAGAAATCAGTAATTGAGAAAGATATGCGTTTTATTGATTTCAGAGATTGTGTATTAAATAAAAAATCTCAAATGAGAAAACAGAATTTAATTAGAACAGAAAAACATAATGTTTACACGCAAACCGTTAATAAAATTGCACTAAACCCGGCTGATGATAAGAGATATGTTGAAGAAGATGGAAAAAATACTCTTCCATATGGTCATTATAGTTTGGATATAAAAATAGATGATGATTGTAATATTATCTTTCCAAAACAGAATTAGGAGGTAACTCAGTATCATAAGGAATAACCTGCAATTCTTCCCTTACAAATCCTCAACTAGGACTATCTTGCTCACCCTCTTGTTGGATATAATATAAAACTGGCTGATTAGGTGAAATCACACTTCTAGAAATATCATAAACTTTGATACTCCAAATAGGATCTGTAGCCCGCCTTTTTTCACCACCCTCAAGTTCTCCAGGAGATAATAAATATCTAACTCTAACAAAAGGAGATAATCTTACCTCATCAAGACCAACAACTCGATGATATCTTTTGGTTTCAAGTTCCACTTCTTTCTGTTTTATAGCCTTATCAGGCTCTTTACCAGTTATTCTTGTTGGTGTATTGTTCAAAGTTTTTAGAATATGCGGTAATCGTTTCACCCATACTCTAGACCTTTCATCACTTACCATTTCTTGTGCATATTGATGACTAAATAATCGTTCACCTAATATTCTGTTTGCGTTTTCTACAAATGCCTGAGCTCTATGATTTCCAGCCTCACTTCTTTGTATTTTCACATTATGATAATTCATAAGTTTTGTAACCTCACCCATAAATTCTTTTCCTGGATCAACCATTAATGTTTTAGGATATTTTAACTTCCTGGAATATATTTTTTCAAAAGCATTTGAAATTTCCCTACTTTCTTTTGAGGTTAATGGTTCAGCATCTTTATATCTCGTGGCAACATCAACTACAACTAATGCATATTTATATGTTTTTCTTCCAACTCTATCATGTGGCAAAAATAATAAATCTGCTTGGTGAATCTGATTTGGTTTATCCACGGTCCAGTGAGGTCTAGGTATATGCTTGGGAGCTGGAAGATAGATTTGCCATATTGCTTGTTTCTCTAACCATTGTTTTGCTACATCTTCACTTACTTTTGCTTTTTGTGCTAATTTGGAGATTGCGGAATATCCTTTCCAATACCCTTCAGTTGAATAATATATTTTCGATAAAGTAGAACTCATTTAAAGATTAACCAAAGTATCTTATAAATCAAATATGACGTCTGAAAAAATTAATCCAAATAGAATTCCTAGAGAACCATTTGGGTTGAAAGCAGAATCAACAATGAACCGAATTACTCTCAATCCATCATCTGCCAACCCTGGAGAAACATTATATATAAATATACCAAAACTTTCTGAGAATTTAGTGATTGTACCTGGAAGTGTATCTCTACTATTTGATTTAGATGTAGATGGACATGCAAATAATACACTTGTAAATAATGTAGGTAGTAATCTTGTATCTAGACTTAGAGTTCTTTTTGGTGGTGAAACATTACAGGATACCCAAAGATATGATCTTTTTCAAACCTATCATGATTTATTCTTAACAGATGAAGAACGCGAAGATAGATTAAAACAAGGTATTTCTTCTGAAAACATGAGAAAGCTCAGGACAAATGCAGGTGATAAGAAAACCCAAGATGTTAAGGCAGTGACTCTTGCATCAGTACATAACACCAAGTATCGTATACCACTAAATCACCCTATTCTAAACGATCATGGAGTTTTCTATCCAAAGGCACTAGATAATCATCTAATCTTTGAGATTACACTTGCTCCAGTTAATGATATTGTTGTTTATTCTGACACTACTAAGACTCCAGCATATTCAATCAAAAACCTTGAGTTAGAATATTCTTCCATTTCAAGTGAATACTTAGCTCGCGAGGCACAAGCAGCTTATCAGGTTGGTAAAGGATTCTTTTATGAAAATGTAACTCTACACAAAACTTTTACCTTTTCTATAGGCGGTGATGGTGTTATAAATCAACATATTAATTTACCTAGAAGATCAATGACAGGGATATTATGTTTGTTTACATTACCAATCGCAGCAGGAGCACGTAACTCTGAGAATTTTTACAATCCAGGTATAACCTCAATTAATATAGATGTTGATGGCGTACCAAATCGATTATACTCTAAGGGAATGATACCATCAGATCTATGGGAGTCGGTAAAGAAACGTTTCGGACTGACCGAAGGTCGGCATTCAGTAACGGAAAAGGATTTTTATGCTGATAAGTTTGCTCTTTGGGTTGATATGAGAACTCACCCAGATAATGGTATTCATGGCGGTGGACTAGCATTAAACAATACACAAGATGGTGTAAAACTAGAAATTAAAAGAAAACAAAGTGGATCTGGTACAATAACCTGTCATATGTTTGTTGTAGCTGACGCAATGATGGAAATAATGAATTCAGGTTTGCGTTCCATTAAGTACTGAAACCCTCTGGGCCCGCGATCGGGCGGAGCCCTCCCCAGCGAAGCTGGAAGCGACTTAAAAACCTTTAGTTATGATACAAAACCATGGAAGAATTACGAGAAAAAATACCATTCCATTGTATTATAACTGGACCAACAAATTGTGGGAAAACAAAGTATCTCATTGAACAGCTTCGAGGGCCATTCCTAAAAATTTTTGATTACATTGTTTTAATATGCCCAACTTATTCTAAAAATAAAACATATCATAATTTTGCTAATAAAGATAAACATTTCTGTGTATTGTCACCTGATGCAAGTAACATTGATGAGATTAATGAGTTATTAACTGATTGTCAAACTTTATTCTCTGGAACAAATACATTAATAATTTTAGATGATTGTGCTGTTTCGAATGATCTGAAGAAACGATCAAACAAGTTTATAGATTTAGCATTCTCTGGAAGACATCACGGATTATCAGTTTGGGTTCTCACTCAGCAATTAACATCCATAGCAAAACCATTCCGTGAAAATGTAGCTTGTGTTGTTACTTTCCATAACCCATCACAAAAAGGTATGAAGATGTTTTTTGAAGATTATGGGGGTGATTTAGACTCTGAAAATAGTAAAAAGTTTGTACAACTCCTGAAAACTGAAAAATATTCTAGACTTTGTTTATCTTTACGTCACCCATTTAATTGCTATTTGGAGATCCCCTTCGAGGCTTCCGACAAAGTCGGTCCCTGAAGTTATAAATTTCCACTTAGTGGGACCCTAACGGGTTTAAAGACCTAACCTTAGAAAGAAAATTAAAAGATGACAGAAGTTGAAGATTATATTAGTGATGTAAAAGATGAGGTAAAAGATGAGGTAAAAGATGATAATGAATTTGAAATAAAACAAGAATCACTAGCTATTCTAGCAGCTCTTGGAACCACAAAAGAGTATTTAGGTATTGATATGAGTCTAGGTGATATAAAAAAATTATCAGTGAAAGATGTTGATAAATATTATAATCGATACCAGGCAGTATTGGGTAAGAAAATTAACGGTGGGTTAGTAGATTCATCTCTTCAATTAATTTCTAAAGTTATTTCTTACATGGTTCCTATAGATGATATAGAATCTCTTTGTGATGATTTGAAGAATGATGATTTGGTTAATCGTGAACTAACAAACATTGTAGGGCTCTTAGCATTGAAAGCAGGAAGATTGGCAGCACTTGCTAGCTGGCTATTCCAGGTTGCTAAACATGTTAAAATAGGTAAAATACAACAAGTTACAAGTAAAAATATAGATGATTCCAACAAAACTGAGCAGGATACTAAGCAAGCTGCTGATGGGTATGATACTGTTTACTGAGCATGATATGATGTTATTTAAAGATTTCTTAATGTTATGTAAAAAATCATGTATGAAGAAGTTGTTAAAAGAAATATAGAAATTATAAAGAAATCTATTAAACTGATTGAAGATACTGTAAGGATAATAGATCATAAAAACCAAAAAATTAAAGAAATTGAAAAAGAAGTTTATATGCTAAAAGAAAAAATACTGAATAATTATAACACAACTGAGCAGACCACTTAGCGCAACTGATTTAAAGATTCTTTACTTTTGGAAATAAATAATAATGTCTGAAGAAGTTGTTGAGCAAATTACTAGAGACCAATCAAAAGAGACCCTGCGGCCCGCGGAGCAAAAAACTGTAGGTAATTCTTCAAAAAAGAGGGAGAAAGATCCTAAAAAGGTTGCTGCCGGTAAGAAATTAGCTGAATATAATAAAAAAGCAAAAGAAGCATTAGCTAGGGAGATGAAGCGTGAAGAAGAGCAAAATGAAAATAAAAATACAGAGAGTGAATCAAAAGCAAATCGGGCGGAGTCCTCCCCGCGAAGCGGAAGCTGGATTCCAGAATTATCTTTTACTACTGTTTTATCCATTGTAGGAATAGGGTTTACAGCATTTGACATGTTTATGAGATACCGACAAAAGAAGGATGATAAAAATAGGATAGTAGATTTATCTCAAGTTCCAACCAGATCCGTAGGACCGGATACGCTGAAAGTTCCACCTCAAAACATTACCACCCAACCCTCCCAACCACAACCCCAACCAACTCTGAAAATGGGAATGATATGAGTATGTATGTATGATGTGATTTTCTCCGACTTTGTCGGGGGAGGGCTCCGCCCGATTCGCACCCCTAAAGGGATCTAAAGATTTCTTACTGATACAGTAAAAATTATGTCATCCGAAAACAAACTTGTGAAAACTGTTACTGATTCAGCAGTCCTTATCGGATTAGCAGCTGGTGTTGGTTATGTAGCTAAAAAGGTTATGAAAGAATCATTTATGAACGACCCATCCTCAAGTATTACAAATTATGCAAAATGGGTAGTTGTATTGACAGGTAGTATGTATCTAAAAACATATTTAAAGGATCAAAAGATTTTACCAAATTAAGGATTTATAGACCTGAGCGAAGCGAAGAAACATGGCGACAATAGCAATGATGGTTGGAGGAGCTATTTTGAATGCAACCACATTTGTTGGTGGATCATATCTTGCAAAATATCTCTCAGGTGATAAAACAGATACAGAACGAATACGACACGATAAAGCATTAGAAAAATATCAAAAAGATTATGCTGAATATCAGGAAAAAAGACAGAAACTAATTGATTGGCAATCTCAACAAAATGATAATAAATATCAGGCTTCAAAAAATATTTCTAATACCGATGAAGCTTTGAAATTATATAGTGAGACACATGAACCAAAATTCTCTGAAACTCTGAAAGAGCCCCACTTTGCGGATTATTATAGACCTAGTGACAATCAAAAGATGGGTGAAATGGTATATGTAGGTGGTGGTATGTTAGCATTAGGTTATGCGGTTAGTAAATTCTTCTAGGTTATCGTATATGTTTTAATTTAAAGATTTCTTACTGATGAGTAAAAAATCATGGCAGAATTACCAGAAGTACCAGAAGATGATCCCATTGGGTTGGGGGAAGAAGAAAATCCTGATGATTTTGATGAAAAAAGTTCACTACTTGGTAGAAAGCCATCACAAAAAAAAGTTCGAGTAACATCTACAACCAGAGGTGATAGGAATTATGAGGATGAGGGTGCTAGACCTAAATCTAAAATAGAAAATAAAATCAAAGAGGAACAAATTATAAGAGATGATTTTGAAAAAGAACTAAAAAATAACTACCCTAATGTAGACCTCTCAAAAATAATCATAAAATTGAAAAGAGATGATGTGACAGAAATTGTTAGACCAGTTATTAATTTAAAACGAGGTAATCCTGCTGATTATATTCTTATAAATGGTGAAGTAAAACCATTAAAGGGTGGGAATAGAGAACTTCCTACTCAATTGAAAAAAGCTTTAGGTGATAGAGCACCAAAAATTGTTGAAGCTTATGATAATGAAATAGAAAAAAGAAAAGAAGCACATAGCGAAAATATTGAGAGGGAAAAATCTCTAGAAAACAAAAATAATAGAAGTATACAAGAAGAAAACGAACTTGAAAATCTTAGTATAGAAAATACTGAAGAGAGAAATGAGATATCCAACCTAGAGAATGAGAGAGAAAGAGTTTGGGAAAGAATGGGATTAAGAGATAAGATAAAATACATCTTCAAAAAGTATGGTTTTACAGTCTTTGCTGTTGTGAGTGCTGTTGGTGTAATCATTGGAGTTATAGTTTCTAATCTTTCTAAAGGTCTATCAACATTAGGTAAAGGTGTTGGTAATGGATTGAAAACTCTTGGTAAAAAACTGGGTGAAATATTACCAGGAATGGTTGGAGCTATCGTGAGCTTTCTTTTCAAAACAGCTGGTGAGGTTATTGGATTTTTAGGTAAGAACGCTTGGCTGTTGATAATGGCCGTGGTTCTATATTTTGTGGAGCAATTTAAAAACAAGAAGGGGAAGTAAGAAAAAAATACTAAAAGGAACATGAATAACCAATGTAATGATGAAATAATTACTTTTTTATCCATCACAATGTTAACTACAGAAACAACAATTTATCTGGATCCGTCATTATATAATGTAAAAGAGATACAAATGTTAGATTTTTCTGGTACTAATGCATCGTCTGAAAATCCTTCTTACTAATCCATCGTCTGAAAAGTCTTCATATTACAACCGTATCCACGACGGTGGAAATGTAGAACTCAACCCCTCTCAACTACTAGCTGTTATTCCTTCTAAAAAGTATCCTAGTTTAAGAATTACACAAACTAAAAATCCTGTGAACCACTTTACATTATGGATTCTAGATAAAAATGAAACAAAGTTAATTTCTAATACCGTGCGTATTCGTATCAATTTAAAGATATCATGTTGAGTAGTAAAATATAATATGGATGACTACAATAGAATTTATCCTGGATTACCTAATAATTCAGACCCGAGTTCCTCATTTCAGTCGGTTAATTTCAGACTACAAAAATCGAGTGAAGTATTACAAAATCTTGAGAAAGAAATTAAACATTATGAAGATGTAAGGAAAAAATACAATAGAGCAAGAGGGATATTTACAAAAATCAGTGTTTGTAGTGGAGTGTTTTCAGTTATTCTATCTGCAAGCGGACTTGGAACTTCTCTTACCGGTTTTGGGGCAATGATTGGTGTTCCGCTGGGCGTTGTAGGTGGAATTTGTGGTGGAGTATCTGTTGGATTTGGTGCAGCCTCAAAAAGACTTTCAAATAAAGTTAGTAAACACGAACAGACCGCTTCTATAGCAAAATCAAAATTAAACACCATTAACGACTTGGTTTCAAAGGCTTTGAAAGATAATGTTATATCTGATCAAGAATTTTCCATAATTTTAGCAGAGTTGGAAAAGTTTCAAAAACTAAAACTAGAAATCCGGCAAAAATTTAGGAGAGATACAGAAAAAAACTTAAACATGTCGCAGATAAGAAGAGAAGTTCGTGCAGATCTATTAAAAGAGCTAACCGCTCCGGCATAGCCGGGAAGGGCTCCGCCCGATCCCACACATTAAAAATTTCATTTGAAAGAACTGATGTAGGATGTAATTGTTTTGCTGGTATTAGAAAAGAGGTTATCTAGTCTAAAGACTTTTCATCTTATTCAAAAGTAATAAAATGACACTAAAAGATTTCAGAAAAAGGTATCCAAATGCTGATCTAAGTAAATTTGAATTTGTATCTGATCCGTATGGTGGTTACATTAAGTGGAAAGTGAATGGTATAACGATAATGTCAAATGATGATCCTACTGGAAAAACATGGACTGATAATCTTCCTTCTAATTTGAAAAAACTTTTATGGAAAGATTTAGGACTGCCAGGAGTGAATCGAATAACTTGAGTTCATTCCCAAAGAGTTTAACCATGACTAACCAAAGCTATCCTATACCAGCTATTAACTTTGATGACTTTACAAGCGATATAACAAAAATGCTAACCTTTCTAGATATATACGTTTCAAATACTAAGAAATTCACAGCAAAAATGAGAAACATATTCGTCAATCAAGTTGTTACTTTCAAATTTGGAAAGCAGAGTAGAAAATGGTTGAACGGACCTGATATGAACTATTGGCCTCAACAACTTAACTTTGCAGTTTGGTGTGCAACATCTGGTTGTGGGATTAGTCCTTTTGAAAGTCTAAATTATCCTAAAGTAGTGAATAGCTTCATTAAGTTTCATATATATTTCACAATAAGACGGATATTATATGAATTAAGCCTTCCCTTACCTGATGAGCAACCCTTTGTAATAAACAATAATCCATATAATAAAGTAGCATATCATCGATTGTGTGCAGAATTTAGCATATCAAAAAACTCAGACTTCAGATGGAAAGGTGGTAGAAACGGCGGATTGGGAGATATATTTCTTGATTATGGTGCAGGATATCATGGAAAAGGAGGGGGATATCAAAATGTGCATATTATAAGGAATTATGATCATGAAGCAGATCAATGGCCTGGTGAAGGTGGTAAATTTGCTGATGACGGTGGTAAGAAAGAAAAAGGTGACCTAATCTCATTCATTCGTAATGATGACTTTGCTGATTTCAAATATGGTTGGTTTATCCCAACAAGTGGTCATGGACTCACTAAAGCTGGACTTGGTAGATTGAATCGATCTGCTGAAGCTTTTGTTTACTGTATATTAGGAGCTCAAGCCAACACTAGAAATTCGATTTATGGTAATGGTGGTGGAGCGATTGAGACACAACAAGAATTCTTATCTTTATTTGAAAGTAGTGTTTTAGAAGATGATATTTCTAATTCGATTAAAAATTATCAAAAATCTGTACAGGAAACGAAATTACGGCTTGATTTAGCTGTTGCACCAGGTATATGGTTGATGCCAAGTAATATGATCATAAATACAGAGAGTGTGGTTGGATATAATAACAAACTTATGAAAGCGACGGATGATATGAAATTTGGAGTTAATAATTCATTAAACACAGAATCAAAACCAGTTGGAATAAGTCATAACTTAGGATCTTCGAAAGTAAATTTACCACATATAACAGAAACTAAACCAAAACCACTAACTAAAACAGACTCAACACAAACAACTCTAATCAAAAATGAAAATAATATTGACTCAACAGAGCATGAAAAAAATTTATTAACATTTATGCTTATAGGAGGTACAATAGCTTGGTATCTATTTCGGTAAATTTTATATATTTAGTTATGTAACATAAGTGTTATATAACTAAATCTTCTCCCCATCGTTCTTTCAAATCTCTTAACTCTTCAAAATCAAGATACCAATTAGGATCCCATACTGCTTCTTTTATTTCTTTATTTAAATCTTTGTAGAATTTACATTTATGATTTATTTTATCTTCATTTAAATATATAATTACCTCTAATGATTTAATAAAAAATTTTTTATCAAAGTTGTCGATATTACATTCCTTGTCATAATAAAACATATAAACACCATTTTCATAAAAATGATCAAGTGCTTCATGGTTTTCAAGAACCCAACCACATACTGGATTATAATAATAATTATATTCTTTCTCAAAGTAGTCTTCATTAGCAGTTTCTAAAAGTTCTTTTACAAAATCATTAATGCATATGCAATCAACACCAAAATCTATATCTTTAAAAAAGCAAATACCATGTTTAAAATAGTCATTATCTTTATTATAATAATCAACCCCACACATTATATTATTACAAAATATAAAATCATCATGATAATGTTCGGTCACCTCGATGTGTTCTCTATTTTTTGATAAATTTTTTAATAAATCTTCTTTTATTTCCTCCATAAAATCACAAATACCAAGTTTTTTATCATTAATATATTTAAGCTCAATTTTATTTATTTCCATCTTTTATTTTATTTTTTATATCTTTAAATCATAATTCATTTTTTTAATTTTATTCTACATTCCTTACAAGAAGCTTTTTGTTTACCGTGTTCGCATATTTGTGATCCTCCACACTCTTTACACTGTTGTTTTTGTTTATTATGTTCGCATATTTGTGATCCTCCACATTCTTTACAACGATATTTACTTTTATTATGTTTACAAATATAAGGTCCTTTACACTCTTTACATTGATACTTATTTTTATTATGTTTACATATATAAGATCCAACACATTCTTTACAGTAATTTTTACAATTTCCATGAATACAAATATATTTATCATTAATAGTAAATTTTGAGATTATATTAATACTCTCTTCATCTGTAAACTTTTCTATCTCTTTGATTAAATCTTCTTTATTCATTCTATAATAACCTTTAATTTTCAACTCTTTAGAAATTTTTTTTAATTGTGTTAAATATAATCCTTGTAAATTTTCCATTTTTATATTTCATTACTTTTTCTTTAAATCTCAATTAAATAATTCATTTATATTTTAAAAATATCTTGATAAAATCTTTGGATAAATTTTATGATGTAAAACTTTGAATAAATCTTTTTTGAGAATTTCAACATTTTTATTTTAAATTATGATTTTATATATTTATATATATATATTTTAAATTATGATTTTATCTATATTTTGTCCCAATATCGGCAGTTCCCTATCTCTGAGCATAGACCACCAAATGGCCTAACTGTGACGAAACGCGCAGTCGTTTTCGAAAACTGAGGTAGTTACTTTCAAGGCCTCAAATGATCATATTTTTGTTCAACTATAAGGTTTAGGGTTACCATCATTTAGAGGAAACTTTTGGCGGAGGAGATCACCTACTAGAGTGCGAAAAGACATCCAGCGGACAAAACACAAACGCTCCTCTTTTTTGCTAGCAAATGCCTGTGATTTTTGCTGGAAAATTTCACTTTTATGATTCGATAGCTTCCTTCATCTCTCAATGTTCTGTGCCGCACTAATGTTTGTTCTCCTGGTAGGAGAAAGACACCCGCACCATTCGACAGTTTCAGTACACTGATTGGCCCGATTCTGGATTTCCGGATTATGGAGTTGGTATAATTGATCTTATTGGTCAAGTGCAAAAATGGCAGCAACAGAGCGGAAACACGGCCATTGTGATTCACTGCAGGTACATTTTAACACCCAGTTCTCATTATTATTATTATTATTATTATTATTATTATTATTATTATTATTATTATTATTTAAGAAATAGAAAACATGTACCGTTTTTCTATCGAGTTTTAGTATAAATCTACCAGCGTTCTATCACAAATGCCGCGCTCTGATTGGCTACGCTACCCACTATCTATTCTGTGATAGATAGTGAGTAGCGTAATGGCGGCCACTTCTTCACGTTTTCGAAGGGTCCATGAAGAAGATTTAGACAGTTTACTGGTCGAGGCTGCAGAAAAGACAAAGTTTTGAACGACTGGTAGATTTATACTAAAACAATTATATTATTCGCTCTCGATTTCTATGCGTGATAGAAATCTCGAGCTCATAATCTAATTGTTTAATAGAAACACGAGTGAAAGTTTGGGAGAACGAGAAATGCTGTGGGAACACGAGCCGCAGGCGAGTGTTTCCACAGCTTTTTCACGCGAATAATCTAATTGTTTTAGTATAAATCTACCAGTCGTTCAAAACTTTGTCTTTTCTGGAACAGCCTCGACCAGTAAACTGTCTAAATCTTCTTCACGGACACTTCGAAAACGTGAAGAAGCGGCCGCCATTACGCTACTCACTATCTATCACAGAATAGATAGTGGGTAGCGTAGCCAATCAGAGCGCGGCATTTGTGATAGAACGCTAGTAGATTTATACTAAAACTCGATAGAAACACAGAACTAGCACGAGCTGTTGACGTAATAATGACGCGACCAAAGAGAATTTACATTTTGGTCATCAAAATTAAAAAGTTGTTTTCCTTTTTTTTGTCGCAGTGATTTCTAAAAGAAATAGAAAACATGTTCTTCGTGTTTCTATCGAGTTTTAGTATAAATCTACTAGCGTTCTATCACAAATGCCGCGCTCTGATTGGCTACGCTACCCACTATCTATTCTGTGATAGATAGTGAGTAGTGTAATGGCGGCAGCTTCTTCACGTTTTCGAAGGGTCCATGAAGAAGATTTAGACAGTTTACTGGTCGAGGCTGTTCCAGAAAAGACGAAGTTTTGAACGACTAGTAGATTTATACTAAAACAATTAGATTATTCGCTCTCGATTTCTATGCGTGATAGATCACGCGATATAAATCTCGAGCTCATAATCTAATTGTTTAATAGAAACACGAATTCTAACCAATCAGCGCGCGTATTTCTTAGGGCTGTTTTCTAAACATTAATGTCACTATCTCCGTCCTGATTGGCTAGAAGCACCCAGCTAATTCATTCTGGTACCGTTTCGTTGCGTTACACCTGCAGACAATTGTTTTCAGATAGGTGGAAAATATATGTAGGTGAAACTGAACATATGTATGTGTGAAAAAAATCTTTCACTAGAACTGGTGTGTCTATTCGGAATTCTATCCCACTTTCTGTTAAAACTCTCAATAAATTAAATTTTCATAAAAAATAAAGTCAGTACTCATTAATGTACTAGATCTTGATTATAGCTATATGAATGTCACTCGTTTGTTAGAATATTTTACTAAGTTATCGTGATAATTTGTTGTTTATATGTGTGGTGGTAATTTAAGGTTAGTCACTACTGTATAGAATTCTATATTGTTTTATTTTGTATTCTTTTTTTTTTTAATTTTCCCACCTAGATTAGCTTAACAGCTATTTGCAGGGCATCTGATATTTAAATTTTATCTTATGCCAATAAATGAATTAGAATTCATTAGAATTCATCGAGTAGAAATTACGTCATGCGTAGAGATAACAGCTTAAAAATAAGCTCAATGTATTGTACAATGACCTCTGAGTTCTCGTGTGCTTTCTCTCGACTGGCACTCAGGCATATTTAGCAATTATTCCACGAAGTCGAGTCGTATATGAGCTAATAGCAAACGAGGCGCGTAACGCCGAGTTGGCTATTAGCTCATATACGACGAGATTGAGTGGAATAATTGTTTTATTATATCTCTTAACCCTCGCTTATGAGACACTGGAATTAGTTTGTACGACAAGAATTGACTTTGTTATTGTTTTTGAACAGAACCATGTTGTTGTCGAGCCGACATATTGTAGAGCCGATGTGTAAAAAAGTTTCAAACACGAGTCCGGCAGTAGTAGTGAAAAGCGGGGATTGGCGCAAGATTAAATTAAAAAATAAAATTAAATTAAAAAAAATAAAATTAGATCAAAAATTAAAAAATTGTTAATAAAGTATTTAGCGCAATTCTTCTCCTACTCATCCTCGAGATTTTAAAAAAAATGAAAAAAATTGAAAAATAGTTTAAAGAAATGAATATATAGTAACAAATGGAAAAGAAAACAGTGAAATAACTGAAACTCATTGCCAAAGAGCGGGGTATTAAAGGATATTATCGATTGCGTAAAGACGATCTCATCAAAGAGTTGAGTAATATTCAAAGACCCATACCAACCCCTAGAAAAAATATCCCCAACCAGTCGCAAAGACCCATACCAACACCTAGAAAAAATATCACCAACCAGTCGCAAAGACCTACTCACTCAAAAGAACCGATACCTGAAACTAATAAGTATAAGTGTATTCATGGAAAATATAAATATTTCTGTAAAGAGTGTCACGGATCTCAAATATGCTCTCATAATCGAAGGAGAAACGTATGTAGAGAATGTAATGGTTCTAGTATTTGTGAGCATAAAAGGGTGAGGTATATATGTAAAGAATGCAACGAGAAAGGAATATGTATTCATGGAAAACAAAGATGGTTTTGTAAGGATTGCGGAGGATCTCAAATATGTGAACACAACAGATATAAGTCGTGCTGTACAGAGTGTCACACAACACAAGAGACACAAGAGACACAACAAAAACACTAGGTTATATAACGCAAGTCAGTGTTACATAACAAAATTTACCTTGTGACTCATCTATAGAAATTTACATTGACGTAATCACATTCCTGAGCGACGTTAGAAACCAGCCTTTTAAAAGTAAACTTCAAATCTACTTTTCAACTTGCTTGTTGCTATGTCGCTCAGGTATGCAATCTATTGTTCTACACGTGATCGATTTAACAAATTGACGTCCGTTTTTTATGCGTCTGTCCTCTTATTGATGATAAATTGCGTCATAACATTGTCAAAGTGTTGTAGATCCACGAGCCGATAGGCGAGTGGATCTACAACAAACTTTGACAATGTTATGACGCAATTTATCATCAATAAGAGGACAGACGCATAAAAAACTGACGTCAATTTGTTTTTTACAATAACAAAACGCGAAAAAGGTCAAATGAAGACTTAAATGAAAAGAAAACGCAAGTAAACAGCAAGTAAACTCGAAAAATGCTGAATTTTATTTAAATTGACGCAATCAGGGCGCAACTATGCTCAATAACTTTTCTCGCCTTCTCATTGGCTTGTGACAACACGTAATACAATTTGATTGGGTAAAAATCTGACTGTTTGACAGCTCACTTATCACGTGAAAAAACCTTGCATAAATTAAAATTTTATGTGTCTGTACTCTTATTGATGATAAAAATTAGCCAATCAGCGCGCGAGAATTCGCTCAGTTATTGTAAAAATTGTATTCCCACGTGAAAAACTCATGAACTACCGAAATAGATACCATGCTAATGCACCAGCGACAACTATAAATGCTAATATATTTTTTTCGTGTTGCGTGTCATGCTGCGTTGAGTCTGTTTCTATAATAGGTTTTGGTTTTGGTTGTGAGGATTTTAGTTTTGGTTTCGTCTCAGTTCTATGCAGTAACTTTATCTTTGAAGATCCCATGTTATGATTTATTCCAACCTGTTTTGCTTCAGTGTTTAGGGAACTATTCAATCCAAAACGCATATCATTAGTCGCTTTCATCAACTTGTTATTAAAACCAGTCACGCTCTCAGTGTTGATTATCATATTACTAGGCATTAACCATACACCAGGAGCAATAGCTAAATCAAGCCGTAATTTCGCTTCTTGGACAGCTAATTGATACCTTTGGATTGAACTAGAAATGTCATTCTCGATAACACTACTCTCAAACAGAGCTAAGAATTCTTGTTGAGTCTCGATCGCTCCACCACCACTACCGGAAATCGAGTTTCTAGTGTTGACTTGCGCCCCCAATATGCAGTAAACAAAAGCTTCAGCAGATCGATTCAATCTACCAAGTCCAGCTTTAGTGAGTCCATACCCACTTGTTGGGATAAACCAAGCATATTTGTAATCAGAAAAATCGTCATTACGGATGAATGAGATGAGATTACCTTTTTCTTTCTTACCTCCTTCATCAGCGAATTTACCACCTTCACCAGGCCATTGATCAGCTTCATCATCATAATTCCTTACCATATGAACATTTTGATAACCACCACCCTCTCCATGATATCCAGCGCCATAATCTATGAATATATCTCCTAAACCTCCGTTTCGACCACCTTTCCATCTAAAGTCAGAGTTTTTTGAGATGCCAAATTCAGCACACAATCGTTGATAAGCTACTTTGCTGTAAGGGTTGTTGTTTATTACAAAAGGTTGCTCATCAGGTAAGGGAAGACTCAATTCATACAGTAATCGTCTTATTGTGAAATATATATGAAACTTAATGAAGCTACTAACGACTTTGGGGTAGTTGAGACTCTCAAAAGGACTTATTCCACAACCAGAGGTCGCACACCACACTGCAAAGTTAAGCTGTTGAGGCCAATAATTCATATCGGGTGCGTTCAACCACTTTCTACTCTGTTTACCAAACTTGAAAGTAACAACTTGGGATGTAAATATGTTACGCATCTTAGCGGTGAACTTTTTAGTATTGGACACGTATATATCCAGTGAGGTCAGCATGTTTGTGATATTATTTGTAAAGTCATCAAAGTCAATAGCAGGTATTGAGTAAGAGCGATTGGTCATAGTTAAACTCTTGGGGAATGAACTCAATACATCATCATTCAATCCTAAATCTTTCCATAGAAGTCTTTTCAAACGGGGTGATAGGTCTTCGGTCCATGTTTTTCCAGTGGGATCATCATAAGACATGATTGTTGTTCCATTAACTTTCCACCTAATGTAACCACCATATTGATCGGCTACAAATACAAATTGACCGAGATCAGCCTTTGGATACCTATTTCTGAAATCATTGAGTAACATTTTATTATTTATGTTTAGAATAAGATTTTTTTAAATCAACACCGTTCTTTTCTAAGACCAACCTCATAATTCCATCCTACAGGAGTTCTCTCAAATGAAAATTTCAACGTTCGGGACCGGTTAACTCCTTTAAAATTTCCGCACGAACCTCTGTCCTTATCTGAGACATATTTAAGTTTTTTTCTGTATCTTTCCGGTTTTTTTGACGGATTTCGAGTTTTAGTTTTTCAAACTTGTCCACCTCTGATAAAATTAGCGAAAATTCTTGGTCGGAGATGACGTTATCTTTCAGCGCCTTTGAAACCAAGTCGTGAATGGTGTTTACTTTTGCTTTTGCCAGAGAAACGGTCTGTTCGTGTTTACTAACTTTATGTGAAAGTCGTTTAGAAGCCGCACCGAATCCGACTGATATTCCCCCACAAAGACCGCCAACCGCCCCTAATGGGATACCAACAACAGCACCAAAACCAGTAAGAGAGGTTCCCAGCCCACTTGCAGATAGGATAACTGAAAACATCCCGCTACCAACACTGATTTTAGTAAATATACCCCTCGCTCTATTGTATTTTTTCCTAACATCCTCATAATGTCTAATTTCCTTTTGAAGATTATGTACTACTTCACACGATTTTTGAAGTCTGAAATTATTTGGGTCCCCGTTCAGAGGCACTTGTGGATAAATTCTATTGTAGTCTTCCATTTTGACTAATCAACAGGAAATCTTTAAATGAATTCGAATAGGTTCGTTATTTAAGTCAGCCTTTTTTCCATTTTCATCTAAAATCCATAAAGTAAAGTAGTTGACCGGATTTTTGGTTTGTGGAATTCTTAAACAAGGATTCTCTTGAGATGGAATAACAGCTAGTACTTGTGAGGGGTTAAGTTCTACATTTTCACCTAGGGGTTTACAACAATTGGAATATGAAGACTTTGGCTCTATAAGATCACACATTAAGTACATAGGATTTCTATACGTCGCTTTAGAAATGTAAACTAAACTTGCATTTTGTATCTCTTTTACATTGGTTAAGGGTGGATCCAGATAAATTCTTGTTTCAGGAGTTAGCATAGTGATAGATAGAAACGTTGTATCATTCATGTTTTTACTTAGCGTCTCTTCTTTTTAAATTGTTCCACAAAATATAGAACCACGGCAACTATCAATAGCCAAGCATTTTTACCCAAGAATGAAATGACCTCCCCAGCTGTTTTGAACAGAAAGCTCACGATAGCTCCAACCATTCCAGGCAATATTTCACCGAGTTTCTTACCAATCGCTTTCAACCCGTTACCAACACCTTTACCCAATTTGGTTAGACCTTTAGAAAGATTAGAAACGATAACACCAATTACCACACCAACGGCACTCACAACGGCGAAGACTGTAAAACCGTACTTTTTGAAGATGGACTTCACACGATCCCTAAGCGACATTCGTTCCTGGATTTGCTCATTCTCACCTTCCATATTTGCTATCTCTTTTTCTTGCTCAGGAATTTCTCTCTCTAGAGTCTCTATTCTGCTACTTTCTTCTGGGGTTTTTATTGGCTTATCCCTGTGGAATTTTAGTTCCTTCTTCTTTTTGGTGAGCAATCTCTTTTTCTCAGCGATCAAACCATCATTAGCCTCTACAACCTCTTCTGCTTTTGGACCTAGACTATTTTTGATGATAACTGGCAATCTGTCATTCAATTCATCATCACCTTTGAATAACACATAAGGTTTTGATCCTTTCCTAATCAATTTTACGACTACTTGTTTGAATTGATTAAGCCCAGCTGTAAACTTAGACGTATCAACTTTGGGGAATCTTGATCTAATCTTAGCCCAGGCTTCATCTTGTTCTATTTCCAACTCTCCAATCAATAAGGGACTAGTTTCATCAATAACACCTAACGAGGTTTCCTCCTCTTTATGAGGGTCAATTGGATGAGTGGTTGATGTCTTTGTGATTGGGCTCAAATAAATTGTATCATTACCATCATCATCACCTAGATCAGCTGATTTATCAAAAGGATTTTCTTTGTCTGGTATTTCTTCCATAATTTTTTACTTATCAGTAAGAAATCTTTAAACTGGTCACACAATTAACTAAAAGAATTTACTAACCATATAACCCAATGCCAGCATACCACCACCCACATATGCCATCTCCCCCATCTTTTGATTGCTGCTAGGTCTATAATAATCAGAGAATTTTGGTTCATGTGTCTGACTATACAATTTCAAACCTTCATCGGTATTCGAAATATTTTGTGAAGCTATGTGTTTAGCATCCTGCTGTTGAGAGTACCAATCAATGAGTTTCTGCCTCTTTTCCTGGTATGAAGCATAATCTTTTTGATATTTTTCTATTGCCTTGTCGTGCCTTATTCGCTCTGCATCTGTGTTATCACCTGAGAGATATTTTGCAAGATACGAGCCACCAACGAACGTAGTCGCATTCAATATAGCTCCACCAATCATCATTGCTATTGTCGCCATTTATTGATCAATATGTAAAATCTTTAAGTCGGCAAAATCTTTTGATCTTCTAAATAAGTTTTTAGGTACATACTACCGGATAGGACAGCGACCCATTTAGCATAGTTTGTAATACTTGAGGATGGATCGTTGATGAATGATTCTTTCATAACCTTTTTAGCTACGTATCCAACACCGGCAGCCAATCCGATAATTACGGCTGAATCGGTAACAGTTTTCACAAGTTTGTTTTCAGTTGACATGATTTTTATTGTGGGTAGAGAAAATCTTTAAACTACTTTCCTCAAATTTTCCTCAGAGCATTCCTATTTTAGGAGTTGGTGGTGGTTGGGTAGTGGTCTGTGAGGGTGGTGGTTGGGTAGGAATATTTGAGGGTGGTGGTTGGGTAGGAATATTTGAGGGTGGTAGTTTTCTGTTTTTGTAGTACCTCATAAACATGTCAACTGCGGTAAACCCGATTCCAACAAGAGATAACACAGTAGTAAAAGATAACTCTGGAATCCAAGCATTTGTAGTTTCTTCTGGGCTAGTCTCTGCATTTATAGTTTCTTCTTCACGTTTCTTTTCCCTTGCTGTTTCCCTAGCTAACGCTTCTTTGGCTCTTTTGTTATATTCTGCTAGTTTCTTACCGGCAGCGACTTTTTTAGGGTCTTTCTCTTTAGATGCTCTCTTCTTTTCAGGTATAGGATCCTTGGTAATTTGTTCAACAACTTCATCAGACATGTTTCTTTATTTTCCACAGTAAATAATCTTTAAATCAGTTGTGATTAGTTTTGTTCATTAGTCTGCTCAGTTGTGCTTGAAACTTCCTGTATTTTGTTGATTCTAATGTGCTTAGCAACCTGGAATAGTCCGCTAGCAAGTGCTACCAATCTTCCACCTTTTAATACCAAGAGACCTACAAAGTTTGATAGTTCACGATTAACCAAATCATCGTTCTGCAAGTCTTTACAAAGCGCTTCGATGTCATCTACAGGAACCAAGTATGAAATGACATGAGAAACTAATTGAAGAGACGAATCTACTAATCCACTACTAATTTTCTTACCTAATACTGTCTGGTATCGATTATAATATTTTTCAACGTCTTTTTCTGTGAGTTTCTTGATATCACCTAGACTCATCTCATCACCTAAATATTCCTTTGTAGTCCCAAGAGATGCGAGAATAGCTAGTGATTCTTGTTTGATTTCAACATCATCATCTTTGATCTCAGGTTGTTCTTCAATACAATCTTCAACGCTTGTCATCTTTTAATTTTTTAATAATACTTAGATTCTTTTAAATCACCGCGGGAATCTCTAAATAACATTGGAATGGATAACGTAAACAGAAACAGAGTCTCGAATATTTTTCAGTTTTCAGTAGTTCTACAAACTTTTTACTGGTTTCAACATCTAAATCCCCTCCATAATCTTCGAAAAGCATCTTCATCCCCTTTTGTGATGGATTATGGAATGTAACGACACAAGCCACATTTTCACGGAATGGTTTTGCTATGGATGTTAATTGTTGTGTTAATACCCATACTGATAATCCATGATGCCTTCCAGAGAATGCTAAATCTATAAACTTGTTCGAGCGTTTCTTTAAATCTTTCGATACAGCACAGTCGTCTAAAATTATTAGTGTATTTGTACCAGAGAACAAAGTTTGACAATCAGTTAATAACTCGTTAATCTCATCACTGTTACTAGCATCTGGTGATAATACCAAGACAGGGGCGGATCCAGAGTAGTTCAAGTGATTTCCAGAAATCACTCAAATGTTTCCAAACCTGGGTTTGTTATTTCTCAGGTTGTTTCTTGAAGCTCAGTGTTTGCAGTGTTTATTATGAAATAAAACAAAGAAAAAAATCGTCGAATCTCGTTTTACCGTCGATTACACAGCAAACCCAGTCCATTCCGAACGAATTTGACGAATCTCCGTTCGCGCGCTTTTGTCCTTTGTCGAGACTTCGGAGAACAACACGAAAAAATTCGTAGGCACGACCGGACAAAATTTGTACGCAGCGGGTGGGAGTGGTTAGTTTATCGATCTTTCCACAAATCACTCAAAACCCTCCTCTATTGGCCAGAATCACTCGCATTGTCTTGCGAACTACTCAAACTCGGTTGTGATTGGCTATCCAGGACGCAAACTACCGTGCAAACTACTGACAATCGTATATAAAGGGAAGCCTCTCCCCGAAAGTCCCTCGTTTGTTCTTGCTCCGATCAGAGTTCATTGTTAAAGTAACTTGCTACGGAGGAAGACAAGGGAAATTTTAATTATAAATGATGGTTCGAGGCGATCCAGTTTGTCGGAAGGAGGACTGATGTTGGTTTGGTTTTCAAGGAAATCAACTCATATTCGGACCAGGACAAGTTCATAGAGAATGTGTGGAAACCAGGTGAGCTATTTGATTTCCCAGCGTCAGTGGAATGTTCGAATTGTAGCCGTCATTTTGTGCGGAGCTGGCTGAAAAGATTTCCCTGGCTAGCATACTCTAAATATGTCGATGGTGCATTTTGTTTACCGTGTGTTTGTTTTGGAGTCCAGTGTGGGCGAAATACGAATAAACAAGACAAATTGTTCAAGTCTCCACTCACACTTTGGACGTCCGCCGTTTCACGTTTTACCAAATACGCCAGCGGGAAATGTGAGATGCATAATTTTGCAGTGATCGCAGTGGAGAATTTTCTGAGAAACATGAGAAGAGAAGCGGTTCCAATTGATCAGCAGATCAACAATTTACTTCAACAGCAAATCAATAGAAATCGCGAAATTCTGAAATCCCTTTTAAAACAATAATTTTCTGCGGAAAAAACAACATAGCCCTCAGAGGTACACGAGATGATGATCGAGGAAATGGAAGTCTTTCCGGTAATTTCCATGCACTGTTAGAATTTCGAATTGACAGCGGCGACCAAACACTAAAACATCACCTGGAAACCGCTCCCAGAAATGCGACTTATGTTTCTAAAACCATTCAAAATGAGATGATTACAACTGTGGGTGCTATCATAGTGAAATTTTTTCCAGTATGTCTGACGAAGCAGCTGACATATCAAATAAACAAAACCTTTCAGTGGTGATCAGATTTCTCGATTCGACCAAAACAGTCAGAGAAGAGTTTGTAGGATTCTACCTTTGTGAGGATATACTATACTTCAAATCCTGATCACTATTCCCATTTCATCGGCATCTTTCGAAAGGTCCATTTCAACCCTCCGAAATCTGAAGACTTATTTGAGAAGTACAATGGTCCAGGATAGACTGAATGGATTAGCACTGATGCATGCCCATTGGGAAATGGAATTAGATCTTGAACAAATTATAGATTTATTTGCTAATTTACATCCCAGAAGAATGAGAATGGAAAATATTTTAAATGAATTATTTTGTACCAGGCAGTCACTGGTGTTTCTAGAGTACTTGTGAGTTATCAGTGTTCCATCGGGATTGATGTAATCCTTAAACTGATGGAGAACAGTACAGATACATAACTGGTGTCTGTGGCACAATTGTATTAATACTTATATCTGGACAAAAAAGTCATTCTTCAATAGTTTTTAGAGTTATTTTTCCACTGACACTGGGTATTTGATAAGCTTAAATGGTTTTCACATATTCTCTCAGTCTGAGCTCATTGGACCACATCAATTTATACACATCAATTTTTTTTTTCCTCCATTCCCACTTTGAGCTAACTGACCTGATTCCCATTGAATAGTTATTGGCACCCCCACAAGCATCCAAGACAGCAATCCAGGCAGCAGATCTGCTACATTTTCAAAAGTAGCCCTCAATCTTAATTCACATGCTAGACTCCTTAGACACAGAAAGGCAAATTTCTGGACAAAAAAAATTTAATGTTATTCGGGTTTCTCTGTGTAAATACACAGAATTGATTTTTTTGTACAGAATTATGCCTTTCTGAGGAGGTACTGTTAATGTGTCTGAATGGCTTAAAGTGCTCTCAGAATGCAGGAAAATTGCATTCTGGGAGCACTAAATTTCAAATTTTCTTGGGGGGGAGGGGGGGGCATGCCCCCAAACCCCCCTAGTTAAGGTGCTGCAAATCACTCATGTAAAATCCTGGATCCGCCCCTGCAAGAAACGTTTATTTCCTTGAGCGAATCCATGATAAGTCTTATTTTTAGCATAAGTCGGACATATGAGAACAATGTATTCAAACACTTTGCGGAATGGTCCTCGGAGCTGATCTATGATGTACTTTGTCTTTCCACAATTTGTCGGACCGGTTATAATGCAATTAAAAGGAACTTTATCTCTCAATTCTTCCATGGTTATTTTAACTAATACATTATAGATCTTAAGTTTGAATTCATGACCTCCATCATCGCGTCGGCTACCACGAACATGTAGCAGGTGATATTTCCTGTTCCTCCAACTTTTCTTTTCATTTCTAGTTTTACACCGTCTCGTGTGTTGTTCAAGGCCAGTCCTCCTCCATGAATACTATTGTCAGGGTGAGTTCTCAAGTCAATCCATATAGCAAACTTGTCGACATAAAAATCCTTTAGCTTGACACCCTCTCTACCGAAACGCTTCTTTACCGAATCCCAGAAGTCTGACGGTTCCATTCCCTTGGAGTAGAGACGGTTTGGTATGCCGTCAACGTTAATATTGATTGATGTAATATTCGGATTGACAAACTTTTCGGAATCTCGTGCTCCTCCAATGTAGCTCTCTGTGAACAAGCACAATATCCCTGTCATTGATCTCCTAGGTAGATTAATGTTCTCGTTTATGAAACTGTCATTAGGTTTTGAGATGGTGAAAGTTTTGTGGAGAAGGACATTCTCGTAAAAGAATCCTTTACCAACCTGATAAGCTGACTGAGCCTCACGAGCTAAGTATTCACTTGATATACAAGCATATTCCAACTCAAGGTTTGCGATTTTGTAAGTTGGAGTCTTGGTCTTGTCAGAATAAACAACAATATCTGAAACTGGGGCCAGTGTAATCTCAAAGATTAGTGGATGATGCAACGCCTTTGGATAGAAAGCTCCATGCTTGCTGAGAATAGGATGGTTGAGTGGGATACGGTACTTGGTGTTGTATACTGCTGCAAGAGCTACTTCCTTATCATTTCCTGAGGTTACGTTATCACCCGCATTTGTCCTTAGCTTCCTCATGTTTTCAGAAGAAATACCTTGTTTTATTCCATACTCACGATCTTCAGCTGTTAAGTATAAGTCGTGGTAGGTTTGAAAGAGATCGTATCTTTGAGTATCCTGTAGTGTTTCTCCACCAAAAAGAACCCTGAGTCTGGATACAAGGTTACTGCCTACGTTATTCACGAGGGTGTTGTTAGCATGACCGGCAACAGTCAAGTCAAATAGTATAGATACACTTCCTGGGACAATCACTACATTCTCAGAAAGTTTTGGAATATTTATATACAAGGTTTCTCCAGGACTGGCGGAGGAGGGATTTAGTGTAATTCGATTCAGTGACGATTCCGCTTTCAATCCGAAGGGCTCTCGTGGAATTCTGTTTGGGTTAATTTCTTCAGATATAGATTGTGACATGTTTTATTTTAAAGATAGACAGATTATTCTTTAAATGAGTAACGAAAACATGCTAACAAAAATATACTATTCGAGTTATGGATATTGGAAAGGGTATTCTGCCATTCCAAAATTAGCTGAGAAAGCAAAAGTTAGTGAAGCTGAGGCTAAACGATGGCTTGAGAAACAGGCGCTGTGGCAAATATATCTACCATCTCCAAATTATATCCCTAGACCGCACTGGAATGTTGAAAAGCCTAATCAGATTCACCAAGCGGATCTATTATTTTTACCTCATGATAAAGTGGGAAGAAAGACATATCGATATGCTCTGGTTGTTATTGATATAGCTAGTCGATACAAAGATGCAGAACCATTAACCTCTAAAGAAAGTAATGAGATTTCAAAAGCTTTAACAAAAATATACTCCAGAAAGTTAAAATATCCTAAAACATTAATTGTTGATCCTGGTAAAGAATTCATGGGAGATGTAACAAAACTTATGAAAAAACATAATGTAACCATACAACGGTCTGAAGCTGGAAACCATAGAGCTCAAGCATTTGTTGAAAGAGTAAATAGAACATTATCAGAAAAACTATTTAGTCATCAATATGCTCAAGAAATGATTAGTGATGATCGATCTAGAGTATGGGTGAAACGATTACCGTATATTTTGAAAACTCTGAATAGTATACCAACGAGAATAACTGGTAAAGAGCCTGAGAAAGCTATAAGACTTAAAGAGGTTGATATTGATCCTCCAAAATATAAACGAGTTGTTGGACATGATGAGGTGAGACTACCGCCTGGTGTTAAAGTTAGATACTTACTTGCTCCTGGAGAAGATGAAGGAGGTGAACGCAGACGAGCTACTGATCCTATCTGGAGTATTCAGGTTTACAATCTTTCTAGGAGTGTGGTGTCACCTAATCAGCCAGTTTTGTATTATTTACTAGATGGACCGAGGCGCAGTTTTGTTAGGGAAGAGCTTCAGTTTGTACCAGAAGATACTGAGCTGCCACCTAATTTTGTGTTGGAACGATAATGTCCGTGGGCATAAGTATGTATACCATCTTCACAAATTTGTCGCTTGCCATCAAATGGTGATAAGGCGATCTTATTAACTGTTTCAGTGTAAACATCATGCTTGTGGCTTCTGATTACATTCATCTGTCTCATCTTTTGTTCTTTGTTGAATAGACAATCCTTGTAGTTATCGAAACTGATGGTTTTATTGACTACTGCCTTCTTAATTCCCTTACATTTCTTTTCTTCTTTACCTTCATCCATCCTGTAGGAGTAGAGCTTGGCCCTTAGACCCACAAATTCGGTTATCTGTTTACCACCAGCCTCATCTTTAAACATGCCTATGATTTTCTTGTTCACACCTGTCTCGATACCCGATGGATGAACTTTAGGATAATTACTAGTATCAAACATCGATTTTACATCTTTACTGATATCTTTGTAAAAATCATCTGTTTCTATCTCATAGGCAAGACTGTCCGTATCTGTAAACAACAATTTAGCTTTTACATCATATTTTGGTTTTATGTAATTATAGTGAAAATCATACATTAATGTTTTACTTAGGTCTAGAATGCACATGCCTAAGTAAACGGGCTTATCGAATACCAACTTTGTTTTCTTCATGTGGATGGCAGCTAGATTCTCACAAAAGATGGTGCGGTTCTGATAGTTTGGCTTTGATATTAATTTTTTAGCATCTTTTTCATTTGTAACCAATCTAATGTCCACCCTTTTTCTAATGTTTTCCATGGTTTTCCCAAAGACAGAGTTATTCATCAGCTTGAAGAAATCTTTTTCAAAATCGTTGGTTGCTTTTGCCCTGAGGTTGGTATTCAAGTCGATGTATGGTTTTAACCAAGCTGACTCTTCAAATGTAATACCTCTATGAATCTTAGTTACTTTTAGTCCTAGACTTTCATAAACTTTCAGGGTCTCGTGGTGAACAACATACTTTACCTTGTCGTTGAGGTTTGGTATCAATTTCTCAACCTTATTAACTACAAGTCTCTCTGGAGCTAGTGGATAGTCATTATGCAAGTCGTGAAGGTGAAGGGGGTATTCCAAATCAACCTCAAGTATGCATGGGATATTTTTCCAACCCTTGAGTTCTTGGTTATTAATCCATCTAAAACCGTGAGTAGGGAGTGGTTTACTCATTGCCCATCCATAGAGATTGTTTGCGTCAAGATATGTGATATATTTTGTGGGTAAGTTAGAATCAAAGTTGGTCATGTACGGGTTGTTAGCTTTACCATATCTAGTAGAGATCATAGGTACACCCCCTCTAATGCCTTTCTCAACCATAAGTAGAATGTCAGGATCAGTTAGCAGCTCCAAATCCACTTTCGTTAACTTTAACGCAGCATCCCAAGCTAGTCCAGGTGCTGTGTAATACCAGGCAGGGTCTAATCCATAGTTTTTACTACAAACATCTCTAAAGTTTTCGAATACGTCGGCTAACAGGAGTACATCTGACACAAGATATAGGTCATGGTATTCCCTCATTTTTTTCATCTCAAAGGTTTCCCACACCTTTTGTGCATGTTGGTAGTTGCCTTCTGTTATTTCTGTTTCGTTAAGCTTTGAGTAGAATGCCTCCTTTGGTGGAAGTTGGGTTTCGTTGAGTTTATCGAAGCTGTCAAACCAATCATATGGGAAAACACCTTTTCTCAATAATAGCTCTAATTGCTCACCCTCATAGTAGCTCGTTAGGTTTTTTAAAGATTCTTTTGGAAGATTAGTTACTAAGCTGTCAAGGCTGGTTGCCATAAATTTAAATGAATCGATGAATCTGATATCTCGCTTCACATCAACCTGTTTACCTTCTTTATTCGTAAAACTACCGACTACAATCTGTTTTGTGAAAGAAATATACTTTTCCTCATTATTAGGTATACAGTTTATTTTACCTTCTGATGTACCAAGGTTCTTAATAAATATGTGTGAATCATATCCAGATAGATTGTGAAATATGACTGGGAAGAACTTTGGAATTTTATAGTTTAAGTTGCATTCGTTATGAGCTGCGCCTCTATACTTTCCTGTAAGGTGGCAGTGGTCTAATACCTTATCTACTCCTAATTCACCCCCGCAGATGTGGCAGTTAGTAGCATTTTTATAGTCGATTTTATCTTTATTACTCATCTTTACCTTCTTAGAGAATTTAAACCTATTGTAAATTTTCTTAATATCTGACTCTAAATTTTCTATAAACATCTGTGGGATATCTTCGTCTGGGGATTCAGCAGTGTATCGTACAAGCATGGGTGTAAATATGTTGTCATCAAAACACTTGATAAGATAGCAGAATCCAGATGGTTTGTGCTTCTGGTATTGTTTAGTAAAGCTTCTACTTTCATCTGGAGAGCAGGTGTGTATTTTCTCTGTAGAGCTCTCAAAGTCTGCATATACAACAAAGGGGTGTCGCATTTTTCTGTTATAATTTTTAAAGTAAATATAACGAGGATTTCCATCTTTATCTATAGGCATTTCAATCTTAACTTCTTCGTTTGCGTTGCAGTATTCGAGATGTTTTTCTAATGAGGTCTTTGACTGGAATGAGTTGAGGCATCTATAACAAAAGTGCATCGTAGATTTATGTTTACTTACTTTTGCAGCTAACAGTCTACTCATATTCTTTATCCAGCAGTAGTGATTTGTTTCATCGTTTGATATGAGAAGTAAGTTGATCACATGACCTACTCGTTTCTTACTTATTTTTAGAGGGTATACATCACCTTCATATCCGTAGACGTTAATCGCATATGGGTTTTGCTTTTCAAACTTATCAATCTGTTTTAGTGAAACTGGGAACTCTATTCCTAACCAGTCAAAATTATTTGAGTTTTCTCTCATTTGTTTATTTAGTCTTTGTGGATCTTTCACCCTTGGAAACACAGCTGAGGTTACTGCCCACTTGAAACACTCATGATCGTTCTCGTTCCTAACATTTATGATTGCCTTCTTGTATGCTAATTTTGATTGTAGTGGAATATAGGAACTTCCAGAAATAGGTTCAAAGGGGTCTATGTATATATCAAAATATTCCACTCGGTCGAATTGCCATCCAGAACCTTGATTTTGAAACTGCTCAATCAATTCAAGTTGGTGATTTGTCATTGTATTTAATAAGTCAGAAAAATCGGTTGACTCTGTTATTATTTCTACGGTTGAATGAAAGTATCCTGAATTTTCATCAATCTCGTTAGTGGCTGGGTTCTCTTTTATGAACTTACAGGTAAAGATGAGCTTGGTTTTGATAGGTTTCTTTTGCTGATTAATGATATCCATAACTTTTGGTTTGATATTAATGATGAACGTCTTGGGGTCATACCCTTTCTGGCCATCTATCCTGTATGTTTTCAGATACCCCTTCAACGCTGTTTTATGTTCTTTTGTAGTGAAGTTGTTAAGTCTCTTGAATATGTGGTTAACCTTTTTCTTCAGACTTTCGACTCCTTTTTTTACATTATTTTTTATAGGTTCTGGGATATAAGATAGTATCCAATCTGCGAACTTGTTAATCTCTTTCATTACTGAATTGTTATCTCTACTTTCTAATTTTTTGAGTGATGTGGGTTGGTATGTGGGTTTGGAAGGTTTGAGAATTGGAACATTAATCTGAGGTACCGGTTCATCAAGAAATTGTCTTTGGAGTTTGAAAGGTTCTAGAGGTGGAACATTAATCTGAGGTACCGGTTCATCAATAATATTAGGTCTTTGCGTCTGGTTGGTGATATTTTTTCTAGGTGCTGGAATAGGTCTTTGCGACTGGTTGGGGATATTTTTTCTAGGGGTTGGTATGGGTCTTTGAATATTAGTTCTAGGTGCTGGAATAGGTCTTTGCGACTGGTTGGTGATATTTTTTCTAGGGGTTGGTATGGGTCTTTGCGACTGGTTGGGGATATTTTTTCTAGGGGTTGGTATGGGTCTTTGAATATTAGTTCTAGGTGCTGGAATAGGTCTTTGCGACTGGTTGGGGATATTTTTTCTAGGGGTTGGTATGGGTCTTTGCGACTGGTTGGGGATATTTTTTCTAGGGGTTGGTATGGGTCTTTGAATATTACTCAACTCTTTGATGAGATCGTCTTTACGCAATCGATAATATCCTTTAATACCCCGCTCTTTGGCAATGAGTTTCAGTTCTTTCACTGTTTTCTTTTCCATTTGTTACTATATATTCATTTCTTTAAACTATTTTTCAATTTTTTTCATTTTTTTTAAAATCTCGAGGATGAGTAGGAGAAGAATTGCGCTAAATACTTTATTAACAATTTTTTAATTTTTGATCTAATTTTATTTTTTTTAATTTAATTTTATTTTTTAATTTAATCTTGCGCCAATCCCCGCTTTTCACTACTACTCCGGCTCATTTTTAAACATCTCTGTAATGTACTTGTCAATTTTTTTTCGAGTTAGCAAATTAGTTTAAGAATTTTAAAGTGGAAAAAGTAGGCAGAAATAAAATAAAAACTCAGTTTACGGGCTTCACCGATCTTCCAAAATGGCGGCTGTTTGTAAGAGTTTCACTTTCGTTCGTAATAAACAATTTCGCAATATAATTTGCTCACTTACCGTCGAATAATTTCATCCCATATTTATTTGCTTCGGTAGTATTTCTTTGGTGTATGATTTTTGAGCTTGACTTGAATTTCTCCCTGTCTAATTCAAAAAATCATCCCTCCATGATGGCCGTTTTCCGTGCCAATGGTATATGAGCTGATATACTATGAGTAGGGAACCAATCAGAGCGCGCGTTTGCTCATATACAAGGGTTGCAGATATAATAAGCATAATTATAACAATGATATTATTGAATTCGGTTTTCATATATTAGCGGCAATTATCAAGGCCTTGGTTTATGGTACCCACGTCAGGCTTCGGCTTCGGCAGATAACTCAGCCCTCGAACTTGAAAATTGTCATTATCGTATAAAAACCGAATCCAGTAATTGTTTATTATCAGCATCCTAAGGTTCATTTTTTTATTTGGAGGAACACAAAGCCAGTATGATCTGCGTATTATGTCTAGGATTGATCCTTATTATTAATGTAGCGCGCCTATCTGATGATAAAACGTCATGTCTGGCATGAAATATGTCCGTACTAAACCGTACTAATGGTCAGTTCTGGACATAACTGGCGAAAGCCTTGTTTTTGATAAAAAGTTGTCTGATTTGTACAGTTTTAACACTAAATGTTTTGATGGTGTTTTTGTTTCTGTTGTTTTGTTATGTTAGTGGTGGAGTTGGTCGTACAGGTGTGTTCTGTGCAGTGAGTATCATGATAGAGAGATTGAAGGCTGAGGGGGTGATAGACGTGTTCCAGACGGTTCAAGCAATGAGACTGCAAAGACCAGCCATGGTTCAAACAGCGGTAAGGCAAGATCTATTATATAATTCATGACGGTTTTTTAACCTTAATCATAAAAATTCCATTTTCCTTGATGGTGATTGGTTAAAAAACTCCTATTTTCCTCTAATTCATTTGCCAAGTTGTTATCGGACAGTTTATTATCGGACAGTTCAATAACCCAATGACATTCAAAGTTGTAGTTTAAATCAACCAATCATTGTCAAAGTCGTAGTTTAAATCAACCAATCACAACCTTGGTTTCAATCACCATAGAAACCGTGTACAGATTGCTTAAAAGGAGCTTTCTTCAAAATGGAGAGTTTTTTCCCCCTTGAACAATGACAATATTTTCTTTCATAACTTGCGTTTGGCTCTTCTTTTCTCGGAAATTGTAATTTTTTATGATGAATTAGTAATAGGACTTCGTGTCGTCTGATTTTGTTATCATTCGTATGTTTACAGACCGAATTGGACTCCACTCAGTCCTATTAGCATTACTTATCTACAATTCCTCACTCGCTTAAAAACTGAGTGTGAACAGTTAGCCAGTAAACATGCGTTATTGACTACGCGCGAGGTCAATATGGCTGCTTATTTTCCGAGTTCTTTTTTGCGTTTTTATTGACCGAGACGTAGTCGATTTCCAGTTTCCAACCATCTTGACCGATCAAGCTTGGTCAATGTTTGGATGGCCATTTTGTTTTGTTTTGTTTCTCGGGACAACGCGGGAAATCCCCGAGCGAAAAGTTATTGTGGGATCAATGTAAGTATCTGGGCAACTGTGCACCTACCCCTCCCCTAACCCAACAAGTTATAATTAGTTAAGAAGTTAGCGTTGATGTTGGGTTGGGGGAGGGGTAGGTGGACAGTTGCCCAGATACTGACATTGATCCCATAATAACTTTTCACTTAGCATGCCTTTTAAACCGTTTAAATCTCTTTTTTCAGGACCAATACGAGTTCTGCTACACAACGCTGCAAGAGTACCTGGACTCGTTTGATTTATATGCAAACTTTCAGTGACTTTAGAGTAGTAAAGTTTTTTCAAGTGATTGTTTCATAATTAAAAATGCAGCTTACGTATTAAACACGAAAACGCACTGTAAAAGCTCGAATTCACCCACTTAAAATTTGTACATGGCATTCACACAACGTGTTACACCCACGCCTCAGAGCGCCAACTAACCGAGGAAAAGTCTGTTCATTTTGAAGTAAACGTCATAAGATTTTTATCTGCCTAAGGAATCAGGAGTTAAAACTCGCCGCTTTTCTATCGCCTTGCATTGGCGTTCAATTGTCTTTTCTTTTGCAGTTCTTGGAAACCATTACGTTCAGTAAAATTTACCAAACATTATGACGACATCAATGAGTATATCGATGGATAATCATAATCATTGAGTAACCAACTGATTAGTCATTGATTATTAGCGATAATCAATGGGTAATCGATGACCAAAAATTTTAAGGGTCTATCGATTTCTCATCGATTATCTATTGATTATCCATCGAATCGTCATTGATTACACAAGTTAATGCAGCACATTTTCTTTATCATGACTTACTGCCTGGAAAAAATGTACATTAACGGTCCATGACGATAATAATCGGCAAAGAGGAATTGAACATGCAAGGTATGTTTGCTTGAAAAGTTGTGGCCTATCGATTATCTATCGATTACTCATAGATAATCGATTCAATCAGTGACTAGTCAGCTGATACACCATCGATTACCTATTGATTACTCATTTATTTCATTGCTGTCATCAGTTTATTACGGCTGGAACATACAAGATTTAAAGACACGACTGGTCAGTAACTTTCCACTAATTCATTTAATTCCATCGTTCTCTACTGATTGAAAAATGCTCACGGGATACCACAGGTACCCCAACTTTCACAGTGCGTTTTTCTGTGTAACAAAAGGCTTTGATTAACGAGTTATAAATTAAGAACTTAAAAAGACATTCCTAGTTATGATAGAGAAGAAAAAATAGTAACATGAAAAAAGGTCTATTTTTGGATACGAGCCTTAGCCCAAAGTGTGATTTCATCTGATAGTTATTTTGTAATTAGAAACTGAGATTAAACCAAGCCAAGCAATAAATAATTTAGAGGTAGCCTTTATTACTTAATGCTTCATACCAGTGACGAGGAATGGAAAAGATAATAGGGTAATAAGAGGGTAGACAGGCTCCGTTGGTACATTGTGTACCCAGTCGGGTGGGGTGCGGTAGGGTATTTGTCAATTTAATAAATTCTTTAGACTTTTAAACTATTTTTACGTAAGAAGTTTGAAACACAATTAATACTGTAAGACAGTCTTTTACATATCAAGTTGTCTGTTTATCGTGTTTGATGGGAAAAAGGCAGTTTTGTAATATTATTTGTTGCCGGTAATCTCTTTCTTGAATCAGCTACCACGGAGGGAGCTGGGCATCAGCTAAAGCGTTCAAGGAAGATCGATTCACCGTACATAACGAATATTACAGCCTATTTTGTACAAGGTCATTCCAGATCTAAACGAACTTCTTCCAAGTAAATGTTCACAAGTTAATAGCGACTCAGTTTTAGAATTTGTAGTTAAATAAATGTATAAAATTTAATATTCTTCAAGTAACGTATTTTCTTAGTGTGCAAACGCGACTAGGTGGATTCGCTGGAAATGGCTTACAAAAACAAGTCTCCACTTCGTCTGATAATTAACAATTGTTATATACCTAGACTTTCATTCATCAAAACGAGCACTGTGATTGGTTCATTCTTGGTCACGTGCCCTTGAACAAATTTAAATGTATCCCGACCGAGAGACAAGTGCGCAGTTGTTGCCCGCGCGCCAGTTGTACCGTCTTTGTTTGCTTGTTTTTGCTAAGGGAAAGTCTAAATATATAACAAAGCACTTAATGTATGGTCCCTCGGGAAACTAGTTAGTTTTGTTTTCCCTCGAGTCCTGATGTTTCCCTCGACTTCGTCTCGGAAAACATCAGGACTCTCGGGAAACAAAACTAACTGTTTCCCTCGGAACCATACATTAAGTGTATATTATTCCACGAAATCGAGTTGGCTATAGTTAATGTACGACGAGATTGAGTGGAATAATTGTTTTATTATATCTCTAAACCCTCGCTTATGAGACACTGGAATTAGTTTGTACGACAAGAATTGACTTTGTTATTGTTTTTGAACAGAACCATGTTGTTGTCGAGCCGACATATTGTAGAGCCGATGTGTAAAAAAGTTTCAAACACGAGTCCGGCTCATTTTTAAACATCTCTTTAATGTACTTGTCAATTTTTTTTCGAGTTAGCAAATTAGTTTAAGAATTTTAAAGTGGAAAAAGTAGGCAGAAATAAAATAAAAACTCAGTTTACGGGCTTCACAGATCTTTCAAAATGGCGGCTGTTTGTAAGAGTTTCACTTTCGTTCGTAATCATAAACAATTTCGCTGTATAATTTGCTCGCTTACCGTCGAATAATTTTATCCCATATTTATTTGCTTCGGCATTACTTTTTGGTATATTTTTTTTAAGCAAGACTTGAATTTTTCCCCGTCTAATTCAAGAAATCATTCTTCCATGATGGCCGTTTTCCGTGCTAATGGTATATGAGCTAAGAGCCTGTGAGCAGGGAACCAATGAGAGCGCGCGTTTGCTCATATCCAGGGATAGGTGCAAGAGAACCATTCAAGCAAGTTCCATGCGTGCACCGTGAATAAAAGCTGTTTGGGTGAAATATGAAAATATTTGCAAACTGAAAAAAAGCAAGCATCTTTAATAAGCTTCCATAGCACATGTGTTTATAGGTAATCAAATGGTTTGGAGTGCAATTTGGAATAAATGAGCTTACGTTAAAGACTGAAAACATTACACAAGCCTGTTGGACGGGTGCAATTTGTTGTCTTGAAAAATTTATTACATTGAAAAATTTGAAGAATTTTATGGCAAAATACAAAATTTAAATTTTGGGGTTGTTTCTATAATGAAAAATGTTTGAGATACAAAATCTTCTTGCCCCTTCCCCAGGGGATTGTGGGATCTCTTCACCATGGTAGAGGATGCAAGCGAATCGAGTTTCAGGGCAAAGCTCATAAGTAGTCCTTTTGGCATTGAGCAGACTCGAGGAGCGAGTGGTATAAACTTAAGACAATCGAAGCCTGGCGATGGTATGATTCTAATTTTTAAGCAGAGAAAAGTATAAATTTAACACTGCATACAGGAACAGGATACAAACCGCAGTGCTTTTGGGACAACGAAAAGATCCGCAGTTTGTCTTCTTAGTATTTAACTGGCAGGTAAGTTACTTCCTATTTTTAAACGGTTCACTCCCGAAATATTAAACATCTGTTGATCAAGTCTCAATATAATTCAGTCAAATTGAGAGTCCTTAACTTATAGAGGATATTGGTCGAATCTATCTTCTTTACCAGCAAATGTAACAGCATACAAGTTGCTGTTCTGTAGAATATTTGATCACTAATAAGTTATTCACTCAGTCTCGGACAGAATTTGTATTAAGTGAAGCATTGTCGAGAGGGTAGAAATTTCGATACTGAATGTGAATCAGATATTTTGCGCCGGGCGTTTCGCACAGTATTCCACTGGGAAAGCTGAAAAGGCCGTGAATAATTTTGTTGCCTTGTAACGTGTGAGTTCAGACGGCGGGTGTTAGTCAGGACGACTCTGCCGATGTAAAATTAGCGATCTTGGCTGAGCATCGTACCATTTTAATGACAAAAGATAGGTGATGCGAGAATCCTAAACATAGTGCTTCGTTCGTGGAACATATCGCAAAATGGAAAAAATTAATTTTGCTTAGTAGCCGTGATTCACTGTACATCGCATCTTCATATCGACTGCTGTCTCAAGAGTGCACAACGGTTTGTTAACATAGCACACTACGTAACCACATTCGAGGGTTTTTAAATCCTTTAATCAGAAAGGCTACAATATCCTCTTATTTAGCCTTGGTGGCGAATCCAAATGTATGAGTAAAAACTTGTGTTTTTGTAAAGTGGGGTTAAATAGAAAATTCGGAAGAGGAACGTTGTTTTGTTACGAACAGAAGGGCTGGCATTTAGGGAATTGGGTCTTGACTGTTGAGAGAACATATTCCCTATTCCTCTAAAATGGTGTCGGAACTCGTACTGTGTACTAGGTGGATAACAAAAACATTTCTCGCTTAAACGGTGTTTTGAACAACAATGAAGCTGTATTTTATGTTGTGCCTGTTTCTCCTGTTGGGTTCGTTATTTTCTCCATTTGTGCTCTGTATTGTCTACAAGTCGTATCCGCACAGATTGTTTTTTCATAAAAGTGGCAAAGTTTTATATCAGTCTGATCAGTCGCACTTATCACTACGTTCGACGCTTAAGGAAATAACCAAAAGAAAATGATGGGTGGGTTTTACCAAGGTGATGAGCTCCTAGTTTTACTTATCCCTGGGTGTTTTTTCGTCATGGGAGATCGACAGGTTGGACACTAAAAGAAAAAAACAGAATGATTGAATTTGACCATTAGACCAAACAACGCTTTCTCCCAAACTTCAGCTCAGCAATTACAACAGTTTCCATCTGAATGAAGCGTTCCATAAGAGTGACTTCTTTCGACTGAAATATTGCGGAAATTTTGGATTTGTGAAAAGCTTTTCAGTACTGTCTTTTAAAGAACATCTAAATATTGCTTATCATTATACACGCAAAAGAGTCACATGACAACTGACATGAAGTACGGAAGGAAGTCGAAGCCAACACTAAATTCTTGGAAGCTGTGACTCTTAAATTACACAAGGAAGTAGTTTAAGTTTATTGCAGATGTAAAAGCTTTGAAATTTGTTACATTTGTCTACTGCGTTGCGTTTCAGTATATACTTGAGGAATATAACTCTTCTTATCTTGAATTAAGTTGGTCAATGAGTCTTAAATAAAGTTGCTGTTGAGTCAATGATCGATTGAAAGCAAAGTTTGGTACGAAATCAAATTCATAAGTCGAGAGATCGATTTCATTTCTGTCCCTTCCATACTTCTTGGTTCTCCGGCGCTGGCACATAGCGTGATTTGTTTTTCGCTGTCACTTTCAGTCTAGACATAAACAATACTGGTGAACAGTTGTAACACCCAATTCACGCCATCTTCAATATTTAGGCATCTCATAACCAGCCTTAAACAACGTTGTTTACATTTAGCAAACCTACACAATAACCTTTGATGGCCAGAAGGAGACAATATTCTCTTTTCGAATAAACACTGTAGATAGTTCACGCCTGAATTCACATGCGACAAGGCTGTTTAAAACGTGTTTATACTGTAAAAGTCCATGTTCCTTTCGTGAAACAGAAGATATATCTATTCATTACTATCATTTGGCTAGAAATGAAAGTAAAACGCGAGATTTAAATTATACTTGCAATTGCACTGACTGCTCGCGAATTATACTGTTAGATGCTTAACTTTAAGCACGACACACTACGGGTGACAAATCAAACATGGTGAGCTTTTTGCTTAACCCTAAGCCCCGAGGGGTCTCTCTGTGACGAGTAAAATCGTCTGGCGTTAGCCAGAGTACAATCTATAAAGACACTATTTGGGCTTAAAGGGTTAACTGAAAAGCATTATGTGTTTTCGAAACAATGGATGAAGGAGGAGGAGAAAAGAAAGAGCATCAGAATCTCTAAAACCAATCGCCAGAAACTTATACATTTCAGATGCAAATTTATCATGATAGAATCCTTTCGACTGTTGTCTGTGCCCTTTGTCAGAGCGGTACTAAAGTTACATTTTCATGGAAATTAAGGGAATAAAACCGAATCCACTCAATTCAATGGCCTATTGATAGTAGAAAACTCTGAAAAATTACCCATGTATTCGGAGAGAACCCATTTACGGTGATTAAGTAATAGAAATTTCTGTGAGTACGTTATGATAGGTCGATTTACCAGTGAACTCTCTGTACCAAAGGCCCGTAACTTGGATTACAATACCTAAGCAAATTTTGCTCCACTTCATTGCGGTTCTCGCATTTTGGTCGTTGGACGAAACCATGCATAGAAAAGCTCTTGATCATCGTTTTTTGTTATTTGGATAAAGGATTTGACAGTGTTTTCGCGCTTTAAGAGAGCTTGACTACAAGATTCGCATTAACTGCGGCGGATGTAGACTGCGAGCAGTCTCTCTTTTGCTCTAAATCTGTGGAACGAACACGATATGAGAGCGGGGAGTCCGCGAGCCGGTAGTTTCGTGGGCACACGCCCACGAAACTACCGGCTCGCGGACTCCCCGCTCTCATATCGTGTTCGTTCCACAGATTTAGAGCAAAAGAGAGACTGCTCGCAGTCTACGGCGGATGTCAAAAAATCGAATTTCTTCAAATGACCTGAAACTTACGTTATGTTGAAAGGGTCCCAGGCGCTTTAGATTGATGTCATTTATTCTTAGTATTTTTGCAAAATTGCCTCAGAAAAGGAATTAAAAGATAGCGAGCTAATACTGTCGAAAATTATGATAAATTGCGTCCAATTTATGAGCAGATTTGTTGTATCAATGACAGACCAATATTACTTCCCGATGCAAATAACTTTATTCACTATAAGTAACATGCTTTAACTTTAGAAATATAGCTGCAAAACCAAGGAACAAGTTGTCAATGTCCATTTACATTAGTTCAAATAGTTCCTAGTAAGTTTCACTTTGCTGAAAACAGAAAAAGTCGCTCAACTGTTTGAGTGTTTAGGCAGGGTCCAACCCACTTCTAGGGATAAAAACTATACTGCCGTGTCCCTAGTACTTTGCCATTGATGGCCCATGTGTTAAAAGTTTGGGTTTCTGTTTTTCAAGGATTGTTAACGTGATAAGTAAATGACACTCACAGACCCCCTGTGAAGAAACGAAAAATATACATTCTTACCTTAATTGTGGTTTCTACGGCTTTTGGTGAGATGGATGTTTCTATAACAAGCAGCCTAGAAGAACTGAAGTTGTAAACGCGAAATTCTTAAAAAAAACATTAAAAAATATAAATTGAGAGTATCTGAATTATTATTTTTCTTAAGTGCCTTGATTCATTTTAAGAAACAGGGATTCCTTGTCCGGCTTTATGTACTTTTCAGTTCAACATTAATGTTAGCTATTGACAATGCTGTTAATAGCTGTTATGTAATAGATAATTACTGAGGCGAGCAGCATTATTGGATATAATGCAGGCAGCTGAGGCCGCAGGCCGAAGCTGTCTGCATTATATCCAATAATGCTGCTCGCCTCAGTAATTATCTATTATAATTACTGATCGTCGTCCAAACCCATTGTTTTCTGTCTGCAATTATATCATCGAATGTCACCCTCCTTTTGTATTTCTGTGGAAAACAATAAGTTAAACAATTCATGGCGTTCAATCGATACTTTTTATTCAAGGTAACTGCCACATTAGCTATTGTTTTCATGAGCATAACTTGACATGTACGTGTGAAAAATGCAACCAGAAACGAGTTATAGATGCAATTTGCATATTGCTCGACAAACACAGTTGTTTCTGAAAGTCAACTCATTGTCGTTTGAAACGATGGCGGAAAGCTGCTGGCAAAGCAGTTCTGAGGAAGAATTGTTTCTTACGCAGTCAGCATTTACTGTTAAGTCTGATGAATATGATGGTAAGTACTTACTTTAAGTCGTTGCAGTTCTTTTTGGTTTTGCTTAGTTGTGTGTAAGCTGATGTTGTAATTATTGTTCAGGAATGGGTGTGTCGACGAGTGAAGAGGAAAGAAAATGCTCAGGGGATAATGTTGTTATTAGTGAAGGTATATATTATTTAAACTTTATTCATTAAAGTATTAGAAGCGGATATGGACGCAAATGTTCTTGACTTTGGTTAATTATTTTTCTAGTGAGAAATTGTCATGTATTTGTCTAATTCTTTTCAGTCCTAATTGTTTGTGTAACCAGGAGTATTGGTTGTTAGTGGGGAGTGGAAGATTTCGTGCGCCAATCTCATCTGACGAATGTCGGAGGTTTGAAGACAGCTGGTTTTCTGATGCTAGTCGAAGGAAGTGGAATTGGGCGCTTAACATCTTTGAAGAATGGCGAGAAGAGAAATGAAGCTGTGTTAAAGGTTGAGTACAGCGGCGAGCCTGTACTAAACCAACGCATCGACGAGATGTCTGACGAGGATCTGGATTTTTTCTTGCCTCGATTTGTGGCTGAAGTGAGGAAGGAAGATGGAGAAGAATACCCTGGCAAAACCATTTATGAAATGATATGTAGTTTACAATGTTATCTTCGTTTCCAACGTAAGGGACCCCTATTTTTAATTGACAAGAAAGGTTTTCAATTTCGTAATTTGAATTCGGCCTTAAATTTTGTCCTAAAAGAGAGGGCGGGGGAAGGAATTGGTAGTATCACTAGTCAAGCAGAAGTCATAACTCCAGATCAAATCGAATATTTGTGGCAAAAGGGATTTTTGGGAAGTGACACACCCGAATTACTTAGAAATACGGTACTTGTTTGTTTTGGGAAACTGCTTTGCGTTGCGAGCAGGGCAAGAACATAGAAACCTACGAATGAAGAATTCTCAGTTATCATTACATACCGATGAGTCTGGTGTAGAATATTTGCAATATGTGGAAGATGTAAGTAAAAGTAATAATGAAGGCCTGGCTCATTTACGAATCAAGAATAAGGTTGTTAGAGCATATGAAAATGTTGAGAAACAAGAGCGCTGTCCTTTGAAGCTTTACAAGAAATACATTAGTCATGTACCTTTTGACACATCAGATAATTCATTTTATTTGCGACCTTTACCGAAACCAAAGGGAAATATTTGGTATTACAAAAAAGCTGCTGGAAGGGAAACGTTGGGAAATGTTGTTAAAAAGATCATGGGTAAAGCTGGGTTTGATGGTCATTTCACTAACCATTCACTGCGGCGAAGTTGCGCCACAAAACTTTATGATAATGGGTACCAGAACAAGTAATTCAAGAAACTACTGGTCATCGGTCGGTAGAGGGTGTAAGAGCATATAAACGCACATCGTCGGCCATGAAGCGTAAAATGAGTTCTATTTTGAATCAATTAGAGTCAAGCTTAGACAGCGATCATGCAAGGAGGAATACAAAGAAAAGGTGTGATCGCGATGATGCAAAGGATCAAATTGAGCAGCATAAGGGTTCAGACAAAAAGGTGTCTGTTTGTGATATAGGGTTCAATGCACTTAACGCACAGAGTATGGAAGAAAGGCATGACAAAGTTGAAACTAAGGGAGATAGAGGCAAAAATATTGTTATTACTACTGCTGAAACAAAAATCGAAATCTGTTATAAGTGACGGAAACTGAAAGTTACGACTCTTCTTTGTATTAAAAATATTTATTGTGGTGTTTTTGGTTGTTTTTAGTGAGTAAAAAATATGCGGGAAGTGCTTCACCAGTGCATATATGCATGTAAAGCATGCTGCATTATTAAAGCTAAAACACGCAGCATTATTTTTAATAATGCAGCTTGTTTTAGGTTTAATAATGCTGAGTGTTTTAATAATGCTGCGTGTCGATTTAGCACGTGTAAGATTACCCCTGATAATTTCCCTGCTACCAAAAAAGACCGCACCCGTTTTTCTGAGACACTTAGTTTGCATTTATTTTCTCTCGGCATTCGATGATATAATGCAGACAGAAAACAATGGGTTTGGACGACGATCGGTAATTATTACGCGGGATGACGTAGTCAGCCAGCGTATAAAATTCGGTAGCGCATTCCTTTCGTCGTCTTGGGAGTCAAAAATTGCCTTGTCTTTTTAACTTTCCGGTATCCCGAGCCCGTCCCGCAAAAATTGCGTGATTTTTATTGGCTGTAACTCCGAATCACGTGCAAGTCAGGTTGGATTGCACCATGGACATCCATGATCGCACAATCAGCAAAAGAACACACTGCGTCAGCAATTTTAAACCAACACATCCCGCGTTAACGCCTTCAGGCGTTTTCCTGTTTATTAATAACACACAACATAAACTCGCGTGACCGATTTTTCTAAACTACGTTAACACAAAAGGCTATTCAACGTTTTGAGATAATGAATTCTTGGCTTCTTTTCCCCCAGAAACAACAACTTCTCTGGCTTCATGTAAAGATTCCATCACCCCAGATTGTCCCAATTAAGACTTACGTGTTATGTTGAACATGAAGTCACTGGACTGATTTTCTAAGTCATGCAACCACAATCTTGATCCAAATGGTAGTTACATACACCAAACTAAATTTCTGCTGTGTCCAAGGCAAGTAATTTAATCACATACGATCTTTTTTTTTCTCTTTTCATGAAACGTTTCTGAGCTTCAGTTGCATAAACCAGCATTTCTATGTAATGAACATCTACCTTAGTAATTTTAACTGAAACAGTTACATATTACAGCTGCAACTTCCAATGAGCTCTTTGATTTGATTAATAAAACCCTCCTTTCTGTTTCTGGAAACAGTGGCGATGTCTAATTCAAAATGCTCACAAATCCTTACAAGCATGTCTATGTTGAACTTTTTCAACTTGTTTTGTTGACTTAGTTCACACAGGTTGAAGCGGTCATAACAAATAGGGTGCTTCTCTGCGACCTCAGCGATGATACCTTCACGCAGCTCTTGCGATTCCGTCTCATACTGCTCTGCTTGAGTATCACTCTCTAGATCTCGTACTTCGTCCTCAATTAGATGTGCTGGGCTTTGCACCTTCTTTCTCTGCCTAGAAAAAAATGAACGGATCTGCTGTGTTTGAAGGCATTCGCTTGCGGCAAATAAACGCTTACCAAGCTCATCTCTTGCACATCTCATGTCAATGGAAACTTGCACAGGATCAGCTTTATGTCCTGTAGCATAACCGACGTCGAATTTCTCTTGGAGGTAATTTCTGACCTTGTCAGGAAAACGTGTTGCCCGCTTAGGTACCTTCAAAGCCCAGCCTTTCTGAAGAACCTGATGTGTGGTCACGCTGAGGTCTTCTGTGAGACGGAGTGAGGAAAGTTTGTTTACCAATTGGGATGAAAGATTCAGTGACGTTACCTGTTGAAACCGTTCGGCCCATTTCTTGATTATTTTATCTCCAAGGGGTTCAGAAACGTCTTGAAAGGAGTGTTTCTCTGCAGCGATGTGCTTTTCAAGCTTGCCCATTGTAATGTACTGCCTGACGCACCCTGGTTCAGGGCAGCTGAACAGACCGCAATCTCTGTCCTCGTTTCCAGATTCTTCGGGTGACCTTACAGGTTTCACCGGACCAGGCAGTTCTGCCGCCAAGCAAGTATTCTCTTTCTTAATAGATTCCCTATTCCCCTGTGATCCGCTCTCAATGATTCTAATTTCAGACGGTGGTATCTTGCCATAGTAGATGTAAAAAGCGGGATCTGGGTCAAAATAAAAATGAAAAAAAAATTTGCTGAAAAATTTGCTAAAAAATAAAAATGAAAAAAAAATTTAATCTGGGTCAAAATAAAAATGAAAAAAAATTTAATCTGGGTCAAAATAAAAATGAAAAAAAAATTTGCTGAAAAATGAAAAAATAAAAATGAAAAAATAAAAATGAAAAAATAAAAATAAAAATGAATATTATATATGATTTAAAGAAAAGAATGAAGAGTATAACAATGGAGAATTTAGAAATATTACGTTTACCAGAATTGAAACAACGCGCCAGAGAGCGCGGTATTCGAGGTTATTCAAGGATGCGTAAAGCTGAACTTATTAATAATCTTATTAATAATGAAAATCCGCAAAACCAACTACAAAGATTAAATTTACCAGAATTGAGAGAACGTGCCAGAGAACAAGGTATTCGAGGTTATTCAAGGATGCGTAAAGCCGAACTTATTAATAATCTACAAAACCAACAACAAATACCAACTCCTGAACCAAGAAATAATATACAAACCCAATTACAAAGATTAAATGTACCAGAATTGAGAGAACGTGCTAGAGAAAAAGGTATTCCTGATTATTATCGTTTGCGAAAACCCGAACTTATTAATAATCTTAATAATGAAAATCCACCACCTCCAAATCAAATACCTGGAACTCCGCCAGGCTCTCCAGATAATTATAGACCAGGAAAACCGCCCGGTCCTCCTCCTAGACCACCACAAACACCAAAATTGAAAAAACCAGATCCACCGGAAAATATATTAAAAAAGTTTTGGAATTATATAAAACCAGATCCGCCGAAAAATATATTAAAAAAGATTTGGAATTATGTAGAACCATACATTCCTGAAAAAGTAAAAAATAAAACAAAAGAACTAACGAAAAATTTTATAGAAAGATATAACCAAGTAAATAAACCCAAAGAAATAAAACCGCCAAATAAATCGAAAAAAGTTAAAGGTGATAGAGATTATGAGAAGGAGGGAGAAAGACCTAAAACAAAAAGAAACGATAAAAAAGATGAGGAAGAGATCAAATTTAATGAACAACAAACAGCATTAAGAAGTTATTTGAAAACTTATAGGATAGATGGAAAGAAAGGGTATGGACCTAAGGAGTATTTAAATAATATCAAACCAAAAGTTCTTGATCTAATTAACCAGGAAAAGAAACCGATAAAGGCGAAATTTATATTTACGTGTAAGTTTAAAAAAGAGAATATCGTTACAAGGCAGGCTTATGAACAATTAGGATACTTTCATTCAAAAGTAGAAACGATTACTTTATCAACTGATTTATTTGAATTATTTGATACTATGGCAAATCGTTTACTTGAATTGGTTGAACAGTTTCAAAAAAGAGAGTCTGGATGGATATTCGATCAAGTTGAATATTTTGATATAAACATTGATCCCTTCGAACCTTTTGTAGGAAGTTCCTATATTGATTTACCACCAATATTAGCAAAAAAGAAGGCTATTATAAATGTTATAAATGAAAAAGATCATGAGTGTTTTAAATGGGCCGTAACCTCTGCCGTTTACATACAAAAAAATAATCCAGAAAGATTAAACAAACAAATGATAGAAAACTCAAATAACTTTGACTGGTCGGGAATAGAGTTCCCCGTTTCACTAAATCAGATTAACAAGTTTGAAAAACAAAACCCCTACTATGTGATTAATGTATACGGATATGATAAAGATGTTTACCCACTAAGAATAAGTAAAAAACAAAAAGGTTATCTAATCAACCTACTTCTAATATCAGAAGATGAAAATAATCATTATTGTTGGATAAAGAATATTAGTAGATTGTTAGCTACAAAAGTTAGCAAACATAAATCTAAGATGCACTTTTGTCATAGATGTCTCAACGCATTCCAGTCCGAAAATTCATTAGAAAAACATCTCGAATATTGCGTCTCAAATGAAGAAGTAAAGATTAATATGCTAAAAGATGATGATGGAAATCCTTTGTATATTAAATTCAAGAATTATAATAGAAAAATGCGCGTACCATTTGTCGTATATGCGGACTTTGAATGCATTACAGAAAAAATAAACACCTGTTCTCCAGATGAAACTAAAAGCTTTACTAAAAAATATCAAAAGCATACTCCATCAGGCTATTGTTATTTAATAAAGTTTTTTGATGAAAAATATGAAACAGTTATTAGACAATACACCGCCAAATCATCAGATGAAGATGTAGCAAATATATTTGTAAACAATTTAGAGTCGGATATTAGGAAAATTTACAATGATTTTAGATACAAAAAGAAAGTTAATATGACTGAAAACGATAAAATAAGACACAACCTTGCAAAGCAATGCCACATTTGTGAAGATGAATTGGGAGAAGATAAGGTAATAGATCATTGTCACCTTACAGGAAAGTATAGAGGAGCAGCTCATAATAAATGCAACTTAAATTACAATATTCCAAAGTTTTTCCCAGTAATATTTCACAACCTATCAGGTTATGACGCTCATCTTTTTATCAAGAATCTTGGTTCAACAAAAGGTAATATAAACTGCATACCTAATAATGAGGAAAAGTATATTTCTTTCACAAAACAGATTGTGGTTGATAAATTTAAAAATAAAGAAAATATTCAGGTTGAGGTTAAGCGTGATATTAGATTCATTGATTCATTTAAATTTATGTCAACAAGTCTAGATAAATTAGTAACTAATCTACCAAAAGAATATTTCAAAAACTTAAATATTTTCTATAAAGGTGAAGAATCAAAGGTATTGTTGAGAAAGGGGGTATTTCCATATGATTGGTTTGATGGATTTGATAAACTCAATGCATCTCAACTTCCACAAAAGGATGAATTTTACTCAAAACTCAACGATGAAGAAATAACAGAAGATAAATACCAACACGCTAAAAATGTATGGAAAACCTTCAATATGAAAACAATGAGAGAATATCATGATCTATATCTAAAGTCTGATGTATTACTTTTAGCGGACGTATTCGAGAATTTTAGAGATGTTTGTCAAAATAATTATGGTTTAGATCCTGCTTGGTATTATACAGCGCCGGGACTAGCTTGGGATGCAACATTAAAGTTAACGAAAGTTAATTTAGAGTTACTGACCGACATCGATATGTTGCTTATGATTGAGAAAGGTATTCGGGGGGGTGTATCTATGATCTCTACTAGATATGGTAAAGCAAACAACCCATATATGGTTGAATATGATAAAAACCTACCCACAAAGTATATAGAATATCTTGACGCTAATAATTTATATGGTGGAGGAATGAGTAACCCATTACCTACTCATGGGTTTAGATGGATGTCTGATAAAGATCTTTCAGACTGGAAAAATATACCATGTATACTAGAGGTTGATTTAGAATACCCAAATAACCTGCATGATTTACATAATGATTATCCTCTAGCTCCAGAGAGACTTGTAGTTAATAAGGTAGAGAAATTAATCCCAAACCTAAACAATAAGGTAAAGTATGTTGTTCATCATGAAACACTAAAACTTTATGAAAGTTTGGGATTAAAAATAACAAAGATTCATAGAGGTATTACATTTAATGAGTCTGCTTGGTTAAAACCTTACATTGATTTGAATACTAATCTAAGATCAAAAGCGAATAACGACTTTGAAAAAGATTTCTTCAAGTTAATGAATAACTCCGTATTTGGTAAAACAATGGAAAACATTAGAAATAGGGTAGACATTAGATTAGTTACAAATCAAAAAGATGCGAAAAAATTAATAACAAAACCTAACTATCAGCATCGTACTATCTTTTGTGAAAATCTTGTAGCAATACATATGAAGAAAACAAAGTTAGTATTCAATAAACCCGTTTATTTAGGAATGTGCATTCTGGATCTAAGTAAAACAATAATGTTTAAATTTCACTATAATTATATTAAACCAAAATACGGTGAAATGGCTAAATTGCTTTTTACAGATACGGATAGTCTGGCATATTTGATAGAAACAGAAGATTTCTACAAGGATATTAGTCCAGATGTGAGAGAAATGTTTGATACTTCTAATTACCCAAAAGATCATCCATCTGGAATCGAGACTGGTGGGAATAAAAAAGTAATCAATATGTTTAAAGATGAGGCTGGTGGTAAGCAGATAGCTGAATTTGTGGGATTGCGAGCCAAGCTTTATTCATACAGGATGGATGAAGGTGAAGAAGAAAAGAAATGTAAGGGAATGAAAAAGGCAGTAGTAAAAAAGACCATAAGCTTTGATAATTACAAGAATTGTTTATTAAATAAAAAGCCACAAATGAGACAGATGAATGTATTCAGAAGTCATTTGCATGATGTTTTCACCGAAACTGTTAATAAAATTGCACTATCCGCCGATGATGATAAGAGAATAATTTGTGAAGATGGAATAAATACTTTTGCTCATGGACATTATCTTTTCAAAACAGAATCTGGCGGTAACTCTGTATCATAAGGCACAACCTGTAATTCTTCCCTTACAAATCCCCGTCTTGACCCATCCAACAAATAATATAAAACAGGCTGATTAGGTGAAATCACACTTTTAGAAATATCATAAACTTTGATACTCCAAATTGGATCTGTGGCCCGTCTTTTTTCACCACCTTCAAGTTCCCCGGGGGATAATAAATATCTAACTCTAACATTAGGAGGTAATCTAACCTCATCAAGTCCAACCTCACGTTGATAATTTTTAGGTTCAATATCAACTTTTTTCTGTTTTATAGAATAATCAGGTTCTTTACCGGTTATTCTAGTTGGTGTATTATTAAAAGTTTTTAGAATATCTGGTAATCGTTTCACCCATACTCTTGATCTTTCATCGCTAATCATTTCTTGTGCGTATTGATGACTAAATAATCGTTCACCCAATATTCTATTTGCTCTTTCAACAAATGCTTGAGCTCTATGGTTTCCAGCTTCACTTCTTTGGATTTTTACATTATGATAATTCATAAGTTTTGTAACATCGCCCATAAATTCTCTTCCAGGATCAACCATTAATGTTTTAGGATATTTTAACTTTCTGGAATATATTTTTTCAAAAGAATTTGAAATTTCTTTGCTTTCTTTTGAGGTTAATGGTTCAGCATCTTTGTATCTCGAGGCAACATCAACCACAACTAATGCGTATTTATATGTTTTTCTTCCAACTCTATCATGCGGTAAAAATAATAAATCCGCTTGGTGAATCTGATTCGGTTTATCCACGGTCCAGTGCGGTCTAGGGATATATTTTGGTGCTGGTAGATATATTTGCCATATTGCTTGTTTTTGAAGCCATTGTTTAGCCTCATCTTCACTTACTTTAGCCTTTTCAGCTAATTTATTAATCGCAGAATATCCTTTCCAATATCCATCAGTTGAATAATATATTTTCGAAAACCTTCGGGATATGCTTTCGTTACTCATTTAAAGATTACCCCGCACTTCCTTAAAATAAATATGACAAACGTATCTGAAAAAATTAACCCAAACAGGATTCCAAGAGAGCCACTCGGTTTGAAATCGGAATCAACATTGCATAGAATTACGCTAAACCCATCATCAGCCAATCCTGGAGAAACTCTGTACATAAATATTCCTAAACTTTCTGAAAATTTAGTGATTGTACCAGGAAGTGTATATATAGTATTTAACTTGACTGTTGAGGGGCATGAAGATAACACCCTAGTGAATAATGTAGGTAGTAACCTTGTATCCAGACTCAAGGTTCTTTTTGGAGGTGAAACACTACAGGATACTCAAAGATATGATCTATTTCAAACATACCATGACTTATTCTTAACAGAGGAAGAACGGGAGGATAGATTAAAACAAGGTATTTCTTCTGAAAACATGAGGAAGCTACGGACAAATGCAGGTGATAAGGTAGACACAGATGTAAAGGAAGTAGCACTTGCAGTAGTACACAACACAAAGTACCATATCCCCCTAAATCATCCTATTCTCAACGATCACGGGGTTTTCTATCCAAAGGCATTAGAGCATCAACTAATATTTGAGATTACACTAGCTCCAATTAACGATATTGTTGTTTATTCTGACAAGACAAAGACCCCAACTTACAAAATAACAAACCTTGAGTTGGAATATTCTTGTATATCAAGCGAATACTTAGCTCGCGAGGCACAGGCGGCTTATCAGGTTGGAAAGGGGTTCTTTTATGAGAATGTAACTCTACATAAAACTTTCACCATATCCAGACCTACAGACAGCGTTATAAACCAGCATATTAATCTGCCTAGAAGGTCAATTACTGGGATATTATGTTTGTTTACATTACCATATGGTGAAGGAGCACGTAACTCTGAATTTTTTTTCGATCCAGGTATAACCTCAATCAATATCGATGTTAATGGCGTACCAAACCGTTTCTACTCTAAGGGAATGGTATCTTCAGACCTATGGGAGTCGATAAAGAAACGTTTCAGCGGTTCCTCCCGATGGTCGATAAAGGAAAAGGATTTTTATAGTAAAAAGTTTGCTCTGTGGTTAGATTTGAGAACTCACCCAGATAATGGTATTCACGGAGGGGGTCTGGCCTTAAATAACGCACAGGATGGTGTAAAAATAGAAATGAAGAGAAAAGTTAGTGGGTCTGGTATTATGACTTGTTACATGTTTGTGGTAGCTGATGCATTAATGGAGGTTATGAATTCAAACTTAAGATCAATCATGTATTAGTTAAAATATGGAAGAATTACGAGAAAAAATTCCTTTTCATTGCATTATAACGGGCCCAACAAATTGTGGAAAGACAAAGTACATAATTGATCAACTCCGAGGCCCATTCCGAAACGTTTTTGAATACATTGTTTTAATATGCCCAACTTATGCTAAAAATAAAACCTATCATAATTTTGCTAGAGGAGATAAACGTTTCTATGTATTATCACCCGATTCTAGTAACATTGATGAGATTAATGAATTGTTAACTGATTGTCAAACTTTATTTTCTGGAACAAATACATTAATAATTTTAGATGATTGTGCTGTTTCTAATGATTTGAAAAAACGATCAAACAAGTTTATTGATTTAGCATTCTCTGGAAGACATCATGGATTATCAATGTGGGTTCTCACTCAGCAATTAACATCGATAGCAAAACCATTCCGTGAAAATGTGGCTTGCGTTGTTACTTTCCATAACCCATCGCAAAAAGGTATGAAGATGTTTTTCGAAGATTATGGTGGTGATTTAGAACCTGAAACTAGTAAAAAGTTTGTGAAATTATTAAAAAATGAAAAATATTCTAGACTTTGTTTATCTTTACGCCACCCATTTAATTGCTATTTGGAAGTTCCAAACGGAGCGTAGCGAAGTTCGGAACTCGACCAAAGTTATAAATTTAAAGACCTGACTGTAGGTAAGAAAATTGTAAAATGGCAGAAGTTGAAGATTATATTGAAGAAGAAAAGACTGAGGTAAAAGATAATTATAATGAAGTTGAAATAAAACAAGAATCACTGGCCATTCTAGCAGCTCTTGGAACAACAAAGGAATATTTAGGGGTTGATATGAGTCTTGGTGATATAAAAAAATTATCGGTAAGAGACATTGAAAAAAATTATAATCGTTATCAGGCAGTATTGGGTAAGAAAATTAGTGGTGGATTGGTAGATTCATCTCTTCAATTAGTTTCTCAAGTCATTTCTTACATGGTTCCCGTGGATGATATAGAAGCTCTTTGTAAAGATTTAAAGAATGATGATTTGGTTAATCGTGAACTTACAAACATTGTAGGTCTATTAGCATTAAAAGCAGGAAGATTGGCAGCACTTGCTAGCGGGCTATTCCAGGTTGCTAAGCACATTAAAATAGGCAAAATACAAGAAGTTACAAGTAAAAATATAGATGATTACAGCAAAACTGAGCAGGCTACCGAGAACAGCTGATTTAAAGATTATTTGCTTTGTTAAATAAAATAACGATGTCTGACCAAAATGAACGAAGTGAAGGAGGAACAGAAGTTGTTGAGCAAATTACAATGGATCCAGCACCTGAAAAGAAAGATCCTAAAAAGAAAGAGAAAGATCCTAAAAAAGTTGCGGCTGGTAAGAAACTAGCAGAACGCAATAAAAAAGCTAGAGAAGCATTAGCTAGGGAAATGAAACGTGAAGAAAATTCAAACCAAGAGAGTGAATCTAAAGCATGGATTCCGGAGCTATCTTTTACAACTGTATTATCTATTGTAGGAATAGGGTTTACAGCATTTGATATGTTTATGAGATATTATAATAAAACCCCGAAGGAAAATAATGTTTCGCCTGAAAATATTCCCATACAACCCCCACAACCTATTAAAATCGGAATGTTATAATTAGAAAATTATTTTTTACTACAAAACCTTAAAAGGATCTAAAGATTTCTTTCTGATGTAGTAAAAAATCATGTCGACTGAAAACAAACTTGTTAAAACTGTTACTGATTCAGCAGTACTTATTGGATTATCAGCTTTAGTTGGATATGTAGCTAAAAAGGCCATGAGAGAATCATTTATGAACGACCCATCCTCAAGTATTACAAATTATGCTAAATGGGTGGTTGTATTGTCGGGTAGTATGTACCTAAAAACATATTTGGAAGATCAAAATATTTTACCAAATTAAATATTTATAGACCTGAGCGAAGCGAAGAAATATGGCAACAATAGCAATGATGTTTGGAGGAGCTATTTTGAATGCAACCGCCTTTGTTGGCGGATCATATCTTGCAAAATATCTTTCTGGTGATAAAACAGATGCAGAACGAATAAGACACGATAAGGCATTAGAAAAATATCAAAAAGATTACGCTGAATATCAGGAAAATAGACAGAAACTAATTGATTGGAAAGTACAACAAAAGGATGAAAAATACCAAGCTATAAAAAATATTTCCAATACTGATGAAGCTTTGAAATTGTATAGTCAAATGCATGAACCAAAATTCTCTGATTATTATAGACCAAGTGGCAACCAAAAAATAGGTGAAATGGCATATGTAGGTGGCGGTATGTTGGCATTGGGTTATATGGCTAGTAAATTCTTTTAGGTTTTTATAGTTAATTTTATGTGATTAGTTTAAAGATTTCTTACTGATGAGTAAAAAATCATGGCAGAAGGAGGATATTTACCAGAAGAATTATATCCTGCTGAACTAAATGACACAAAAGATGATGATAATGAGGATAATAATGAGTCAATTAATTTACCAACAATTACATCGACTTCAATTCCAACTTATCCAGATGATTATGAACAAGAAACCTCATTTGGTGGTGATGAAAAAAACCCCCTTTTAAGTGTTAAGATGAAAGAAAAAGAAGAAGCTGAAGAGGAAATCAAAAGGATTTATCCGCGTGCAAAATTTAAAAGTTTTATAACATTTTTAAAAGATATTGGAGGAGGAATAAAATTACCTGCCGTTAAATTAAACAGAGGAAGAGCGGCTGAATATGTTCTTTTGGAAGGCGAATTAAAAAATTTTAAAACTAAAAGTAAAAAACTCTCTGATCAATTAAAAAATGCTTTAGGTAAAAGAGCAGAAGATGTTGTTGAAGATATGAATATTGAAATTACTAAGAAAAAAGAAACACTAGCTAAAAAGATTGAGAAGGTAAAATTCCTTGATGATAAGCCTCTTAAGACACCGGAGGAAAATAACGAGCTTGAAAATCTAAATAGAGAAATTACTGATGAAGAGAATGATATATCAAACATTGAGGGTGAGAGAGATAGAATACCGCAAAATAGAATGTCACTACGAGAACGTGTTAAGGCTATCTTCAAAAAGTATGGTTTTACGGTCTTTGCAGTTGTGAGTGCTGTTGGCGTAGTAATTGGTGTAATAATTTCTAATCTTTCCAAAGGGCTAACCACACTAGGAAAAGGTGTGGGAAATGGTTTTAAAGCTATTGGTAAGAAACTCGGTGAAATATTGCCTGGAATGGTTGGAGCTATCGTTAGCTTTCTGTTCAAAACAGCGGGCGAGGTAATTGGCTTTTTAGGTAAGAATGCTTGGCTTTTGATAATGGCTGTAGTTCTATATTTTGTGGAAAGTGTAAAGAAGAGTAGATAACAAAACCATCCCTCGGCCCTAAAAGGTCTAAAGATATCATGTTGATCAGTAAAATACAATATGGATGACTACAATAGAATTTATCCTAATGCGCCTGTTAATTCAGACCCGAGTTCGGTTAATTTCAGACTACAAAAGTCATGCGAAGTACTACAAAATCTTGAGAAGGAAATTAAACATTACGAAGATGTTAGAAAAAAGTATAATCGAGCTAGAGGAATATTTACAAAAATAAGTGTTAGTAGTGGGGTGTTTTCAGTTATCCTATCTGCAAGTGGGCTTGGAACATCCCTTACTGGGTTTGGTGCTGCTGTTGGTATCCCATTAGGCGTTGTTGGTGGATTTTGCGGGGGAATATCGGTTGGATTCGGTGCGGCTTCTAAACGACTCTCCCATAAAGTTAGTAAACATGAACAGACCGTTTCTTTGGCAAAAGCAAAAGTAAACACCATTCACGACTTAGTTTCAAAGGCTCTGAAAGATAACACAATCTCTGACCAAGAATTTTCTCTAATTTTATCAGAGGTGGATAAGTTTGAAAAACTAAAACTAGAAATCCGTCAAAAAAACAGGAACGATACAGAAAAAAACTTAAATATGAATCAGATAAGGAGAGAAGTTCGAGAGGAAATATTAAAAGAACTAACCGGTCCCACACATTGAAAATTTCATATGAGAGAACAGATGTAGGATGTAATTGTTATGCTGGTGTTAGAAAAGAAATGTTTTAAAGACTTTACATCTTATTCTAAAAAGTAATAAAATGTTACTCAATGATTTCAGTAAAAAGTACCCAAGTGCAAACCTTGATAAATTTACATTTGTTAATGATTCATATGGAGGATATATTAAATGGAAATATAATGGTATTACTATCATGTCTAACGATGATCCTAGTGGAAAAACATGGACTGATAATCTTCCTTCTAATTTGAAAAAACTTTTATGGAAAGATTTAGGCTTGGGATCAATTGAAGCTAGTTCTTTTCCAAAAAGTTTAACCATAACAAATCAATCTTATCCAATACCTGCTATTAAATTTGATGCCTTTACAAATGATATAACAAAAATGCTAACCTATCTTGATATATACGTTTCAAATACGAAGAAATTCACAGCAAAGATGAGAAACATATTTACATCTCAAGTTGTAACATTCAAATCTGGAAAACAAAGTAGAAAATGGTTGAACTCCCCTGATATGAATTATTGGCCTCAACAACTTAACTTTGCAGTTTGGTGTGCAACATCTGGTTGCGGTATAAGTCCTTTTGAAAGTCTAAATTATCCTAAAATAGTGAGTAGCTTCATAAAATTTCACATATATTTCACAATAAGGAGGATATTATATGAATTGAGTCTTCCCTTACCCGATGAGCAACCTTTTGTAATAAATAATAATCCTTATAGTAAAGTTTCATATCAACGATTGTGTGCAGAATTTGGAATTGCCAATAATTCTGATTTTAGATGGAAAGGGGGTAGAAACGGAGGATTGGGAGATATATTCCTTGATTATGGTGCAGGCTATCGTGGAAAAGGTGGTGGATATCAAAATGTACATATTGTAAGGAATTATGATGTTGAAGCGGATCAATGGCCCGGTGAAGGTAATAAATTCGCTGATGAAGGCGGTAAGAAAGAAAAAGGTAATTTAATTTCATTTATCCGTAATGATGACTTTTCTGATTTCAAATATGCTTGGTTTATCCCAACAATCGGACATGGACTCACTAAAGCTGGCCTTGGTAGATTGAATCGATCCGCTGAAGCTTTTGTTTACTGCATATTGGGTGCACAAGTTAACACTAGAAACTCGATTTACGGTAATGGCGGTGGCGCAATCGAAACACAACAAGAATTCTTAGCCTTATTTGAAAGTAGTGTTATCGAAAATGACATTTCTAATTCTATCCAAAGGTATCAATTAGCTGTACAAGAAGCGAAATTACGGCTTGATTTAGCTATTGCTCCTGGTTTATGGTTGATGCCGAGTAATATGATAATCAACACTGAAAGCGTGACAGGTTTTAATAACAAACTCATGAAAGCGAGTAATGATATGAATTTTGGTGTGAATAATTCCCTAAACACTGAAGCAAAACAAGTTGGAATAAGTCATAACTTAGGATCTTCAAAGTTAAAGTTACCTCATAGAACTGAAACGAAACCAAAACCAGACTCGACGAAACAGGAAATCCGCAGTACCAGCTCCGCCGAAAATAATATTGACTCAACGCAGCATGAAAAGAATATATTAGCATTGACAGTTGTCGCGGGTGGATTAGCGTGGTTTCTATTTCGGTAGATGCCTGTATTTTTCAGCTTACGCGTAAGTCGTTTTTTATAACATAACAATTTTTTCCGGCTTACGCGTAAGTCGTTTTTTATCACAGGTTAATTAACATAACAATTTTTCCGGCTTACGCGTAAGTCGATTTTTATCACAGGTTAATTAACATAACAATTTTTTCGGCTTACGCGTAAGTCGTTTTTTATAACATAACAATTTTTTCGGCTTACGCGTAAGTCGATTTTTATAACATAACAATTTTTTCCGGCTTACGCGTAAGTCGTTTTTTATAACATAACAATTTTTTCCGGCTTACGCGTAAGTCGATTTTTATAACATAACAATTTTTTCCGGCTTACGCGTAAGTCGTTTTTTATAACAGACGGTGATTATAGAAAATTTAAAAAGATGAATATGGATTAATCAAACAAAATGTTAAGCATAACAATGTATGGGGCAGAAACTAGGATTTATTTAGATCCTCCTCTTAAAAATCTTCGGGAGATACAACTCCTTGATTGTAATATACAAACCAAAAGATTGATTAATTTCAAGGATAAACAGATAATATTCAATGATAAGAATCAGGGCTTCATAATAATTCAACCCGGTACATATTCGCTTCGTAATATTCAATCAATCTTTCTTAATGATCCTGATGGGGAAAAGATAACAATAATTGAGACTGATACTGTTGACTATCTTTATTCAAACAAGAACTTTAAAATTAAACTTACGAGAGGTTTGGGGTTTGGTTTAGGAGTTCCTGAAGTCATAAATCCGGGTAAATTATACCCCATAAATATTCAGATTAAGGAACCGCTGAGACTTATGTGTAGTATAGTGGATAATAAATTTTCATATATGAATAAAACCAAAAATGGAGAACTTGTAAAACTTTCACCATCACACCTACTTGCAAACATACCCTCAAAGGATTATCCAACGATTCCAGTTCGAAAATATGATAGCGTAATAAACCACTTTGATTTAAGCATATTAGACAATGAATGGGAAAAACTTGATCTAAAGGGGTCGCCCATAACTTTTAGTTTAAGATTCAGATAATTTTTTTGT